>OY755242.1:2807592-3407592 GCA_963576725.1 Azorinus chamasolen
TCAACAAAGTTTGTAAACTCTGATGGCACCTATTCGTACTGAGAGTGTTTTCACAAATCCTGTCTACAATTTACCTTTACTTTCTTTAAGACCACGAGACTGAAACTTCAGTTATAGTGTCAAAGTGTATAACCTTGATAAACACGTATAGGGATATTTCACAGTAGATGTTAGATATTTTTCATTTCCTATGAAGAAAATGCTTTATCTATCACAATGGTTTTAAAAAGAAGGGTTTTACAAAGGCAGTAGGGGGAATGGGTTAAGGTATTTGTGGGCAGGTGGCTGTTTAATGCAGATTGAAAGTCATACAGAAAGCTCCTGTGTGGAGCTTTCTGTAAGACTTTCAGCCTGTATTAAGCCACCTGTCTTCCAGGCCGATATTGATACTATTTTGAACGTCCAGTTTAGAGGGGTTAAGTGTAGATTAAGCGGATGGGGTATGACGGCGAGTTTAAGTTTATTACTTTCTAACCCACTTACAATAGGTGTAGATAACTTAAAGTAGATTAAATGCACCATCGAGTGACTTACTTCTTTCTGGGTCGTTTAAAAAAACACAACCCATAGAATACTGATAATTCAGAAAGTAAACAGTAACTATAAAACATACATCTGCGTGCTGTACATCCTATTTACATACAGAAATTACTGACCCAGTTCCAGGTCCTTCTGATCCTAGTCAACATTGTTTCTGGATACCAGAATAAAAGCACTTTAAGGGTAGGCGCAAATTATCCCATGTAATTCAACACTACAAAGCTGTGATAACAAAAGGAAACTGAATATGTTATGGATGGCCATACCAAAGGTTGGTTTTTCAAAACCAAGAAGGACAAAATTTATTTCTCCATACATTTCTTTGTCATTTGAAACTGTCGCAAAAAGCCTTATAAATAAGACTGATATCTACTGACTAAACCTTTAACCCTTCGCTTGCTATTCACGTCAATATACCTACCTGTAAATAGTGAAGACCCTGATGATACAGCTCCTGCAGGAGCTGTCTCATCAGGGTCTGCACTATTTACAAGTTGATTGTGCAACCAGTGCACTCCACAGCAGTGATTGCATAGCGAAATACTTGTACACAGTGAAGATATATGTAATTATACAACAGGGCATGGGTAAAGAAGGAGAAATGTATTTTAAAATTCAGCAAGAGAAGGGTAAAATGGAATTTTGTTAATACAGTTGAACTTCCATATCTCGAACTTCAGAGGACCATATGGATTAGTTCGATATAGCAGAGGTTCCAGTCAACCGATTTCTAATCTTAACAATTTCTCAAGTCAACAGCTTAATGCAGGTCTTAAGTAATGCTGATAGCTCCCGTAGAAGCTCTCATCATTACTTTCGACCTACAATAAACTTTCACATATGTTTCTACATATGCGTAGTGATACATTTTAGAACAATTCTGTATTGCACATTTTTGAAGGACCGGATTTTTAGTCGAGTTATCTCGAAGTTCGAGTTGTTCGAGTCGAGATATCGACGTTCAACTGTAAGTGGGTCTGTTGGTTTTATTTTGTTTGAACGAATCAGAAGTAAGCAAACGTAGGTTAGAATAAGAGGAGACACTAGTTTAACAGCAGTCAAAGGGTTAACCCTTTCCCTGTTCTATGTCTATTACAAATTTCAATACATACTGAATGCCCATGGACAAAATAGTTATAATGAAAAGTGGTAGGTGGAAAATTGTTGCCATTTAGAAAGTATAGAAACATATCTATCAAATTCTATTAGCAAACAGAGCAGATTCTGATCAGACGACTCCTGTAGGAGCCGTCTGATCTGGGTCTACTCTGTTTGCAGAAGCGTAAACTCACGTTTATATGAGGAAAAGGGTTAACGGGTTAAATCTCAGCAATGATCTCTATTTGGGCAGCATATCGGGTACACTGTAGTACACTTAAGATTTATTATACAATCTAACGTCTCTAATATACATTTAGAAAGATAAATGTTATGATATTCCTTACATACTCAAACATATCTGTACCCTTTACTGCTTGAATATTCATACAAGAAATAAAGTCATCAGGAATATTAATTAGCTGATTTTCTTATAATCCTTGGCAGAAATTGTAGATTTATACAAATGTATCTACACTGTATGTAATTGCATAAGCAAACAGTGCAGACCCTTATCTGGGTCTATTATTTTTACTATGGCGTGAGAAAGGCGTGTCTATGGAGTAAAGGGTTAAGGGTTTAGTCTAAGTCTCTGTTTATGTCTGATAGATGATATTGTTAAAGTCTGAACATGGACGGAGTGTGTGACTGGGTACGAGTTTAGTTGTAGGGGTTCATGTCACTGTATTTTAGTTGTACGAGTTCTTCTGACTCGAATTTGGTTGCAGGAGTTCTTCTGACTCGAATTTAGTTGTAAGAGTTCTTGTGACTCAAGTTTAGTTGCAGGAGTTCTTGTGACTCGAATTTAGTTGCAGGAGTTCTTGTGACTCAAGTTTAATTGTAAGAGTTCTTGTGACTCGAATTTAGTTGTAGGAGTTCTTGTAACTCGATATTAGTTGTAGGAGTTCTTGTAACTCGATATTAGTTGTAGGAATTCTTGTGACTCAAGTTTAGTTGTAGGAGTTCTTGTGACTCGATTTTAGTTGTAGGAGTTCTTGTGACTCAAGTTTAGTTGTAGGAGCTCTTGTGACTCAAGTTTAGTTGTAGGAAATTCTTGTGACTCAAGTTTAGTTGTATGAGTTCTTGTGACTCAAGTTTAGTTGTAGGAGCTCTTGTGACTCAAGTTTAGTTTTAGGTAATTCTTGTGACTCAAGTTTAGTTGTAGGAGTTCTTGTGACTCAAATTTAGTTGTAGGGGTTATTGTGACTCAAGTTTAGTTGTAAGAGTTCTTGTGACTCAAGTTTAGTTGTAGGAGTTCTTGTGACCAACCCTTGTTCCGCTGTTCGCGACCTAGCTTGCATTTTTCAAACAGTTTGGCCCCAGATGATCAGAATTCCAACTGGTTGACCCTCAGTTAATAGTTCTCTAAAAGCTTGGTTGAGCTAAATCAAAACTTAAAGCAGACATTACTTTATTTCACAAGTGGATAAGGGATAATAGGTCGATATAAACATACGTAAATACACCGCGGAACTTCGATATATCAAACTCGGATAACTCGAACTTCGATATAACTCGGTTTAAAAGTTCCCTCCCTTCAAAAATTGTTCTAAAATATTCACCACTGCACATATCGATAACTTAAGGACACGTGAGAGCTTGATGCAGGTCGCAAGTAATTGCTGAAAGTTCCTACTGGTAGAACCACCGACCTACCGCACGCCAGCTGGGAGGCTTCCTCGCATGAAAAATCAAAATGCCCAGACCGGAATTAGCCCATCTTAGCTTGTATTTCGCAGTGAACGTATCCAAATGTGTATTTTGTAACATTTTAAAAGCTGAATTTTCAAAGAGGAATAATTCCTCATTGTTTAACGCTTTACCTCATATATAGAAATGTATTGTATTTCTCTCTCTCTCTCTGCATTTTATCTCTCTCTTTCTCTCCCCTCTCTCTCACCCCCCTCTCTCTCTCTCTCTCTCTCTCTCTCTCTCTCTCTCTCTTTCTCTTTTTTTGCGTTATCTTTTTCTCCTTCATATGTTCTTTTCCTTTTGTATATACGCATTTCTCTCGGACTCTCTCTCTTTCTTTGCCATTTTCATAGCTTCGTTTCGTCCATTATTTTTGAATTCATTCTTGATTCTATTTCGTTCAACTCTAAGTCAGCATACTATTCTAACCTACACCTATCTACATTCATCCCTTGTCGTTCTGGTCTGGTCATACTGTATTGTCCTTCATCACGCTTTGTTTTCCTTTATACCTGCGACCTGACTAAAATTTACCAACAACTTTGATCCATATGAGACGACGAGTAACTCATCGTCTCGTCAAGATCCAATCTGTTTGACACTGAATATTTTTTTCAAAAGCGTGATCGAATCTGAAGTGATCCAAATTGCACTTGATTTAACTTTAAGCAGACATTATTTTTACAGCGGGATAAGGGTTAAAACACCATACTTAGTGGTTTCAGGTTTGACTATTCACGGCCGTAAATCATTTTTCACCGTTTAACTATAAGTATCTATGACTCATTGTGGATTTAATATTTAAACTGCCATTGGCTAGTCGATGTTTAAACAGTTTCGACCCAGATGTGATGCCCAGTAATTGGACACCTTATGATGGTCCGAATTGAGAAATACAGCTTGTGTTTTATACCTTACCCCGCGGTGAAAAAAAATCTTATTTGCTCAACATTTGATCTGGTGCAATTTTGACCACTTCCAATTCGACCATTTGTTTTAGAAACCATTAGCCGAGAGTCAAACGACTTGGATCTTGATGAGACGCCGAGTTACTCGGCGTCTCATCTGGATCCAAGCTGTTTGCAAATGCGAATCTGGGGACAATTAGCGGGATAAGGGTTAACCTGGTGAGAATACTTTGAGCGGACCATGTTTTATCAACGAAATGAGCATTCAACTGGTCTGGTTTACATTTAAAATATAGCTGTAAGTTGAAAAAGGAGGGTAATGTTTGGACTCCAGGAGATACCCTTCTGCTTAAAGGTCGCGGCCTTGTTTGCTTTAATGATACCGGAGTCTGAATTTATTTCTCAAAAGGGCTTGTCCATCGGTCAAAAAGGGTCAAGAGTATATTAAAGCAAGTAAAAAGATTGCCCTGGATCGAAGAAAGCATGTCCCGCATATAGCATTTATACAAGGTCTTGGGTGTGTGATATTGTCAAAGTTTATCATGTTGTAAAAATAAAAAATAATGTCGGCTAAGATTTGGATCTGGTGTACACATGACTACTTCCGAATCAATTAAACTTTTGAGAAATTACTGACCAGGTAGCGTATCAAACTACTGACCAGGTAGGTATAAAATTACTGACCAGGTAGCGTATCAAACTACTGACCAGGTAGCGTATCAAACAGCTTGGATCCTGATCAGACACCGAGTCACTCGGCATCTCATCTGGATCTCAGCTGTGTATTAATATATAAGCCAGGTCGCGAAAAGCGGGATAAAGGATAATGTTTTTGCTGAAATAAAATTTGATATGTCAAATAGCTATAATCATCATATTCTAAGATTGGCCAGAATCTAGATACATTTCAGCACAAGGTCCAACAATGAACCTTGCAGAAAACGTGCCAATAATGACATTTGCAAACAGTGTAGACCCATATGAGAGGGATCCAGGGGGTCCCTCTCATCAGGGTCTGCACTGTTTGATATGTGACACTTTTCTTTAGAAAATCCCTAAACATTCACCATAAGTTTGACCTGTTTGAATTCAGGTTATTGAATTGAGTTATAAGGGTTAAACAGAGGAAAGGAGGCCAAGTTAAGGCGATATAACATTTTAACACTTTAAATACGAGAAACAAGTGCCCTGTTATTTGCAGGCAGTGTAGACTAGACCCAGGTCAGAAGGCTCCTAGATGAGCACTCTGGACAGGGTCTGCACCATTCGTTTTTCAAAATACTTTAACCATTATTATCGTTTAATACTGAATGGACACTGCTATTGAACAATGATGGGTCATTCCGCTTTGAAAATTCAGCACTTCAAGGGTTAAGGAGATGTCGAAGGTGCTGTATTCCTATTAAAGCGATAATAGCCACATGTGTAGGTAAAAGGAGAGGAGTAATCCTTTTTCTCAAGTGCCTGTCAGCCTATGTTGTGAGTTTCATTGTGGGGTTGACAGCGAGGCGGGAGTTTTAGATGGGCTTCTGCATCCAGCAGTGTTACATAAAGCTTCTCTTACATCGCTTACATTTCACTAGTAAAACTCCGGCTGTAAGCGCTGCATGCCTATACCTTCATCTTATTATCGGTTCGCTGGCTGACACAACCGAGTGGAGTATTTTTTAATTGACTGCTTCAAAAATCAGTGAACGATTGCCTATCGTTTTGTCTGTTACCTTGCGAAATATGTTGTCGGAACTATAGTTCGTTGTATGCGGATTATACTTGTATTCTTACATAGACTGGCGGAACGAAAACTATGTGACTGGATTCGGATTAACAGATACATGTAAACATAGGTAAATATGTGCTGTATTTGTAAAATATTATCATTGTTCTAACATTTTGATCTATGTATCGGATATTAGGGGTTTTATGTGTCAGAATATACATATAATTTTAATTTTTAAAGATTGTAAGAATAGAATAAATTTATTGGAAAATTTTTTTACAGCACTTATTTTTTTTTTTTTTTTTTTTTTTTTTTAAACTTCTTCGTATTCCAAGCGTTTAACCATTTACCTCATGGAAATAATGGCATCATGGATAGCTGATTGTTTAATGGCATCATGGATAGCTGATTGTTTAATGGCATCATTGTTGATTGTTTTTTTACAAAGGATTCTTTATCTGAATTTATTTGTTTCCGAATAAGTTTCCTTTCTGTATTCCATGTCATGTGTTTAACTGATAAATTGGAAACTATATTTTGGTGACTTTCTCATAAACATTATTGTTGAAATAAAAACGTTGATATTCCAGAATAACGTTTACCTACTACTAGACACATTGTCAGTATTCAACCAATTAATCAATTACTTCATATAAAATGTGTTTTCACGCATTTGCAAACAGAGTAGACCCAGATCAGATGGATCCTATAGGAACTCTGTTTGCTGATGGAATTTTATAAATCTGTTTCTTTACTTTCTAAAATGGCTACAATGTTTCACCTTCCATATTTCATTATAACTGTGTTGTTCATTAATATTCAGTAGGTATTGGCATTTGGAATAAACATAGAACAGGGAAACGGTTAAACCGGAATACTCTTTCGTTTCTTGCGAGAAACTATAGACAGAGCGTCCAGCATTTTGGGTCTTGGTGAGATGACGGGTTACTCAACGTCTCATCTTGACCCAAGCTGTTTGCAAAGCGAATCAAGTCGGTTAGTTTAGACAGATTTTGCCACATTTTGTTACACTATGAAAAGACTTGAGGCCCATTCACATTTTCCTTAATGTAAGTTTAAATATAGATTAAAGAAATTTAGTGAGCAAGCTCACGTACTCCACGCCGCCACATTTTCAGAGAAAAAACAAGTGGTTCCCCTTGATAGATTTCTCTGAAAACTGAACTCATCTAGGCTTTTATTCATGACAATTGTTAAAGCAAATTTGAAAACAAAATGATCAAGGAATGAAAGTGCTAGAAGAGCAACAATGTATTATGATACAGGCCGAACTGACGGGCGGACTGACTGACGGACTGACTGACGGACGGACTGACGGACTGACTGACGGACTGACGGGCGGACTGACTGACGGACTGACTGACGGACGGACGAACGGGTCAAAAACTATATACCCCGTGCATCTTCGTTGTGTGGGGTATAATTTCTTGATGTGTGACATTGTCAAAAAGTGTAGACCCAAACCAAAAAGCTACTGTAAAACCCCTTGATTAGGGTCTATACGGTCTGCTTCACAAATCGCTTTCCAACCGTCAAGCATTATAATATGTAGGTTTTAGATACGGGTTTCATCGCTGTCATTATAGATGAGTACTTCCACAAGTTAATTGTATCATGTAAGAAACAAGTCAATCTTTGCGTTACTACTAAAATGTGTCTGCATCTTGAATATTTATTAACCAACTCAGTAAATACACATTTCTATGCCTTTGCAAACAGGGTATGCCCAGGCTGCTGTATGAGCCGTCTGATCAGAGTCTGCTCTGTTTGCTTTTGATATGATATAGGTAAGATTTTACAGCTTCTGTCATGGCCAAACATTGCTGCGTCCATGTGCCAGTATACACATTAATCTAATGAATATTAATTATGTTATTATTTCTCATAGAGGAGCTTTCAGCATGACTTTAATCTGCATTAAGCTGCCTAATATGCTAAAGATCAATAGTGGTACGTATTTGAGTGTTCGTAGTATCGGGTTTTTACTGTAAATGTTAAATAACCTAAATTTGGGGACAAGTTCATGACATCTGGTCTCGGTGGGAACGTACATATATCTGTATTATTGACTGACGTTAGGATCAGCTGCAGATACCTGCGATATTTCATCCTTCTTTTTTCTCCACCAAACCATACGGTGTGACCACTCTCTAGAGACAAATTTAGCGAGTATAGTCACAACAAAACAGATCCTGACGGCTGCTACATGAGTCGTCTGATCTTGGTCTACCCCGCTTGCATTAAAAACGTCTTCATTTAATAAAGGGTTGGGGTCTCTTGTTATTGTATTTCTTTCTTTCATCTTATACAGACACATGTGGCTATATCAGACCTATATGGTAATGTACATGCATTTAGAAACTCACACGGCACCCTGCTGACCTAATGTTTAAAGTAAAATCCATCTAAAATCGGAATTATAGCAGAGAAAAAAATTAGATTCTTTCAGCAGGTGGCAGCTTAATGCAGCGTGAGAGCTGTGCAGAAAGCTCCTATAGAGGAGCTTTCTGTATGGCCTTAACCCAGCATTTAGCAGACACCTGTCTCCAAGACCGGTATTTATTCTAAATTAATCGTCCGGTTGAGTGAGATTTTACTGTATATGCAGCAATGTTGGGGATAAACCAGTCTGATTGGCTGGGTTTTTGAAAATATTCACTTCTCCCAATATTTATCGTTGAAATCATTGAGGGGCATTCAGTTTACACTGTTTTAACTCAATAATTGTAATTAGAACGCAGTTGAATCTAGTATTATGTATGGGTCAGCAGTGCCTAGTAACTGTTACATCATATAGATTTATGTACAAATTGACCTGGCAACCTGTGAATAGAGTGGGTGACCTTTAGGTCTGAAACTTGTACGTTGACCCATTAGATCTGATGTTCTCTGATTACTAGGTGAAATTATTTATGTACAGTTTACATAAAAATACGTTTTAACATGTAACGCATGTCACTTTTGTAACAAACATAATTATTAGTGTAACCATAGACCTGCGACAAATTAATCGGCTTCTGTCAACTTTGTAAAATTGTTGCTGAATGCTTGTACAGCAAAACATCGCTACTCCGGACTTCTAGTAAAAAACATTTGAGAACTTTTAAAACGGATGCTGCTCAATTCAGAGCAAAAGGGACGCAGAAAGCTCTCAGGGGCGCTTTCTACTTGGCTATCACCATGCACTGAGCTGCCACCTGTCTTGAAGATCGATTCAAATACAGTTAAAACTGGATACTACGAAATGAAAAATTCATGTCTTTGCAGACAGGTGGCTGCTTAATGCAGGATGGAAGTCGTGCAGAAAGCTCCTGGAGGAAAATGCAGGAGCTTTCTGCACGATTTTCAGCTTGCATTAGGCAACCACATGTGTTAAAAATCAGTCATGTTACGTATTAGAGTGTTCGCATAATCGAGTGTTTACTGTACGTATGTGAGATTTCGGATTATTGGGTTTTATTATATTCTTGTAGACTCTGTGTCATATAGTTTACATAAACTATTTTGCTCGACTTGTAATTTGTTAGATTTATCAGTTGTCTCGTTACCCATTTCAACCTGGGACAAACATGCACTGTCATTTGTAGACCCAGCTCAGGGGTTTCCTAGAGGGACCATTGAATCAGGGTCTGCACTGTTTGTCATTATGATTCTCTTATTTTCAATATTTTTTTTCATACCCAGTGGACTCTAAACTTAAATATTGATGGACAATTCCATTCTGATACCTCGGGGTTGAAAGGTTAAACAAATGCAAACATTGATACTTCTCCTTTCCCTCATATATAGTCAAACCCCCGCTAATGCGACCACTTATAAACAGCCACTGGCGTCGTTTAAAGCAAGTGGTTGCTTAATGCAGAACGAAAGTTATGCAGAAAGCTCCTATAGGAGCTTTCTGCATAACTTTCGTCCTGCATTAAGCTACCACCTGCCTCTGCCACCCAGAATTACGCCCATTTTTGGTGGTCGTAATAGAGGGGTTTTACTGTATATGACTTTTGTCACATTTGCAAACAGAATAGACCCTGAACAGACAGCTGAGCTGCTATAAGAGCTTTCTGATCAGGGGCTGCTCTCTTTCCTTTGAGTGTAATATAGATCTGATTCCGGAGTTTCTGTCACCGCCAAATTGTTTTTTGTTAATGTTTAATTTAAAAACAAAAACAGTCCATGAGCATTATTGCAATAGCAAATTCTTAAATTGGTATTCATAGAGGAGAGTACTGAGGAGAGTGTTAACCAATACATATAAATTAACGTGTAGATAAAAAAGAAAAGAAAATAGGATGGCCCAGTGTCCGTATAAACAAATAAATCACTTTATTTCTTTTTGGGGGGATGCTGAAGAAATTTTTCCGGCTGTCATAAGTGAGATAAATTTATTACTAAGTGGACGCATAAATTAACGAAAACTAGAACATTACATGGACATGTAAATTGTTTAGCGCAAAACTGTCGTATCATTGTTTTCTACAACAGTCTTTTCTACTTCAATTTACCATTTAGATTCCTCCGCCAGTTCGTACCACTCTTTACCTCATGTAACAAATAATGACCTCAGGAATATAACCTGGATTATTTTTTATAACGGGAAATTTTTATATGGACACGGTAATTTCACGTGAAAGTATGATATGTAAAAAGACAGTTTTGGACAAGGGAGAAACTGTTGAAATCAGATCTACATAATTCCATTAGCAAATAGAGCAGACTTTTTTGTTCTCTGCCTACTGTCTTTTCAAAGGCGTCAACATGCGTCGGTATCAGATAAAATCTTAACCCTTTACTCCATGAATATTTAGATTTGAGATTATGGCACCCTGAATATTAATTAGATTATCTTTGAACGTAGCATATTAGCACATGTAAGTTTGTCCAAAGCAGACATGTAGAGTTATGTTACGTTATGTTATGTTATATCTATAGTATGCCATAGGCAAACAGAGCAGACCCTTACCTTTAGGAGCCCTCTGATTTCTGGGTCTACTCTGTTTGAAAAAGGCGTAGAAAGGCGTATTTATGGAGTAAGACTTATCTCTCTCGGTGTCAATGTTACATCTGTGATTACTTAAGCAAACAGTTTTCTGTGCCAACAATGTCGTCTGCTGGACACATATTTATCTACTTCAAGTGTTAGAGTTTGCACTCATTCCATTTTCTATATAAAACCGTAAACGAAATGTCAAACAGTTTGGATCCGGATGAGACGCCGAGTTACTCGGCGTCTCATCTGGATCCAAACTGTTTGCATAGGCTATCATAGACCCATCAACGTGGCACGGAAGGGGATAAAAATGAACAAACGATAAATCTTGCAGACGACACTATTTGGCATCAAAATATTTAAAAGTACCAGTATGTTAAACTGGGTTCCGAAAAGATGCGGAATTCCTCATGGTCACATTGGAATCTAGTCATGTTTTGTAACGGTCACCGCAAACCCCACCCATATAGTGTGCATGGGGATATAGTGTAACATATCTTAACCCTTTCCTTAATATAAACGTGCTTTCACGCATATGCAAACAGAGTAGACCCATAACAGACGGCCCCTGTACTCGTAGGAGCCGTCTGATCAGGGTCTGCTCTATTTGCTATTAAATGGAATTTGTTTATTTAGTTTCTAAAATGGCTACAATGCCCCACCTTCCGTATTTCATCATAACTATTTTGTTCATGAATATTCAGTAGAATGGAATTTGGAATGAATATAGAACAGGGAAAAGGTTACAGTTATGTTTCAGAAAAATAACCTTGAACCTTATACAATCACATATTTACGCCTCTGCAAACAGAGTAGATCCAGATCTGACGGCTACTCTGGGGCCCGTCTGATCTGAGTCTGCTCTGTCCGCCAATGATAAACAATGTTTATGCTTCAACAATTTCATATATGGCCAAATGTTCTTGTCTTTATATACCATTATACAAATATATCTAATTAACCCTTCGCTTGCTATTCACGTCAATATACCTACCTGTAAATAGTGAAGACCCAGATGAGACAGCTCCTGCAGGAGCTGTCTCATCAGGGTCTGCACTATTTACAAGTTGATTGTGCAACCAGTGCACTCCACAGCAGTGATTGCACAGCGAAACACGTGTACACAGTGAATATATATATAATTAATTAATTATTATTAATTATACAACAGGACATGGGTAAAGATGGGGAAATGTATTTTAAAATTCAGCAAGAGAAGGGTTAATATACATACAGACGATTTACTAACTTGAATATTCACGGTGTAAAGCTTTAAGAGCGCAGCGAAAGGAGTTGGATTTGATTGTTCTTTTTCAGAGGGATCAGAATCCAATGCGCCTTAGTTTTTACAAACTAGATGTTGATTTCATATTCGTAATGTGATGTTACCAGGGTTACCACAGTGTTAGTAGTGACCATTCATCTAATGAATAATTATATCTGGCCCCTTTTCTGAATATTAATAAAAAAATGTGGAATAAAATTTTATCACAGACGAAAATGATTTTCACAACAAACAGTGCAGACCCTGATCAAAGCCTCCTGCAAATATCTTATATACACAGTTCGCGCAAATTAAGGGATTTACCTTTTTCGGTGTCACGTATTGTCGTCTGCTTACAGTTTCGTCTGGTTAAAGTTTCATGGTTAAATGTTTTCTCTTCTCTTACTTCAAATAGAATCTATATAATTACATCATCCAAGAGTTTGGACCCTGGCGAGACACCTAGTTACTGGCGTCTCATCTGAATCCAAACTATTTATAAAACTGATCAGAGATAAAATGTTATTATATTTGGAACGAGGATCACATCTAACCAAAAATTCCACAGCCCTGCAATAAAAGGCGGACAATTTATAACAATTTGTAAATTACAAATATACTTGTAACGACTCGCTAGATCCAATCTCTGTGGCAACAATGTATGTCGCCTGTCACCAACTTTAATATGTTGACCTATTCGGGATGTCGTCCATTGGAAATATCGTCTGCTGAAATCCTTTAAACCACATGCTCTCCAATTATTTTTCATATTTCTAAAGTACCTTTAAAATTCTTCAGTTATGTATGGAAATTTGATTGATATAAGTATCAACATTTTATAGAATTTATTCTAGCTTGTTAAAGGTGTTTGTACTAGAAAATGTCAAAGTAATAAAGGGACGTGACACGAGTTTCACAGCGACCTTTAGCGATGATTTGTTAATATAAATATTTACAGCATATCAGATTTGATGGTTATCCTTTTTATTCATGAATATTTGTGAGGGAGATAATGCCATCATGAATATTAATTACATATTTTAATGACATATTAACTCATTCCCTCATATTAACGGCTTTTGACGACTCTGTAAAAGTCACTTTGTGAAACTATTGTGATAAATAGAGCATGTGCTCCCAATAGGAGCAAATGCTCTATTTATCACAATGGTTTCAAACTACAAAATTCTAAAATGTACCTAGTCTTTAGTTAATGCTCATTTTCGGTAGATTTATTCAAAGAGGTTGGGTCTAACATAGTCTATGAGGTAATGGGCTCTACATTATTCCGTGAGCAAACGGATGCAATCCTTGTCAGACTACTCCTGCAAGAGCCGTCTAATTTGGGTCTACTCTGTTTGCAAAGCGTAAAAATGCGTACATATGGAGTAAAGGCTTAACCAATTCTCTCATCTAAACACCTTTTCACGCTATGCAAACAGGGCGATACAGATCAGACGGCTCCTACATGTGCCGTCTGACCAGGGACGGCTCTGTTTGCGTATGATATTATAATAGATCTGGCCCTATAGTTTCTACCAGTATGTGCACAACCCTTAGCATGCTAAATGTGACAAGACTTGCATTAATAAATACATTGTAGCTTGGCTCCTGATAAGACACCGATTGACTCGGCGACTCGGCAGTATCGATACTGATACTCGGTCAATAGATTCTCTAAAGTTTAAACGAATACGAAAAAGGTAGAATATTGTACAGATTAGTTTTGAGCAACCATCAGTTTTTATAGCAGTATATGGGTTAACTCATTCCCTCATAGGCTATTTTTAGTCCCAAAATATCTGAATAAATCTACCGAAAAGAAGCATTTACTAGAACAACGGAAAATTAAAAAAAATATGTAGTTTTTAAACCATTGTGATAAATAGAGCATTTGCTCTTATGTGCGTGTTTGGGTCTCGCGCTGTGGGACATGCAATCATAAGACTTATGCAATCATAAGACTTAACCCTGTCACTATTTGCAGAGTTTCAAAGATACTTCCAACAGCTTGGATCTTCATTAGATACCGTGTTACTCGTCGTCTCATCTGTATTACCGTGCTACTCGTCGTCTCAGCTGTATTACCGTGTTACTCGGCGTCTTATCTGTATTACCGTGTTACTCGGCGTCTCATATGTATTACCGTGTTACTCGGCGTCTTATCTGTAACACCATGTTACTCGTCGTCTCATATGTAACACCGTGTTACTCGGCGTCTCATCTATAATACCGTTTTACTCGACTTCTCATCTGTAACACCGTGTTACTCGGCGTCTCATCTGTATTACCGTGTTACTCGGCGTCTCATCTGTATTGCCGTGTTACTCGTCGTCTCATCTGTAACACCGTGTTACTCGGCGTCTAATCTGTATTACCGTGTTACTCGGCATCTCATCTGTATTACCGTGTTACTCGGCGTCTCATCTGTATTCAAACTGTTTGCAAATGCAAGTCAGATCGCCAATAGCGTGCTTATGGTTCAGTCTTTACCCAGTGAACATTTGTACAAGATGTAATGATATAATGAATATTAATTACAGTAAAGCCCCTCTAATGCAACCACCAAAAAGGGACATAATTCACTGTGGCAAAGGCAGGTGGTAGCCTAATGCAGGACGAAAGTTATGCAGAAAGCTCCTATGGGAGCTTTTTGCATAACTTTCGTTCTACGTTAAGCAACCACCTGCTTATGAAGACAGTCATGTTTGTTCATTAAGTGGTCGCATTAGAGGTGTTTTACTGTATATTAATTCTTGAAGTATATCATATGAATGGACAAAGTATGGTCCATGGCTGCCACTGTACACTCAGACCTTTACTATTGCATAAACAAACAGAATAAACCCTGATCAGGTGGCTTCTACGGCAGGCATCCGATCTAGGTCTACTCTGTCTATACTTTACACGACTCTTATCAGGCAAAGTGTTAATGCTGAACGAAAGATATGGAAAACATTTTTGTTTTTCGTCTAGCATTAAAATGCCACATGGTTTTTAAAAGAAGCGACAGTTATTCCTCTATTGAATGACCGCTTTAGGGAGATTTTATTGTAGTTGAAGAATGTTCATTTTTAATTTAATCTTGTGTCAAATACATCTTCAGAATATGACATACGCAAAAAACTAAACTGTTGGAAAGTGCATAGCGTTTGGTTTCATGAGCAGTGACTTCTGATGAATTTTTTTGTTAAAAAAATGAAATATAGACCGTTTCATATCTTAACGACATCTAAACTCGTGGGGGTTTATATGACATAAAGCAGATACGGCCATTGCGATACATATCTCTACCAACTTGTATCGGCCTCACTGTGAATATACAGTAGCGCGTATCACTAGCGACTACTAACAGAACAAACATTGGAGTCTTAAAACGCAGGTGGTGACGTAATGCAGGGTGAAAGTTATGCAGAAAGCTCCCATGGGAGCTTTCTGCATTACTTTCTCCTTGCATTAAGCTATCAGTTGCTGTTTATTACTGAATAAGACATCATTTTAGGGGTCGTTGTAGACAGGTTATACAGTATGCAACAATTCTCATCTGGCCATCAATCATGGGGGTAGCAATCCGTTTCAGAAAATCTTTTTAAATTACTGTTTCATCTATGGTATGCCATTACGATCTAACGAATGCCGGAAAACTCGAGTTAACCTTTATCCAACTAACCGTGACTTTAGTCGTGTTTGCAAACAGTTTGGATCCAGACCAGACTCCGAGTAACTCGACGTCTCATCAGGATCCAGGCTGCTTGACAACTGGTTAATAGTTTCTTAAAAGCTTGTAAGAATCGACTGTAGGTAAACATTGTTACTTGTCGGGGTTTTAGCGAACGTTGTTTTTTCAGCATGGTAGGGATTAAGAGGAGGGAGAAAAAATGATGAATTATCATGTATAACTCTGACATGCCTTTCTAATTTTATGGGCCAAATAAAAACATAGGGGGGAATTGCTGTATGTTTTTTTTTGTGCAGAACAAAATGCAAGTTTATGTAAGACAATGGTTTTAATCTTTTACAGTGCCAACGAGCGTAGGACAAACATAATGATTCCAGTGTATCTGTTCCTATGGATGGGCATTATGGAACTCGCGGAGGCCGAATTCATTTGTCCGGAGTTAAAGACAAGTTGCGCATGCGCGGAGGTGGAAGACTGGTGGGAGGAGCAATGGTCGAGCTTGACCGTGGTCAACTGTTCGTACAACGGTCTTGTGGAGATTCCGGATCTCTCTTCTCTTCAGAACAAACCATTCCATAAACTGCTACTAAATAATAACAATATTACTGAAGTGAGAAATAAAGATTTTAGGGATCTTGACGTGAAGGAGATAGTGTTGAGAAAAAATCCTGTTCATAAAATAGCAGCCGGGGCATTTGTGGACCAACGAACAGTGTTAGAAAGACTTGATATGGACAGTGATAAAATTGAGATTGACGAAGGATTACAGTTTTTGCAAGGTCTAGAAAGACTGAAATATCTAGATCTGGGATATAACAAACTAAAGAATAGATACAAAACATTTCCACCAGGTTTGTTCGCTAATCTAAACCTTTCGTCACTGAAGACCTTAACATTGCAAGCTTTGCAGATGTCTAAACTCGAGGTAGATACATTCAAGGGTATTGAACACTTGGAACAATTGGACTTGTCTTATAACTTTCTCCCAGATTCTCCACAGGAGCTACTGAAATTGAAAAACCTGAGAGGTTTGAAATTGTACCACAATGAGATTATGTCGCTAAAGAACGGTACGTTTGCGGGGCTTACAAAGCTGCGCAAGTTATTGGTGGGCGTTAATGACATCGCATCAATACACCCGGAAGCGTTTAGAGACCTTGAAGACTCGATAGAGGAAATAAACCTTTACAACAATCCATTGTCAGAGGTCCCAACAGACGCAATTACCAATCTTAAAAAATTGAAAAGGCTGAGTTTAGTGAAGACCGGATTACGTGAGATAGAAAATGGATCATTCGTCGGAGCATACAAGCTACAAGAATTGCTTTTAGACAGTAATCTTGGATTATCATTCTCTGATGAAGGAATGTTTCATGGCATTGAGGATTCTCTTGAAATTCTCTACATACGAGAATTAAATCTGTCACGTCTGCCGTTACGTGTGTTAAACCGGCTTGAAAACTTGCAATACCTAGACGCAACGGCAAACGCAATTAGAAAAATAGATAAGCATTTCTTTAAAGGACTTAGTCTAAACAATGTGTATTTGATGTGGAATCAAATTAAGCACATAGACCATAGGGCATTTAAACATTTCCCAAAAAATGTGATATTAAACTTGCATCAAAATGCATTGCGTGATATTTCATTCATTCTTAAAGTCAAGGAATGTACCTTCAAGGAAGTGTATGTAACTAAAAATAGAATCAAGTGCAATTGTGACGTGGAGAAGGCTTTGAATAGTGGGCGTGTCAGTTGGAATCTGATCGGCGACTGTCACATGGATCAAAATAGGCGGTACAGATTTAGTGACACCGCCCTTGTGGAAATGTTTGAGAAAAACTGTACTTTGACGAAACCATCAACGTCTTGTTATCAGTCAACTTCAGCTGCATCTTGTATAAAATGTCACTTTAAATTAGAGACTCTAATTTCATATGGGCTAGTGCTAATTATTTCAATAATTAAAAATGTATGACAAGAGTAGTGCTGTAGAAATCCGCCTGTGTGTAGACTAGCTGAGTGTAACTCAACGTTCATTATATGGTAGAACTTGTACTAGGCGGCTAACCATTTATTAAACATTGAAGTTTTAAAAGCAGGTGGGTGCTTAATGCAGGTCAAACGTAACGCAGAAAGATCCTGTAAGAGCTTTCTGCATTACTTTTGATCTGCATTACGCTTCCAACTGCTTTATATTTATATCTCTTTATGATGGCCGCGTAAGACATGTTCTACTATAACCAGAGTAAAAGTTAAGAAGCGTATGTCAAAATACAAATTACATCGTTTCTCTATCTAACCCTGTGTTGGGACCATTCTTTAGAACGTCCCAAAGAGGTGTTTCTAAAGAGAGGTCACAACATAGGGTTCAATGTAAAAATAAATGGATATTCAGTAAAAAAAACAAACCATTCCGGAAATGTTTAATTTACGCGTCTTATCTATGCTTCTGTTAATAATTCTTATCATCTAACCCATTTATGCCTTTGTATTGATCAGTGTAGATTCGCCCGAGTCAGTGTTTTCCACGAGTCTAACTTTTATTTGGAAGGTACTTCTATATAAGAGGTGTTCGTGGTGATCCTAACAAACTGTGCAGATCCTGATCAGATGACTCCTCTAGGACCCATCTGATCATCGTTCTTCTCGGTTTACCAGTGTCCTTTTGATAGGCATTAGGCATAATTGGGTTTGAATTTGTAGTTCTTCTTTGCTTACACTAAATTCTTTTATAGATATTCTGTTGCACAAGTGAAACTTAATTCTGTGATAAAAAAAATAACGCCAATATAACTGGCATATGAGATCTGTCTTATTTCTGTGTTTATTAACCGTTATAATATTGCAAGCAACACCTTATGTGTATTCATGACAGAAATAATGATTTATAAACTCATGTATTCATAAGTTTGTATAAAAAGAAACATGTTGGCCATGGCAAAACTTATGTAATTAGATTGTAATTATCCATTTGCAAACAGAGAAGACTTTGATCAGAAACTATTTTAGATGTGCTCTTTTCGAAAAGCCTTTAACCCTTTTCTCCATAAACACGCCTTTCTACGCCTTTGCAAAAAAGAGTAGACCCAGGTCAAACTGTTCCTATAGGAGCCGTCTGATCAGGGACTGCTCTTTTTGCTTATGATATGACATATACATGATTTCACAGGTTGCATGTGTCCATATGCTATTATAATGATTAATCTATTTAATATTCATGACGTCATTATTTCTTATATAGATATTCATGTAATAAAGGGTTAAAATGCGTATGGGGTAAGAGGGGGTCAACCGTTAGCTACTGAGCACATTATTAGTACACAATGTTTCACCCACTACATTTTCTTTCAAGATTTAAACTATAATCAGATTGCCTCAAACATACCATCAGGGTGTCAAACAGTTTGGATCCTGATGAGTTACTAGACGTCTTGTCTGGATCCGAACTGTTTGAAAATATAATCATGGATCAGCCGACAGTCGGCTTAACCCATTCCATCATATTGACGACTTTTGACGACTCTGTAAAAGTCACTTTGTGAAACCATTGTGATTTAATCACAATGGTTTCAAACTACAAAATTCTAAAGAAAATTCCTTTTCTCTAGTTAATGCTCCTTTTCGGTAGATTTATTCAAAGAGTTTGTATCTAAAAATAGCCTATGAGGTAACGGCTTAAAGTAAAAATTAGTTATTATACATAATACAGTAGAACCTGTCTTAACCCTTTCCTCAATAAATAAACCTTTCTACGCCTCTGTAAAAGTCACTTTATGAAACCATTGCAATAAATAGAGCAAATGCTCTATTTATCACAATGGTTTCAAACTACAAAATTCTAAAATTTTCCTTTTCTCTAGTTAATGCTCCTTTTCGGTAGATTTATTCACAGAGGCTGTATCTAAAATAGCCTATAAGATAACGGCTTAAGCGACCATCAAAACGAGGTCTGTTTGTAAGTCAGTAAGGCAGATGGTAGCTTAATACAGGTCAAAAGTAATAGAGAAATATCCTATACTCTCCTATACAAGCTTTATCTATTATTTTTGACCTGTATTAAGCAACCGCATGGAAGTTAAGATTACTGTGTCCAATTAATATAAGGTACATACTGTACACGTGCCTCAGAGCATCACACGCCTTTATTATACGTTTACGGTTCCTACAGATAAATAAATAGTGCGCTTATCAAAAAGGATTCGTACAAATACAGCTAATATAATAAAATACAAATATAGCAGACCCAGATGAGACATCTCTTATAGGGGCCGTCTGATCATGATATTAAAAATAGTAAATTCCGTTACTCAGATTGACATTATTAATACAGTAGAACCCCTCTAATGCGACCACTAAATGAATAAACATGGGTATCTTTATAAGCAGGTGGTTGCTTAATGCAGGGCTAAAGTAATTCAGAAAACTCCTCTAGGAGCTTTCTGCATTACTTTTGTCATGTGTTAAGCCACCACCTGCATCTAGCACCCAGACTTATACCTATTTTAGATGGTCGCAATAGCGGGGTTTTACTGTATTTCTAAAACCCGTCCGCACTCCCACCGTACGGCGTATCCTTAATTTGTGCAGGTCGTAGGATGAACTTAAGCTAGGGGTTATGGCTTCTAAGACCTCCGTAGCTTTTTACAACCAATTTGTGTAGTGGAAGCGCCAAACTGACGGGTGCCGTGTTGGCGCCGTGTGGATTCCTTACGGTGCCGTGGAGTTTATAAACTATGTACAGCGGGCCGGACGGACGCCGTACGGTGACCGTGGGTCATGGCTTCATAGGCTATACGGTAGCCGTAGGTTTTCTGTTTCCACAAATTCAAATTACTCCGTACGGCGGCCGTAGCATATGTGGTCAATGCAGTATATGGCCGTATGATTCAGCTCGGCGCCCGTAGAAATGCTATTGGCCGTATAACTGTAAGACCGCACTGCCGCCATGGCCAATGTGACTGAGGCATTAGATAGATATTCGCGGGGTAAGTGATTAAAATACAGTAAACCCTATCTAAAACGACCCTTAAATATAACCATAAGTTTCCTTCACAAGAGGTGGCTACTTACTGCAAGGCTAAAGTTGTGTACTGCAGTAAGCTACCGACTATCACTATAAAGGATAAATATCTTTCAATGGATTGAAGAGCACACACATTAATTCGCGATAAGGATTTCCTGAAAGGCTGTTAACAAGATTTGTTTTAAACCGCAAGATGAACCATGTACTTAACTACAGTAAAACCCCGCTAATGCGACCACCAAAAAGGGGCATAATTCTGGGTGGCAGAGGCAGGTGGTAGCTTAATGCAGGACGAAGGTTATAGGAGCTTTCTGCATAACTTTCGTCCTGCATTAAGCAACCACCTGCTTTAAACGATACCAGTAGCTGTTTATTAAGTGGTCGCATAAGCGGTGTTTCACTGTACTTACACCGCAGCAGTCGCCGAAAAGCGACTGACATGACTCGCTGCAACGGGCAAACCTCTCGTTACCCGTGCAAACAGTTAGGCTCCAGATGAGATGCTGAGTAGTTCGGTGTCTCATCAGGAGCCATACTGTTTGACACATCACTTATCTTACAGACGAAAGTGAAGGGAAGTCCACTCTGAAGCCTGAAGATTACACCCCCCCCCCCCCCCCAAAGGACTTAAGGGACAATGTGTACTTAATGACCTAGGAAACTTTAAATCTTTCAAGCTTGTAACGGATTAACGAAAATATGGCCGACAGTAAACGTGTCTTTCGTAAGCACCAAATCAAATTGGCTTCCATATTGCATTTCCATAGGAACATGAGTGCATTATACATGTATTGCTTATAATGATAACTAATCTATAAAATTCAATAACCTCATATATGGCAAACAGTGTAGACCCAGATCGGAGTATTCTTGAAGTAGTCCTCTGATGGGGATCTTCACTGTTTGCTAGACAAATTAATGCCAAAGGTTTTCACTAGCATATGCAACAGAACCTTTCTTAAGCGGTATTATGAGTCTGTAAGGCACGTGTTAGCTTAACCCATTTGCTCCCAGTGGATTCTTCCATGCTTATATATTGGATTAGTCTATTTTTATCCAAGGGGTGCATGACCTAAATTTTCAATTTCGTTTTGTTTTATAATGAAATTCCTATCAGCAAAAAGTGTAGACTCTGATCAGACGCCGCATTATGCGGCGTCTGATCAGAGTCTATACTGTTTGCCTACGTCCCATATATATATATGGGATCGTTGGAGCAAATTGGTTGATGCAGAAAGATCCTACTTTGCCCTGCATAAAGCAACCACCTGCTTTTTGAGACTCCTATGTCCAATAAAAGAATGCCGCTAAGACAGGTTCTACTGTATTTCTGTTGCAGGATCGCCTTACATAAAAAGGAATGGGCACTCTCATCCCGCTAAACGCAACCTATTATTCGCGTTCGTGCGGCGTCGGCGGTGAAAGTATCAACTCTTTACCCCATAAATGCGCCTTTCTACGTCTTTTCAAACAGAATAGACCCAAATCAGACGGCTCATGTAGAAGCAGTCTGATCAGGGTTTGCTCTGTTTGCTTTTGAAATAATATAGAATATAGATACCATGCTACATTGTTTGTCATGGCTAACGGTCCCCTTGTCCATGTCTTGTCATAAAAAAGAATCAAATTAATATTCATGATACCATTTTTTCTTACATGAATATTCATGGAGCAAAGGGTTCACCTGTACAAACAGTTTGGATCCAGAGTAACATGGCCTTTCGCCAGGGTTCAAAGCTGTCGACCATATGCTTATAATTCTCAAAAAACAAAGAGATAAATAATTCTTAAAATTGTTCGATGACCTGGGCGAATCTCTGGTCACATATGCAAACACTTCGGATCCAGAAGTAGCGCCGAGAAACTGAGAACTGAAATAAATATTTGAAAACAAAAACAGAAGAACATGAAACAACGAAGCATGAAGCAGAAGATAAATTTTGCAGACGCTACTTTTTGCAGTGCAGCGGAAACAGAAACGTTAATGCTGGACAATTCAACTGACTGGTTACCATTTTCTCATCCAAATAAATTTCGTCTGCTGATTTTCGTCTGCTCCAGGTGAAACTGTCCTCATTTGTAACCAACGTAACCTGTGTTTCAAAATATTTGAATCCGAATGAGACGTCGACATCTCGTCTAGAGCACGGCTGTTTGCAAATGTTATCGTGGATTCGCTTCTGGCGTCGAAGTAGTTAATATCAGGATCGACACTGTTTGAAGAAAGAGGAAGAACAAGATGTGTTATGAAACACTATGTCCCCGACATGACATTTGACCTTGATGTATGACCTTGACCGTAATAAGTCGCCCTTAAACATATTCGCCTCCATAAGTTGCACATGCATACCAAGATTTTGAAGTATGTATGTGCAAGGCGAAAAAATATCGCCAACGTTAAAGTTGGACACAAACCAACCAACAAACCAACAGACACGGCGAAACACTCCCCCACCCACTTTAAAAATCGTAAATGCGTATCTAAGCAAACTACAAATATTGATAACGTGACAGTAATGAAATGATTTTCGTCTACAATCAATTCCGTCTGCTTTACTTTCAAGCGTGCATCATTATTATACTGCATGCAAATGACGGTGTGCCATATAATTTGATCATGGTGAGGCACAAAGTTATACGATATGTCATCTGGATACATACTCTATGTATATGTAATCACAGATTCGCTCGCTGAAACAAGCCACGTGAGTCGTTCCCCGGTGAGAGTTAATCCATTACCTCATAGGCTATTTGTTAGATATGTAACCTCTTTGAATAAATCTACCAAAGAGGTGCTTTAACTAGAGAAAAGGAAACTTTTTAGAATTTTGTAATTTGAAACCATTGTGATAAATAGAGAATTTGCTCCTTTAGGAGCAAATGCTCTATTTATCACAATGGTTTCACACGGTGACTTGTACAGAGTCGTCAAAAGTCGTCAATATGAGGGAATGGGTTAAACAGAGCAAAGTAATCGCCGGTTTTTTCTCAAACAAACCACAGAAACACAAGTTTCATGGCACGCTTGTTCTCTTCCTGCATTCCATCAAAACATCAGACAAAAAAGTCAGTCTGGCTTTCTTTCAAACGATTTCTTGAAAATTCAAACGAATTAACTTCAAACCTTTATCATGTCTGTTTGTTCGAGCATCATATTTGAACCACAGTAAAGTCTCGCTAATACGACCACTCAAAAGAAGTATAATTCTGATTCTTAAAACAGATGACTTATTACCTCTGGCACTGGATCGAAAAAGTCTATACATGTTTATGTAGTTTATTTATAGCACCTAGTACATTAATAAATAAACTATAGTCTTTACGATAACCTTAAATAGTTTGGATCCAGATGCGATGCCGTCTCATCAGTCTAAAAACTGTGATAATATGAATTTTTAAAAACAATGGGGACGAGAACAGACGACAAATCTTGCAGACGACAAAATATGGCAGCGAACGGGTTAATTAAACATTTCCCTGACAGATACGCCTTTTAATGGCTTTGCAATCTGAGTAGACCACGATGAATGTAGGGGCTGTTGAAGCGGTCTGACTAGGTTTATTTTTGTTCGCCTATGAATTACAAAGATCTGATTATACAAGTTTTGTCATGGACGAACACCATTACGAAAGTTTACCCTATAAACATTCATGTATCATAATTATGTTACATGACATCCCACCAGGTGTAAAAGGAAAACCACCTTTACCAGAGGTACCGACCTTTGTCCTTTTTGTGTTTTTCTTTTTGCTGAGTATAATTATTGCGTATATCGCAGTTGTGGATATCTATGCAAACAGTTTGGATCCAGATGAAAGCGTCTCACCAGGATCTAAACTGTTTGTTACCGTGATTTGAACGAAAATGTGAGAAAATCGAATAGATGAAAATACAGAAGCTACGTGTTGCAAAACAACAGTATTTAGCCCCGAAATAGTTAAACAGTTGGTAGAAATTTTAAAGGCATGCCTGTGCCTTGTGACAATCGTCAGTCACAATCTATGCAACATACATAATGTCAGATTAATTTTTTGGATTACGTTCGATTCGATCAAGCAATTGAGAAACTACTGACATGGTGTCTAACAGCTTGGATCCTGATTAATATAGTTTTTATACCACAACAAAGTCATGTACAGTAGAACCCTCTTATGCGACCACTTGATAAATACACATGGATGTCTTTATAAGCAGGTGGTTGCTTAATGCAGGGCAAAAGTACTGCAGAAAGCTCCTAGAGGAGCTTTCTGCATTACTTTTGTCCTGCATTAAGCTACCACCTGCATCAAGCACCCAGAATTATGCCTCTTTTAGGTGGTCGCATTAGCGGGGTTTTACTGTAATATACGAAGTGATCCATGTCAGAGTTCATCTAACTAAAGATTACACTTTCCCTCATATAAACGTGTTTTCATGCATCTGCAAACAGAGTAGACCCTGGTTAGACAGCTCCTATAAGAGCCCTCTGATCAAGGTCTGCTCTGATTGCTAATTTGGAATTCGATAGATCTGTTTCTTTACTTTCTAAATTGATTGCAATGTTCCATCTTTCATATTTCATTCTATCTTGGCCATGAATATTCAGTAGGTATTGAAATTTGTAATAAACATAGAGCAAGGAAAGGATTAAATCTGTTCGTGCTATAAACAAATACTATCTGCTGGACGTTTTGCTGACTTCCGATTCATTCAATCCTTTGTTAAACTACCGACCGAGTGTCAATCAGCTTGGATCCTGATGATATGCCGAGTTACTAATGTGAGTCAGGACGCTCTTAGCATGAGGAAAGTTAACATGTTTTCATGATAACTTTTGTTCAGACAGATAAGATCTAGATGCAATTCTGCACCTGATCAGGATCCAAACTGTCTGAAACTGTCAGCCAAAGATCCCTTTAATATGAGAAGAGTTAACCCTTACAGTGGGGGACAAGAGTCAGTAATGTCCTTTGCAAACAGTGTAGACCCACCTGAGAAAGGAGCCCTCTCATCAGGGCCGAACTGTTTGTCACCCCTATACATTCACCATACGCTTGTTTGGCCTGTTTGAATTTCGGAATAGTCCATTATATATACATTCAGCGTTGTAAGGGTTATATATGTAGTAAAACCTCTCTGTAACGGCCACTGAATTACATCAAGTATTTTGCGTTAACGGCAGGTGGCTGCTTAAAGCAAGGTGAAAGTAAAACAGAACGCTCCTATAGGAGCGTTCTGTTTTACTTTCATCTTGCTTTAAGCAACCACCTGCCCTAAATACCAACTAATGAATACGAGTTAGTGGTCGTATAGAAAGGTGTTACTGTATTACTTTTCATAACTTTTATCCTGCTGTATTACTACTAAATCTCTTGTCTAAAGCAGGCATTAAAGAAAACCCCTCTAAACCGGACGTTAAATTTAGTATAAATGTCGGTCTTGCAGGGTGAAGGTCGTGCAGACGGTTCCTCCGGGATCATTTGATCGGGCTTGATCGAGTTGATCTGATCGGCAATGGGAACCTAGTTTTACCTCATTTTGGATGAGACGCCGAATGTCTCGGGGCTCATCACGATCCACATTAACCCATTTGCTCCTACGATCCAATATATGGGTCTTAGGCAAACAGTGTAGACTCTGATCAGACGCCGCATTACGCGGCGTCTGATCAGAGTCTACACTGTTTGCCGATAGGAATTTCAATATAAAACAAAACGAAATTGAACAGTTTGATCAGGCACCCCTTAGATAAAAAAAATGACTAATCCAATATATAAGCATGGAAGAATCCATTGGGAGCAAATGGGTTAATTGACACTGTTGTTATATTGTTGGATAGAAATTGGTTAGGTTCTATATCAACTTGTGAATACGAAGTTGACGGATTCTTTTGCAAATAACTACCGGTATTGCTTAAAAAAATTCAAGACAATTGCAATCCAGAAATCGTCTAGAGGAGTTTGTTTCGTTTTAGGTTCGCTCTTCATGATCCAATCCCTTACTCGCTACCTGGCTCGCATAAATAAAATATAATTTGCAATCAGCGTGTATCTAGATGAGACATCGAGTAATGCTGTAGGAGCTTGCTGCAGTACTGTTTACCTGCATTAAGCCACCGCCTACTTTTTAACACTCCTGTGCTCAATAAATGAATAACCACTTAAGGCAGGTTCTACTGATAAAATGAAGGGAAAAGAAGAAATAAAATAATTAGGTGAGTATAGAAAGAATGACAAGGCAGTCCAAAGGACAGCTATATCCCCCACCGCCGCCACCTAAATTAAGACATTGACCTTAAGGTGATATATACTTACTTTTAAAACAGAGCTGCGGTCAAAAAGGAGATATGTTGCCTCTAATGGAAATTGCGCTGCTTTCGCCGACATTTCAACGTGGTTGACATTCAACCATCCAGTTGTTAAGAAAATAGGACGCGGAAACAAATATAATGGAAACTGAAGGTAAGAACACTTGATTTTCAAATGTGACCTTGACCTTGAGCCGACATGACTGGCACATGTGTTCTGCACATCGTCTCAATTTAGCTAACATTTAACTAAACTTTTATGAAAATCCTTCAAAGGCTTTAGAAGATATGGAGCGGACACGAAAATGTTACGGAAATTAAAGGTTAGAACACTTGACCTTCAAATATGACCTTGACCTTGAGCCAACATGACTGCCGCATGGGTTCTGCACATCGTCTCAATTCATTTAATATTTGACTCAAGTTTTATGAAAATCCTTCAAAGGGTTTAGAAGATATGGAGCGGACACGAAACTGTAATGGCAACTGAAGGTTTAAACACTTGACCTTCAAATGTGACCTTGAACTTGAGCCGACATGACTGCCACATGTGTTCTGCACATCGTCTTAATTTGGTTAACATTTGACTCAAGTTTTATGAAAATCCTTCAAAGGGTTTAGAAGATATGGAGCGGACACAAAAATGCAATGGAAATTGAAGGTTAAAACCCTTGACCTTCAAATGTGACCTTGACCTTGAGCCGACATATCTGCCACATATGTTCTGCACATCGTCTCAACTTGGTTAACATTTGAGGCAAGTTTCTTGAAAATCCTTCAAGGGGTATAGGAGATATGGAGCGGACACGAAATTGTTACGGACAGACAGACAGACAGACAGACAGACAAACGGACGGACAGACAGACAGACAGACAGACAGACAGACAGACAGACGAAGGTCATTCCTATAACCCCCCCCCTCCGCTATGCGGTGGGGGATTAAAAATAGAGAAAACAATCACGACGACAACAATGATACTTACATATATATTGAAACCAGAGAATGGCGTTCTTGACGAAGACGGCGACAACAATGAGAAGGAGGAGGATTACAATAATAATAATAATAATAATAATAATTGTAATAATATTAATTGTGATGATGATAATAGTAATAATTGTTATAATGATAATATATTTATAATAATAATAATAATTGTTATAATAATTGTTACAATAATAATAATTATTGTAATAATAATAAAAGCAATTGTTATAATAATACATGTAATAAATGATAATAATATTAAATAATAATAATAATGAGTAAGATGTTACGCTGATGATAATGAGGATGATAATGAGGTCCCAGAGCTACAGATAAGGTGCGTATCCAAATACTAAAATCGCAATTTCTCCATCGAACCCTATACTGTGACCACTCTTTAGAATCGTCTCTCCGAGACGATTCTAAAGAGTGGTCACAGTATAGGGTTTGGTGGAGAAATAAAGGAAAAATTCTTGAAAATGTTTTAATTTACGCATCTTATCTGGAGCTCTGAGGTCCGCTTAAAAACTCAAATGCACTACATAATAAAACCAGCTTGTCTAGAATGGAAATCGAATTCTAAATATTTGTTGGTGAGCATATGTATTACGAAATATTCTGGCAGTAAAATGGGGATCCATGTGATCTGACAAAACATTTCGTACAATATGACAGTTATTGTTTTGTAAACGGTTGTAACATGCAGCTATTCAAACTGCGTGAACCTGCTGGAATTGCTTCTGAAGAACTTGGTTGGGTGGTCTACGTATAAACCAAATTATCATAGTAGTTAAATCTTTCGCTGTCAATGTCGCATCTGTGATTACATATGCAAACGGTTTGGATCCAGATGAGACGCCGAGTAACTCAGCGTCTCATCAGGACCCAAACTGTTTGTAACTGTGGTAATGTTTTTGAAGAAAATGGGAGAAAAGTCAAACAAACGAAAATAATAACAGACGACACGTGTTGCTTATGACAATATTTGGCAGCGTAATAGTTAAACAGTTGGTAGAAATTTTAAAGGCATGTCTGTATTTTGTGATAATCGTCTTTATAACCTACCCACATCTTTGAACATTAGACCACTGTGACAAAAATAATATCTGCTCAAATCTGGATCTGCTGCTATTTCGACTGCGTCTAATTCGCGCTAGAACTTGTGAAACTATTGACAGAGTGTCAAACAGTTTGGATCCTGATGAGAACCAGAGTCTCTCGGCGTCTCATCTGGATCCACACTGTTTGCAAATGCCAGTCAGATCAAGGGTAGGGGAATAACGATTACAATGTTCCGGTTACCGAGACTGATATTTGATAATAGTTTATGTCTGATTGGATTGTTTATACCAGAGCAACATATAAAGGTGCGTAGGCCTACTCAAATACCAAAATCGTCATTTCTCCACCAAACCCTATGTTGTGACCACTCTTTAGAATCGTCTCAAAGAGACGATTTTAAAGAGTGGTCGCAACATAGAGTTCGATGGAGATATTTAAAGCAGTTATTCACAAAAATACTTTAGTTTACGCATCTTATCAGAATCTCCGTATATTATCCCATTACTATTTATTCTCATCTTCTTATGCCTGATTAATTATGTACCTGATATATAGACACGTTTTGACTCATTTGCAAACAGAGTAGACCCAGATCAGTCGACTGGCTCTTGCAGGCACCGTCTCGCCAGGATCTGCTGTGTTTGTTTATGGAATATTACATTGAAAGGATGATCTTGCCCTGTTTGCTTATGGAATATTACATTGAAAGGGTCATACATGTTCTGCCATGATCAAACTATCCCGTGTTCATATTCCATTATGAAACTTCAGATACTAAATATTCATGATATCATTATGTGCATGGCGTGAATATTCATCAGATGAACGGTTAAAGATGTATTATGCGCATTTTTCGTATTAATCAATTAACCCTTTCCCTCATGTAAACGTGTTTTCACGCTTTTGCAAACAGAGTAGACCCTGTTTGCTAATAGAATTTGAGTAGACCCTGTTTGCTAATAGAATTTGATAGATCTGTTTCTTTGCTTTCTAAAATGTCTACAATGTTCCATCTTCGATATTTCTTTATAACTATTTTGTCCATGAGTCATTGAGTATTCAGTAGGTATTGACAATTGTAATAAACATAGAACAGGGAAAGGGTTAACACAAGAAGCTGTACCCGTATACTTACAGCCCATTTTCCGACAGGATATATTTATTCAGCTAAATATTATCGCTATCCGAATACTGCTAGATTATTAAAAAAGGAGCCTCCTTTTTAGAACGGGGATTTGTACGGAAATCAGCGGACATCTTCGGCCAAGTTCTAAATGATTCCGATTCTATTTCTGAACAACCATTTGAATATCAGTTAGGTTGCCGTCACATGTACAATGGCTGACACTGGTTGCATATACATCGAATGATTATTCCCTGTATGTAAATTTGAATCTAACGACAGATTCCGGTCAAGCAAACGTCGTTCCGTTGATTTCCGTAGCAATGCATTTTTCTGTTTTCGACCCAAACAACCATTTACTAACCATACTGTTTAGTGTTAAATAAGTGTCAAGGTACATAGATTCCGATTCTGAAGTCAGCTTGAAACGCAAAATTTGCGGACATTTGAGCAGAATACATCTTTAAACAGTATAAACCCAAATCAGACAGCTCATACATGAGTTGTTTGATCAGGGTATATTATGTATGCTAACATATTACAGATATGAATCTCTGGTGTTTGACATGACAATAAAAACATTCACAGTTAGCGGAGTACATGTAACTCGGATTCTCAAAGCAAACGCCTATAGGAGCCTCTGATCTGGGTCTATTCCATGTGCAAATGCGTCTCAATCAGGCCCAGGGTTAAACAGTTCCAAATAAAACAGAAGACTGCTTATTGAAATACTAAAATGACAGCTTCTGACTTCATGCATTACATTTGACTTGAATTCAGCTCCAACTTGCCTTAACTGTCCAGCAATAGAATAGATTGTCTTCTCTCTCTCCCCCACCCGGGCACACACACTTAGGACGGATTCTGTCTTTATTCAAGTCTATTCAGCAGACGACTTTTTATAGCAACCGATAATGTAGAGATGTGTTTGTAACCTGTCGTCTACTCCATAGTTCGTTTACTCGATTTTTAATGAACACTACTATGTATTTGTAGCAAACACATACAGTATACGATAAATTCGATCCAGACCTCGATATACTCGGAATCTGATCTGAATCTAAACTGGTTGCTTAAGTTATTATAACTTCGCCAGCCACATGCTAAAGGTTTAAACAATAAATAATACCACGCCCGTCGGCAGTCATAACAATGTCGAACAATCGCAGACAATTGAAAACAGACTTGGAAGCCATCCACCATTATCATGTTAAGCTTATGCTCTAAAAATATTTATGTATGAAACAGTGAAAAATATGATATGTTCGTCCTTGGATCACGAAGAAAACCATGACTACAGCAGTTTGAGTTCTGTCTGTGAGCCCGAAGATGACTCGTCAGACCAATCCTAGCCATAAATGTTCTGCTGCAGTTCGGCAACTCAAATGCGCTGGTGCATCAGGATTTGCTCGTGTCTTTCCGGCGGCACGTTTCATCTGAAATAATAGCAATTAACGGATGTTTTAGCCCCGGCAAAAACTATAAAAACAGGCCCATATACAGTGTAGATCTTGATCAGATATCAACTACAGGAGCTGTCTGATTTGGGTCTACTCTGTTTGCGAAGACGTAAAAATACGTATGTACAGTAAACCCCCGCTAATGCGACCATCTAAAAGAGGTATAATTTTGGGTGTTATATGCAGGTGGTAGCTTAATGCAGGACAAAAGTTATGCGAGGAGCTTTCTGCATTACTTTTGTCCTGCATTAAGCAACCATCTGCTTATAAAGACAACTATGTTTATTCATTAAGTGGTCGCATTAGAGGGGTTTTACTGTATATAAAGTAAAGGGTTAAACCTCTAAAGCGTTGTCGTCTGAAAATGTGGACCTCTACTGCAATTTAATTCTGTAAATTGTTCCTTATTGTTTCAACCAACATACTCACAGCGTCAAACGGTTAGAATCCAGATAGGACACCGAGGTTATCAGAGTCACATCATGTCCCGAGGTTATAATACGTTTTGCTTGATTCTGAGACCAACCAGGTACTTGAGAATGATCTCAGACTCAGACTCAGAAGTTTTATAACCTAGGACCCAGGATCAGAACTGATGGAAACTTTATAAGACTAATAGTCTTTCGCTTCAATATTTTTTTCTGTAATGTACAATTATTTATTATGCAGAATTCTGAAATAAAATATGTTAAAACTAATTGATAGCAAATATGATCACAATTACACAATCGTTAGCGAAAGAGAAAAACAATAATTTAGAGTGTTATAAATAAGTTCTTCAGAATCAAATTACGTCAGCTGTTTCTTTTCTATCCCCCAAAACACACATACACACACACGCACGCACGCACACACACATTTTGGATGGGGAGGAGCGGTCTATCTAACACATATTTTTTGCTTGTGTCTCAGATAATTCTCAGGAATTTAACTGGTCAATCAGATAACTTAGAATGAACTCGGACCCAGGCTTGCTATGCATTAGGCAATCACCTTTCTTTTTAAGAAATTGTTGACCGCTTATGACAGGTTCTACTGCCTATCATGTCAGGATTGAGAGACGGTGCGCTTCCTGAACAAGTACAACGTTTCAAAGTCGAGACAGAAAAAACCAAATCAGCAGACTACAATTTCAGCGGGCGGTAATTTGCTTTACATTGTAAATGTTTATCTTGAGCGTGTTGAGAAATGTGGCCTGCCTATATATATAGTTAACACTTATCCCTCTGTGAAAAAACAATATTGTCTACTCAAATTGGGAGGATGGTTGACACATATATATTCTATTTCTTTATTTTCTTAAATTTGATGAGCCGTCGACTTATAGATCCGTCGACTTATAGATCGTCTCATCTGGACCCAAACTGTTCCAAAGATAATCATAAGTTCAACCACAGTATAGTAAAGGTTACAAGAAGTAAGTGAACACCAGACATGCGTTAACGATGTCGCTGACAATGTTGCATCTCTGATTACCTATGCAAACAGTTTGGATCCAGATGAGACGCCGAGTAACTCGGCGTCTCATCAGGATCCAAACTGTTTGTTACTGTGACTGTTTTTTCAAAATAAAAATGAAGAAATAAAATAAAATGGAATGTTGTAGCAAACGACAAAGTTTGCAGACGACAAAATGTGGCAGCGAAAGAGTTAATGATGTCGCTGCTGAGAAAAATGCTTCAAAAGTTTGGCTGCTAGAACCGGAAGTAAGTAATTACAGAACAAAAGCCACATACCAGGTAAGACAATGGCCATACCTTCATAACTAGCGAGAATGAAGCATTTCAATCTTTAGCACGAAATATTCGAGCAGGCGTGTGGCAACAGATGCGGAGTGTTGACATGCAGAGCAGTAAACTGGGCGTTTGCGGTCGTGGTTATGGGCTCGTTTTGTAAAAAAGTTACCAGCTGTCTTTCATTTTCTTTTAACCCTTTCACCGCCGCAGTCGCATAAATGCACCACGACAAATAGTGCAGTCCCAGATCAGACGCCGCCTTTTCAAGGCCGCGTCTGATCAGGGACTTCACTATTTGTCTCAATCTCTATTTCTATATATGTGCTTTATTCCTTTGAAATTTACATCTATTTATCTCATTTCCTTATTTTACTGAATGATTTAACAAACTTGGATTGCAGACGACAATTAGAAATGTGTCACCGAAAGGGTTAAAATATAGCCAGTGTGTCAACCAGCTTTAATTCCGGTAAATTAGCGTCTCGTCTGGATCCATCTTGAATGACGTACATTCAAAGAGCTAATATACTGCGACTGATCTATCTCTATACTATTCAACCCATTTACTTGTATATCTAATTGCGGCCATTTGTAAAATGCATATACATGTACATGTATGTGTAGCCGGGTAGAGATTATGGTGAAATAAGTTGATAGGCTCTACTGTGTGGCTTGGTAGCTCAGTTGGCAGAGTGTTGGCATGGTAAGCCAGAGGTCCTGGGTTCGAGTCCCAGTCGAGTCACAACTTTTTCACCATGTTACATTTGGCGCCCAACGTAAATAACCCAAAAGGTGATTTATATGAAGATTATACGAAGATAATGTGTAATAATAAGAAACTCGTGGAGTGTTCTTTGAGTAGGAATTCGGGACGAATTCTTGTGTAGAGGGGGTGTGTGTAGCCGGGTAGAGATTATGGTGAAATAAGTTGATAGGCTTTACTGTGTGGCTTGGTAGCTCAGTCGGTAGAGTGTTGGCATGGTAAGCCAGAGGTCCTGGGTTCGAGTCCCAGTCGAGTCACAACTTTTTCACCATGTTACATATGTACAACTGTAAAATTATGATGAAGAAAATATTAAAAAAAGGGAAATAATATAATACATAAATATTTGAATTGCTCTGATCTAATATTTCGACCACTAAGGGCCCTTTTCAAAATGATAATCTTTGAAAAAGGCCCTTAGTGGTCGAAATATTAGATCAGAGCAATTCAAGTATTTACGTAAAATTATGAGCAATAAAATATGTTTAAACTTAAATTCATTATACATGTACTATTGGACAATAGTCTAGTATTTGGGACTTGTAACCTTCTGTCTGGCGAGATTTGTTCATTTATTTATTTGTTTAAATGGTGAATGTAGGAGATGTAACCGTATTTCAGTGATATCAGCTAATTACAGGTGGATCAAACACCCAAGAGGTTTGTCTGTGCACAGAAGAACACCCCAGTAGAACCACCGACCTACCGCAAGCCAGTTGATAAAGAAGCATTTAGTAGACCCGGACAATGCAGGAACAGGGTCTGCTGATCCGAATCTGCTCTGTTTGCCAAATAAATTGAAATGATATGGATCTACTTTTGTATAATCTACCAATGTCAAACTTTCCCTTGTTCCAGAGCATGTATAAAAATCCCTGCTAATTAAAACCTATGCCGTCATTATTTCTTATAACTGTTGAATACTTAGCAGGTAAATATTTATTTAAGTAAACACGGACATAGTTTAGAAACAATGCTTTATGTTTTTAATGGAACCGGGACTAACAAACACCATACTGTAGATTTAGCTTTAACATATTTTATTGCAAAGTGTATACATACATGAATATATATCGTTCAAAACTATGCAAAACGATAGGAACGAAAGTAATAATTGCTGATGCTGTTTCTCTCCCTTTCTTAATTGCTTGTTGTTTTTCTGCTCCGTTTATTTGCATGGGTGAAGACAGCAAGACATTGAAGAAATCATCCCCCAATACTTCCCATTCTTTACAAGAGAAAGTCTTACACCTATTCCTGGCTGTTCTTATTCTTATCAAAGTTTACCCTTTATATGATATACGTCATTTGGCACCTTTCCAAACAGAGTAGATCCAGATCAGACGGCTCCTGTAGTAACCATCTAACTAGGGTCTGATCTGTTTGCTTATTGAATAATATAAATCTTATTCTTCCACGGTTTAAATATCGTATATTTATATACCATTATATAGATTGAAGTAACAACATTTATGATGTCAATATTTCTTGCATTAATATTTACCAGGTAAAAGGCTAAGGCACTACTTCAAACGAATTCAGTTTTTACGGCAATGAATTGTGTTACAAGTACGGATGGTTTGGTTCAATTACAAAACATGAAGCGGCTTTTGACTTTCAGAGAAATTTTATAATTACTGTGGCACTGAATCATTACCAGTAGTTTGCTAATGACGACGGAATTCCATTGTTAATTGGCCCAGTCTAGCCGTTTATATCAGACCTCCCTCACACTGCATTAGTGAATGTGCGGGTGAAAAAGCAACCGCTTGCCTTTCTTTAGTCTATATACATTTGTATTTCTATTGGGGCATTGGTAGATAGAAACAATGAATGAATGAATAACGAATGGTGATAGAATAGATAAACAAATAAATGAAATAACGAACGAAAAAATGAAAAACAATGAATACATTGATAAAGCGGCTAATGACCTGTCCTAGGGCGATAGGTCTAACATCCTAGGATAAATCAGAGACATATACATACATGGTATATGTCTCAGGATACATCGGCAAATATGATATAGGGTTATTATGCGAATGAAGCGGCTAACGTCCCAAGGGTGATAGGGCACGTGTAGTTGGGTGGTAGGGCTAATGTTCTATGACAAAATGGATAATATACAAGGGTGATAAGATGAATGTACTCTGATACACGGCTAATGTCCTGGGACAAAGGGCTAATGTTCTATGACAAAATGGATAATATACAAGGGTGATAAGATGAATGTACTCTGATACACGTCTACTGTCCTGGGACAAAGGGCTAATGTTCTATGACAAAATGGATAATATACAAGGGTGATAAGATGAATGTACTCTGATACACGGCTAATGTCCTGGGACAAAGGGCTAATGTTCTATGATAAAGCGGCTAATATACAAGGGTGATAAGGTGAATGTACTCTGATAAACGGCTAATGTCCTGGGACAAAGGGCTAATGTTCTATAATAAAGCGGCTAATATACAAGGGTGATAAGGTGAATGTACTCTGATAAACGGCTAATGTCCTGGGACAAAGGGCTAATGTTCTATGATAAAGCGGCTAATATACAAGGGTGATAAGGTGAATGTACTCTGATAAACGGCTAATGTCCTGGGACAAAGGGCTAATGTTCTATGATAAAGCGGCTAATATACAAGGGTGATAAGGTGAATGTACTCTGATAAACGGCTAATGTCCTGGGATAAAAGGGCTAGTGTTCTGTGATAAAGCGGCTAATATACAAGGGTGATAAGGTGAATGTACTCTGATAAACGGCTAATGTCCTGGGATAAAAGGGTTAGTGTTCTATAATAAAGCGGCTAATATACAAGGGTGATAAGGTGAATGTACTCTGATAAACGGCTAATGTCCTGGGACAAAGGGCTAATGTTCTATGATAAAGCGGCTAATATACAAGGGTGATAAGGTGAATGTACTCTGATAAACGGCTAATGTCCTGGGACAAAGGGCTAATGTTCTATGATAAAGCGGCTAATATACAAGGGTGATAAGGTGAATGTACTCTGATAAACGGCTAATGTCCTGGGATAAAAGGGCTAATGTTCTATGATAAAGCGGCTAATATACAAGGGTGATAAGGTGAATGTACTCTGATAAACGGCTAATGTCCTGGGATAAAAGGGTTAGTGTTCTATAATAAAGCGGCTAATATACAAGGGTGATAAGGTGAATGTACTCTGATAAACGGCTAATGTCCTGGGATAAAAGGGTTAGTGTTCTATAATAAAGCGGCTAATATACAAGGGTGATAAGGTGAATGTACTCTGATAAACGGCTAATGTCCTGGGATAAAAGGGCTAATGTTCTATAATAAAGCGGCTAATATACAAGGGTGATAAGGTGAATGTACTCTGATAAACGGCTAATGTCCTGGGACAAAGGGCTAATGTTCTATGATAAAGCGGCTAATATACAAGGGTGATAAGGTGAATGTACTCTGATAAACGGCTAATGTCCTGGGACAAAGGGCTAATGTTCTATGATAAAGCGGCTAATATACAAGGGTGATAAGGTGAATGTACTCTGATAAACGGCTAATGTCCTGGGACAAAGGGCTAATGTTCTATGATAAAGCGGCTAATATACAAGGGTGATAAGGTGAATGTACTCTGATAAACGGCTAATGTCCTGGGACAAAGGGCTAATGTTCTATGATAAAGCGGCTAATATACAAGGGTGATAAGGTGAATGTACTCTGATAAACGGCTAATGTCCTGGGACAAAGGGCTAATGTTCTATGATAAAGCGGCTAATATACAAGGGTGATAAGGTGAATGTACTCTGATAAACGGCTAATGTCCTGGGACAAAGGGCTAATGTTCTATGATAAAGCGGCTAATATACAAGGGTGATAAGGTGAATGTACTCTGATAAACGGCTAATGTCCTGGGATAAAAGGGCTAATGTTCTATGATAAAGCGGCTAATATACAAGGGTGATAAGGTGAATGTACTCTGATACACGGCTAATGTCCTGGGACAAAGGGCTAATGTTCTATGATAAAGCGGCTAATATACAAGGGTGATAAGGTGAATGTACTCTGATAAACGGCTAATGTCCTGGGACAAAGGGCTAATGTTCTATGATAAAGCGGCTAATATACAAGGGTGATAAGGTGAATGTACTCTGATAAACGGCTAATGTCCTGGGATAAAAGGGTTAGTGTTCTATAATAAAGCGGCTAATATACAAGGGTGATAAGGTGAATGTACTCTGATAAACGGCTAATGTCCTGGGATAAAAGGGTTAGTGTTCTATAATAAAGCGGCTAATATACAAGGGTGATAAGGTGAATGTACTCTGATAAACGGCTAATGTCCTGGGACAAAGGGCTAATGTTCTATGATAAAGCGGCTAATATACAAGGGTGATAAGGTGAATGTACTCTGATAAACGACTAATGTCCTGGGACAAAGGGCTAATGTTCTATGATAAAGCGGCTAATATACAAGGGTGATAAGGTGAATGTACTCTGATAAACGGCTAATGTCCTGGGATAAAAGGGCTAATGTTCTATGATAAAGCGGCTAATATACAAGGGTGATAAGGTGAATGTACTCTGATAAACGGCTAATGTCCTGGGACAAAGGGCTAATGTTCTATGATAAAGCGGCTAATATACAAGGGTGATAAGGTGAATGTACTCTGATAAACGGCTAATGTCCTGGGACAAAGGGCTAATGTTCTATGATAAAGCGGCTAATATACAAGGGTGATAAGGTGAATGTACTCTGATAAACGGCTAATGTCCTGGGACAAAGGGCTAATGTTCTATGATAAAGCGGCTAATATACAAGGGTGATAAGGTGAATGTACTCTGATAAAAGGCTAATGTCCTGGGACAAAGGGCTAATGTTCTATGATAAAGCGGCTAATATACAAGGTTGATAAGGTGAATGTACTCTGATAAACGGCTAATGTCCTGGGATAAAAGGGCTAATGTTCTATGATAAAGCGGCTAATATACAAGGGTGATAAGGTGAATGTACTCTGATAAACGGCTAATGTCCTGGGACAAAGGGCTAATGTTCTATGATAAAGCGGCTAATATACAAGGGTGATAAGGTGAATGTACTCTGATAAACGGCTAATGTCCTGGGACAAAGGGCTAATGTTCTATGATAAAGCGGCTAATATACAAGGGTGATAAGGTGAATGTACTCTGATAAACGGCTAATGTCCTGGGATAAAAGAGCTAATGTTCTATGATAAAGCGGCTAATATACAAGGGTGATAAGGTGAATGTACTCTGATACACGGCTAATGTCCTGGGACAAAGGGCTAATGTTCTATGATAAAGCGGCTAATATACAAGGGTGATAAGGTGAATGTACTCTGATAAACGGCTAATGTCCTGGGACAAAGGGCTAATGTTCTATGATAAAGCGGCTAATATACAAGGGTGATAAGGTGAATGTACTCTGATAAACGGCTAATGTCCTGGGATAAAAGGGTTAGTGTTCTATAATAAAGCGGCTAATATACAAGGGTGATAAGGTGAATGTACTCTGATAAACGGCTAATGTCCTGGGATAAAAGGGTTAGTGTTCTATAATAAAGCGGCTAATATACAAGGGTGATAAGGTGAATGTACTCTGATAAACGGCTAATGTCCTGGGATAAAAGGGTTAGTGTTCTATAATAAAGCGGCTAATATACAAGGGTGATAAGGTGAATGTACTCTGATAAACGGCTAATGTCCTGGGACAAAGGGCTAATGTTCTATGATAAAGCGGCTAATATACAAGGGTGATAAGGTGAATGTACTCTGATAAACGGCTAATGTCCTGGGACAAAGGGCTAATGTTCTATGATAAAGCGGCTAATATACAAGGGTGATAAGGTGAATGTACTCTGATAAACGGCTAATGTCCTGGGATAAAAGGGCTAATGTTCTATGATAAAGCGGCTAATATACAAGGGTGATAAGGTGAATGTACTCTGATAAACGGCTAATGTCCTGGGACAAAGGGCTAATGTTCTATGATAAAGCGGCTAATATACAAGGGTGATAAGGTGAATGTACTCTGATAAACGGCTAATGTCCTGGGATAAAAGGGTTAGTGTTCTATAATAAAGCGGCTAATATACAAGGGTGATAAGGTGAATGTACTCTGATAAACGGCTAATGTCCTGGGATAAAATGGTTAGTGTTCTATAATAAAGCGGCTAATATACAAGGGTGATAAGGTGAATGTACTCTGATAAACGGCTAATGTCCTGGGATAAAAGGGTTAGTGTTCTATAATAAAGCGGCTAATATACAAGGGTGATAAGGTGAATGTACTCTGATAAACGGCTAATGTCCTGGGACAAAGGGCTAATGTTCTATGATAAAGCGGCTAATATACAAGGGTGATAAGGTGAATGTACTCTGATAAACGGCTAATGTCCTGGGACAAAAGGCTAATGTTCTATGATAAAGCGGCTAATATACAAGGGTGATAAGGTGAATGTACTCTGATAAACGGCTAATGTCCTGGGATAAAAGGGCTAATGTTCTATGATAAAGCGGCTAATATACAAGGGTGATAAGGTGAATGTACTCTGATAAACGGCTAATGTCCTGGGACAAAGGGCTAATGTTCTATGATAAAGCGGCTAATATACAAGGGTGATAAGGTGAATGTACTCTGATAAACGGCTAATGTCCTGGGACAAAGGGCTAATGTTCTATGATAAAGCGGCTAATATACAAGGGTGATAAGGTGAATGTACTCTGATAAACGGCTAATGTCCTGGGACAAAGGGCTAATGTTCTATGATAAAGCGGCTAATATACAAGGGTGATAAGGTGAATGTACTCTGATAAAAGGCTAATGTCCTGGGACAAAGGGCTAATGTTCTATGATAAAGCGGCTAATATACAAGGGTGATAAGGTGAATGTACTCTGATAAACGGCTAATGTCCTGGGATAAAAGGGCTAATGTTCTATGATAAAGCGGCTAATATACAAGGGTGATAAGGTGAATGTACTCTGATAAACGGCTAATGTCCTGGGACAAAGGGCTAATGTTCTATGATAAAGCGGCTAATATACAAGGGTGATAAGGTGAATGTACTCTGATAAACGGCTAATGTCCTGGGACAAAGGGCTAATGTTCTATGATAAAGCGGCTAATATACAAGGGTGATAAGGTGAATGTACTCTGATAAACGGCTAATGTCCTGGGATAAAAGAGCTAATGTTCTATGATAAAGCGGCTAATATACAAGGGTGATAAGGTGAATGTACTCTGATACACGGCTAATGTCCTGGGACAAAGGGCTAATGTTCTATGATAAAGCGGCTAATATACAAGGGTGATAAGGTGAATGTACTCTGATAAACGGCTAATGTCCTGGGACAAAGGGCTAATGTTCTATGATAAAGCGGCTAATATACAAGGGTGATAAGGTGAATGTACTCTGATAAACGGCTAATGTCCTGGGATAAAAGGGTTAGTGTTCTATAATAAAGCGGCTAATATACAAGGGTGATAAGGTGAATGTACTCTGATAAACGGCTAATGTCCTGGGATAAAAGGGTTAGTGTTCTATAATAAAGCGGCTAATATACAAGGGTGATAAGGTGAATGTACTCTGATAAACGGCTAATGTCCTGGGATAAAAGGGTTAGTGTTCTATGATAAAGCGGCTAATATACAAGGGTGATAAGGTGAATGTACTCTGATAAACGGCTAATGTCCTGGGACAAAGGGCTAATGTTCTATGATAAAGCGGCTAATATACAAGGGTGATAAGGTGAATGTACTCTGATAAACGGCTAATGTCCTGGGATAAAAGGGCTAATGTTCTATGATAAAGCGGCTAATATACAAGGGTGATAAGGTGAATGTACTCTGATAAACGGCTAATGTCCTGGGACAAAGGGCTAATGTTCTATGATAAAGCGGCTAATATACAAGGGTGATAAGGTGAATGTACTCTGATAAACGGCTAATGTCCTGGGATAAAAGGGTTAGTGTTCTATAATAAAGCGGCTAATATACAAGGGTGATAAGGTGAATGTACTCTGATAAACGGCTAATGTCCTGGGATAAAAGGGTTAGTGTTCTATAATAAAGCGGCTAATATACAAGGGTGATGGGGCTAATGTACCATGATAAACGGCTAATGTCCTGCGGTGATGAGGCTAGTGTTCTATAATAAAGCGGAATATGTAATAGGGTGATAGGTATAATGTAATGTAATAAAGTAGCTAATATACAAGGGCGGTAGGGCTAATGTACTATGATAAATGGCTAATGTCCTGCGGTGATGTGACTAGTGTTCTGTAATAAAGCGGAATATGTAATAGGGTGATAGGGATAGTGTACTATAATGCACTCTAATGAAGCGGCCAATATACAAGGATGATAGTACTAGTGTTATATGATAATCGGGTGATAGGGCTAGTTTTCTATAAAAAGCGGCAAATGAATTATTGTGATAGGACTAATGTACTATTATGTCTGTTACTAATGTCTAGGGTTGATATGGCTGGTGTCCTAGGATAAAGCGGCTAATATGATATGGTGATAATGCTAATGTACTAAGAAAAAAGCGGCTAATGTCCAATTGTAATAGGGATAATGCCCTAGAATAAATCGGTTAATGAATAAGGGTGGTATGGCTGATGTACTAGGCTAAAGCAGCTGATGTCCTAGTACTAATTTACTAAGATACAGCTGCTAATTTCCTGAAGCAATAATGCTTATTTCCTTCGATAAAAATGCTTATTCCAAAAAAATAACTATAGAACTAATTTACTAAGATACAGCTGCTAATATCTGACGGTAATGAGGCTACTTCCTTAGATAAAGCTGCTAATTCCCATATGAATATAGAACTAATTTACTAAGATACAGCTGCTAATTTTCTCTGATAACAGGGCTAATTCCTCAGATAAAGCTGCTAATTCCCTTGGGCGATAGGGCTAATTCCTTAGGTGCTAATTCCGAAAGGTAATATTGATAATTCCTTAGATAAAGTTGCTACTGCCCTGGGGTAAAAAGGATAACTGCCTTGAATGAAACTGCTAATGTCCTTGGATGATAAGACTAATTTTCTCGTTACTACTGGGATAGTTGAAAGTATCGCACATTCTTCTTTGCAGCAATTAAGGCGGACTTAACCCTTTCCTTCATACCATTGCTTTTTCACGTATTTGCAACCAGAGTCGACTCAGATCAGACGGCTCCTGTAGGAGTTTTCTGATCAAGGTCTGTCTTGTTTGCTTATGAAATTCAAACAGAACTGGCTCTACGGTTTCTACCAATACCAAAAAACAGTCATTTGTACATAGAAATTCAGCTAATAATTATGTCATTATTCTTACATGAATATATTGCACAGAGAAAGAGTTAATAGGCTTAGTAGGCGAAGAAATAAAAACCTGGAGAATAAGACAAAACTATTATGTATAAGGTTTTGTAAGTGTGTGCGTAACAAATGTCCTCAGTTATCAATTACAAACGTGCCAAAAGATCATCATATTTTGTTAACAACCCATTTTTACAAATTATCCGAAGAATTTAAACATAATTGAATTCGCTACTAATGCTGATCTAGTTTTGTGATTATGTGTGAACGCCAAATATAACTTGTACAAATATGTGAACCAGTTTTGGAGACTGGAGTATGCAATGGATTGGTTCTACATGTATATCATATGTGGCGGATTTGTAATAATTTGTGCAAATATGTTGGATCGAGTTGACATGCCTAGTAAGTCGCTGTCTTATAAAGTTCCAAACTGTTTGACCGTATGACCTTATGTTTCAAACGAAGATGAAGTTCCTTCACTTATAGAGCATCCAAAGACCTTGCCAAAGGTTTATATTTAAGGTTACAGAAAGTATTACGATAGTTTTAACACTTAACTCTGTTCCCAGTAGTCGAGGCTCTTGCCCATATTTGCAATCAGTTTGGATCCAGATGAGACGCCGTCACAGAGCTCCAGATAAGATGCGCAAATTTGAACATTTTCAAGCATAGTTCTTTTATTTCTCCACCAAATCCTATACTGCGAGTTACTCGGCTTCTCATCTGGATTCAAACTGTTTGTTTATGTTATCACAAGTTCACCTTTAGCTGGCAGAGAGTGAAAGCTTCGGTCTCTCATCTCGTCATCAATCATACCAGCATTCCAATGCACGTGTAAAGTGCTGCACGATGACTCGACTCGTGTTTCTGCAATTAAACCCCATTAGGTTTGATGGATTTCCATGTCACCTAACAGCTGAGTGCTAAAATTCGGTTATTATGTAAGAATGTTTTCCAAGAGAGGCGTCCCAAAAGCTCATCTGTACTTTATCATGCTCTATGCGAAATTATGGAAACGTTTTTAAACAGTATAGATCCAGATGAGGCTCAGAGTTATTCTACGTCTCGCCAGAATAAAAACGGTTAGACATTCATAAGTTAATGTCGTCAAGAAAAAGATTGAATACCATGTCTTGAATTGAGTAGACGATAATTTAGGCATACGACTAATTGCTTAATATTCAGAAATCACGTGATGAATGAAGCCTGTGTTTGAACTTGGAGCAAAACTAAGTGAAAAGGCAACTCCCTACATCTTTTTGCTGCTATACTCGTATGCCAATCAGTGATCTTCTATGCAAACGGTTTGGAATCAGAAGAGACGCCGAATCACTTACACCAGGATGCATATTGGTCGAGGCTGTGATTATGTTTTTTAACCTTCTGCACTCTGAGCATTTATTTATTTTTTAAAAAAATACGTTTTTCTTCCATATATATTTAAAAAGAGTTCCAGAGTGACAAACAGTTTGGATCCAGATGAGACGCCGCGTGTTTATAGTGGTTGTCAGAGTGTTGACGATTAACCCATTCCCTCATATTGACGACTCTGTAAAAGTCACTTTGTGAAACCATTGTGATAAATAGAGCATTTGCTCTTATAGGAGCAAATGCTCTATTTATCACAATGGTTTCAAACTACACAATTCTAAAAGTGTCCTTTTCTCTAGTTAATGATCCTTTTCGGTAGATTGTATCTAAACTAGCCTACTGGGTAATGGGTTAAACAGAAAGGAAGAATTAGAAATTGAAACAGACGACAAGTGTTGAAGGCGACAATCCTTTGAATGTTATACTATCGTCTGCTCAAACTTCTCTGCATAACTTTTCCAATTCGACTATTTCCGGATGAGCCTTCTGTAGTTCCCTAACTGTGCCGTCTGCTACAGTTTTTACTCATTGTCTTATCTGGACCCAAAACGTATGTGGTTAGTCGAGATTCATCTAAGATGAAATAGTTGAGTTATAATAATGCTTTCTTAACCCTTTACTTCATAAATACGTATTTCTACACATTTGTTGGATCAATCTGATCAGGGTCTGCTGTTTGCTTATGATATAGACATGATTATATCATCATAAGTCTCTGCCATGGCCTAAGCTTCCCGTGTCCATGTTTATTATAACAAATATTCTAAATTAACATTCATGATGCCATTATTTCTAATATGAATATTCTGGAGTAAACTCCTCTTTAGACACTACCTACGTTCCAAAACGTTTGTAAATGTCACATGTCCGACCGCTTTTGAAGAAACCGGATCTCGATTCAAATGAACTTAAGAATTATAAGCCTGTATCAAATTTGCCATTTGTCTCGAAAATGTTAGAAAATGTGGTGGACAAACGCATCGAGTCCCACTCGACCTCGAACAATCTACACTGGTACCATCAGTCGGCGTACCGAAAACATCATTCAACAAACTGCTCTTCTCAAAGTTCAAAATGACATCCTTCAATCCCTGGATAAAAACGAAATTACCGTTCTGGTGATGCTGGACTTATCAACTGCATTTGATACTATCGATCATAAAACATTGCTTAAATGTCTGGGAAAAGACTTCAAAATCATTGGAAAACCACTTGAGTTGGGTTAATTCTAAAACAATGTTTTCTTCCTTTTTTCCTAAGTTACTCTGTGTATCATCAGAATCCAAACTGTTTGCAAAGGTCATCACTGTTTTGACCTCTAGATAATTATGTAGTTACAATAGGTCTGCACGGAACAATAGGAGACTACTCAACACTGCCCATTCAGTATGGTACAATAGAAGACTACTCAACACTGCCATTCAGTATGGTACAATAGGAGACTACTCAACACCGCCCATTCAGTATGGTACAATAGGAGACTACTCAACACCGCCCATTCAGTATGGTACAATAGGAGACTACCCAACACTGCCCATTCAGTATGGTACAATAGGAGACTACCCAACACTGCCCATTCAGTATGGTACAATAGGAGACTACCCAACACTGCCCATTCAGTATGGTACAATAGGAGACTACTCAACACCGCCCATTCAGTACGGTACAATAGGAGACTACTCAACACTGCCCATTCAGTATGGTACAATAAGAGACTACTCAACACTGCCCATTCAGTATGGTACAATAGGAGACTACTCAACACCGCCCATTCAGTATGGTACAATAAGAGACTACTCAACACTGCCCATTCAGTATGGTACAATAGGGGACTACCCAACACTAACCATTCAGTATGGTACAATAGAAGACTACTCAACACCGCCCATTCAGTATGGTACAATAGGAGACTACCCAACACTGCCCATTCAGTATGGTACAATAGGAGACTACTCAACACTGCCCATTCAGTATGGTACAATAGGAGACTACTCAACACTGCCCATTCAGTATGGTACAATAGGAGACTACTCAACACTGACCATTCAGTATGGTACAATAGGAGACTACTCAACACCGCCCATTCAGTATGGTACAATAGGAGACTACCCAACACTGCCCATTCAGTATGGTACAAAAGGAGACTACTCAACACTGCCCATTCAGTATGGTACAATAGGAGACTACCCAACACTGACCATTCAGTATGATACAATAGGAGACTACTCAACACCGCCCATTCAGTATGGTACAATAGGAGACTACTCAACACTGCCCATTCAGTATGGTACAATAGGAGACTACTCAACACCGCCCATTCAGTATGGTACAATAGGAGACTACTCAACACTGCCCATTCAGTATGGTACAATAGAACTACTCAACACCGCCCATTCAGTATGGTACAATAGGAGACTACTCAACACCGCCCATTCAGTATGGTACAATAAGAGACTACTCAACACTGACCATTCAGTATGGTACAATAGGAGACTACTCAACACCGCCCATTCAGTATGGTACAATAGAACTACTCAACACCGCCCATTCAGTATGGTACAATAGAACTACTCAACACTGACCATTCAGTATGGTACAATAGGAGACTACCCAACACTGCCCATTCAGTATGGTACAATAGGAGACTACTCAACACTGACCATTCAGTATGGTACAATAAGAGACTACCCAACACTGCCCATTCAGTATGGTACAATAGGAGACTACTCAACACTGACCATTCAGTATGGTACAATAAGAGACTACCCAACACTGCCCATTCAGTATGGTACAATAAGAGACTACCCAACACTGCCCATTCAGTATGGTACAATAGGGGACTACCCAACACTGACCATTCAGTATGGTACACTAGGGGACTACCCAACACTGACCATTCAGTATGGTACAATAAGAGACTACTCAACACTGCCCATTCAGTATGGTACAATAAGAGACTACTCAACACTGCCCATTCAGTATGGTACAATAGGAGACTACCCAACACTGCCCATTCAGTATGGTACAATAGGAGACTACTCAACACTGACCATTCAGTATGGTACAATAGGACTACTCAACACCGCCCATTCAGTATGGTACAATAGGACTACTCAACACTGCCCATTCAGTATGGTACAATAGGAGACTACTCAACACTGCCCATTCAGTATGGTACAATAAGAGACTACCCAACACTGCCCATTCAGTATGGTACAATAAGAGACTACCCAACACTGCCCATTCAGTATGGTACAATAGGGGACTACCCAACACTGACCATTCAGTATGGTACAATAAGAGACTACTCAACACTGCCCATTCAGTATGGTACAATAAGAGACTACTCAACACTGCCCATTCAGTATGGTACAATAGGAGACTACTCAACACTGACCATTCAGTATGGTACAATAGGAGACTACTCAACACCGCCCATTCAGTATGGTACAATAGGAGACTACTCAACACCGCCCATTCAGTATGGTACAATAGGACTACTCAACACTGCCCATTCAGTATGGTACAATAGGAGACTACCCAACACTGCCCATTCAGTATGGTACAATAGGAGACTACCCAACACTGCCCATTCAGTATGGTACAATAGAAGACTACTCAACACTGCCATTCAGTATGGTACAATAGGAGACTACCCAACACCGCCCATTCAGTATGGTACAATAGGAGACTACTCAACACTGCCCATTCAGTATGGTACAATAGGAGACTCCTCAACACTGCCCATTCAGTATGGAACAATAAGAGACTACCCAACACTGCCCACTCAGTATGGTACAATAAGAGACTACCCAACACTGCCCATTCAGTATGGTACACTAGGAGACTACTCAACACTGCCCATTCAGTATGGAACAATAGGAGACTACCCAACACTGCCCATTCAGTATGGTACAATAGGACTACTCAACACCGCCCATTCAGTATGGTACAATAGAACTACCCAACACTGCCCATTCAGTATGGTACAATAGAACTACTCAACACTGCTCATTCAGTATGGTACAATAGAACTACTCAACACCGCCCATTCAGTATGGTACAATAGGAGACTACTCAACACCGCCCATTCAGTATGGTACAATAGAACTACCCAACACTGCCCATTCAGTATGGTACAATAGGAGACTACTCAACACTGACCATTCAGTATGGTACAATAGAACTACTCAACACTGCTCATTCAGTATGGTACAATAGAACTACTCAACACCGCCCATTCAGTATGGTACAATAGGAGACTACTCAACACTGACCATTCAGTATGGTACAATAGAACTACCCAACACTGCCCATTCAGTATGGTACAATAGGAGACTACTCAACACTGACCATTCAGTATGGTACAATAGAACTACTCAACACTGCTCATTCAGTATGGTACAATAGAACTACTCAACACCGCCCATTCAGTATGGTACAATAGGAGACTACTCAACACCGCCCATTCAGTATGGTACAATAGGAGACTACCCAACACTGCCCATTCAGTATGGTACCAGTGCTCCAGATAAGGTGCGTACGTGCGTTTTTCCGCATATTTTTTGGAGAGAAACGCATTAGAAATCAGATCTGAGCGTACAAAAAAGCATTAATACAATTGCGTACGCATTTCAAATGTTAAGTTGCGAGTAATAACAAATTTGATGTCCGACGAAATCGACCGTAAACAATTGTAAACAAACGGTAGACTGGTCTTCAACTTGGAGCATTTAATCACGAAGTAAATATTTACTTCGTGATTTAATGGATTGGAATTACCGTCTTTTCAAAGAAAAATCACTTGAAACCAGTCCGTATTTTATAAGTGAAATGTTTACTCTAACACCGTTCGTTGTTTTAATCAATTTTCGCACCCGCATTGTCTCGCCTCAGTCTCGAACTTCATAAACCAAGGTTTGATCGGTTTAATCTCGATTCCGTAGTTGCTTTTGAAAAAAATAGATTTATGAACTCCATATACTTACTAATATATCCAGAGTCTCGCATAGCTACGCACGATACTTAGCCTTCCTCGACTTTTTGTTTTGAGTAACGAGGTACGGGTCGAAATAGTATGGGGTGAAATTGTCACTGCAAGCGTCTGCAGGAAAAGTAACAAGTTATGATGGCGGCATCTGGTGTTGGTCGTCGTAAGAAGAAATTAAGCGATGATAAAACGCCAACATTATTCATTTTTTTGAAAAACGTGAGGATTCTGTGAGCGGAACTTCAATAGTCAAATTCATCATTGAGTCCGTAATTGATAATGTCATTCGCGAGGACAAATCCAATGAAGAAAACTCGTCAACAGTTAAAAGAAAACACACCGGCGTCAGGGTAAATGAAAAAACTGTAGAATCTTGGAAAAAACTGTATCCCTGGTTAATCGTAGAGGGTCAAGATCAAGACAAAGTATTAAAATGTGCTATATGCATTGAGGGAAAAGTAGACACGTTGTGGGCTGCTGAAGGCTCAAAAAATGTTCAAAGAAATAGTGTTGACAGGCATGGGTCTAGTAAAGAGCATTTGTCAGATTAAAGTGTTACAAGTTACCAGTTAGTTACCAGTTGAACAGTTTTTGTACCAAGTTATAAAGTTTTCATTAACAATCAATGTAAAAAGTGATTATTTAGAGGAAGAGCCAAATATCCTAATTATGCATGGACAAAGATTTCCAGCAGGAAAGCTAAAGTGTGCTTCATTAGAGGTAAATTTAGTTAAAGTTTTCCATTGTTTGTATTTTCTGTAGATTTTCAGCATTTGATTTTGATTTTCAGCATTGAAGTGAAAATGTTGTGAGTACGTACTCATTGCATGCAAAAATTATCTGGAGCACTGTGGTACAATAAGAGACTACTCAACACTGCTCATTCAGTATGGTACAATAGGAGACTACTCAACACCGCCCATTCAGTATGGTACAATAAGAGACTACCCAACACTGCTCATTCAGTATGGTACAATAAGAGACTACTCAACACTGCCCATTCAGTATGGTACAATAGGAGACTACTCAACACTGCTCATTCAGTATGGTACAATAGGAGACTACCCAACACTGCCCATTCAGTATGGTACAATAGGAGACTACCCAACACTGCCCATTCAGTATGGTACAATAGGAGACTACTCAACACTGCCCATTCAGTATGGTACAATAGGAGACTACCCAACACTGCCCATTCAGTATGGTACAATAGGAGACTACCCAACACTGCCCATTCAGTATGGTACAATAGGAGACTACTCAACACTGCCCATTCAGTATGGTACAATAGGAGACTACTCAACACTGACCATTCAGTATGGTACAACAAGAGACTACCCAACACTGCCCATTCAGTATGGTACAATAAGAGACTACCCAACACTGCTCATTCAGTATGGTACAATAAGAGACTACTCAACACCGCCCATTCAGTATGGTACAACAGGAGACTACTCAACACTGCCCATTCAGTATGGTACAATAGAACTACCCAACACCGCCCATTCAGTATGGTACAATAGAACTACCCAACACTGCCCATTCAGTATGGTACAATAGGAGACTACTCAACACTGCCCATTCAGTATGGTACAATAGGAGACTACCCAACACTGCCCATTCAGTATGGTACAATAGGAGACTACTCAACACTGCCCATTCAGTATGGTACAATAAGAGACTACTCAACACCGCCCATTCAGTATGGTACAATAGGAGACTACTCAACACTGCCCATTCAGTATGGTACAATAGAACTACCCAACACCGCCCATTCAGTATGGTACAATAGAACTACCCAACACTGCCCATTCAGTACGGTACAATAGGAGACTACTCAACACTGCCCATTCAGTATGGTACAATAGGAGACTACCCAACACTGCCCATTCAGTATGGTACAATAGGAGACTACTCAACACTGCCCATTCAGTATGGTACAATAAGAGACTACTCAACACCGCCCATTCAGTATGGTACAATAGGAGACTACTCAACACTGCCCATTCAGTATGGTACAATAAGAGACTACTCAACACTGCCCATTCAGTATGGTACAATAGGAGACTACTCAACACTGCCCATTCAGTATGGTACAATAGGAGACTACTCAACACTGCCCATTCAGTATGGTACAATAAGAGACTACCCAACACTGCCCATTCAGTATGGTACAATAGGAGACTACTCAACACTGACCATTCAGTATGGTACAACAGGAGACTACCCAACACTGCCCATTCAGTATGGTACAATAGGAGACTAGTCAACACTGACCATTCAGTATGGTACAATAAGAGACTACTCAACACTGACCATTCAGTATGGTACAATAAGAGACTACCCAACACTGCCCATTCAGTATGGTACAATAGGAGACTACTCAACACTGCCCATTCAGTATGGTACAATAAGAGACTACTCAACACTGACCATTCAGTATGGTACAATAGAACTACTCAACACTGCTCATTCAGTATGGTACAATAGGAGACTACTCAACACTGCTCATTCAGTATGGTACAATAGGAGACTACTCAACACCGCCCATTCAGTATGGTACAATAAGAGACTACTCAACACCGCCCATTCAGTATGGTACAATAGGAGACTACCCAACACTGCCCATTCAGTATGGTACAATAGGAGACTACTCAACACTGACCATTCAGTATGGTACAATAGGAGACTACTCAACACTGACCATTCAGTATGGTACAATAAGAGACTACTCAACACCGCCCATTCAGTATGGTACAATAGGAGACTACTCAACACTGCCCACTCAGTATGGTACAATAGAAGACTACTCAACACTGCCCATTCAGTATGGTACAATAGAAGACTACTCAACACTGCCCATTCAGTATGGTACAATAGGAGACTACTCAACACCGCCCATTCAGTATGGTACAATAGGAGACTACTCAACACTGACCATTCAGTATGGTACAATAGGAGACTACTCAACACCGCCCATTCAGTATGGTACAATAGAAGACTACTCAACACTGACCATTCAGTATGGTACAATAGGAGACTACTCAACACCGCCCATTCAGTATGGTACAATAGGAGACTACCCAACACTGCCCATTCAGTATGGTACAATAGGAGACTACTCAACACCGCCCATTCAGTATGGTACAATAGGAGACTACTCAACACTGCCCATTCAGTATGGTACAATAAGAGACTACTCAACACTGCCCATTCAGTATGGTACAATAGGAGACTACTCAACACTGCCCATTCAGTATGGTACAATAGGAGACTACTCAACACTGCCCATTCAGTATGGTACAATAGGAGACTACCCAACACCGCCCATTCAGTATGGTACAATAGGAGACTACCCAACACTGCCCACTCAGTATGGTACAATAGGAGACTACTCAACACTGACCATTCAGTATGGTACAATAAGAGACTACTCAACACTGACCATTCAGTATGGTACAATAGGAGACTACTCAACACTGCCCATTCAGTATGGTACAATAGGAGACTACTAAACACTGCCCATTCAGTATGGTACAATAGGAGACTACCCAACACTGCCCATTCAGTATGGTACAATAGGAGACTACCCAACACTGCCCATTCAGTATGGTACAATAGGAGACTACCCAACACAGCCCATTCAGTATGGTACAATAGGAGACTACTCAACACTGCCCATTCAGTATGGTACAATAGGAGACTACTCAACAGACCATTCAGTATGGTACAATAGGAGACTACTCAACACTGCCCATTCAGTATGGTACAATAGGAGACTACTCAACACTGCCCATTCAGTATGGTACAATAGGAGACTACTCAACAGACCATTCAGTATGGTACAATAGGAGACTACTCAACACTGACCATTCAGTATGGTACAATAGGAGACTACTCAACACCGCCCATTCAGTATGGTACAACAGGAGACTACGCAACACTGCCCATTCAGTATGGTACAATAAGAGACTACTCAACACTGCCCATTCAGTATGGTACAATAAGAGACTACCCAACACTGCCCATTCAGTATGGTACAATAGGAGACTACTCAACACTGACCATTCAGTATGGTACAACAGGAGACTACCCAACACTGCCCATTCAGTATGGTACAATAGGAGACTAGTCAACACTGACCATTCAGTATGGTACAATAAGAGACTACTCAACACTGACCATTCAGTATGGTACAATAAGAGACTACCCAACACTGCCCATTCAGTATGGTACAATAGGAGACTACTCAACACTGCCCATTCAGTATGGTACAATAAGAGACTACTCAACACTGACCATTCAGTATGGTACAACAGGAGACTACCCAACACTGCCCATTCAGTATGGTACAATAGGAGACTACTCAACACCGCCCATTCAGTATGGTACAATAGGAGACTACTCAACACCGCCCATTCAGTATGGTACAATAGAACTACTAAACACTGCCCATTCAGTATGGTACAATAAGAGACTACTCAACACTGACCATTCAGTATGGTACAATAGAACTACTCAACACTGCTCATTCAGTATGGTACAATAGGAGACTACTCAACACTGCTCATTCAGTATGGTACAATAGGAGACTACTCAACACCGCCCATTCAGTATGGTACAATAAGAGACTACTCAACACCGCCCATTCAGTATGGTACAATAGGAGACTACCCAACACTGCCCATTCAGTATGGTACAATAGGAGACTACTCAACACTGACCATTCAGTATGGTACAATAGGAGACTACTCAACACTGACCATTCAGTATGGTACAATAAGAGACTACTCAACACCGCCCATTCAGTATGGTACAATAGGAGACTACTCAACACTGCCCACTCAGTATGGTACAATAGAAGACTACTCAACACTGCCCATTCAGTATGGTACAATAGAAGACTACTCAACACTGCCCATTCAGTATGGTACAATAGGAGACTACTCAACACCGCCCATTCAGTATGGTACAATAGGAGACTACTCAACACTGACCATTCAGTATGGTACAATAGGAGACTACTCAACACCGCCCATTCAGTATGGTACAATAGAAGACTACTCAACACTGACCATTCAGTATGGTACAATAGGAGACTACTCAACACCGCCCATTCAGTATGGTACAATAGGAGACTACCCAACACTGCCCATTCAGTATGGTACAATAGGAGACTACTCAACACCGCCCATTCAGTATGGTACAATAAGAGACTACTCAACACTGCCCATTCAGTATGGTACAATAAGAGACTACTCAACACAACACTGCCCATTCAGTATGGTACAATAAGAGACTACTCAACACTGCTCATTCAGTATGGTACAATAGGAGACTACCCAACACTGCCCATTCAGTATGGTACAATAGGAGACTACCCAACACTGCCCATTCAGTATGGTACAATAGGAGACTACCCAACACTGCCCATTCAGTATGGTACAATAGGAGACTAGTCAACACTGCCCATTCAGTATGGTACAATAGAACTACTCAACACTGCCCATTCAGTATGGTACAATAGGGGACTACTCAACACTGCCCATTCAGTATGGTACAATAAGAGACTACTCAACACTGCCCATTCAGTATGGTACAATAGAACCCCTCAAACTTGACCACCTAAGTAACAAACATGGCCATCAATAAACACAAGTGGTTGTTTAATGCAGGATGAATGTTATACAGAAAGCTCCCATGGGAGCTTTCTGTATAACATTTATCCTGCATTAAGCTAACACCAGTGTTTAAGACCCAGAATTAGCTCTCTATTTGGTGGTTGTTTTAGCAGGCTTTACTGTATTTATTTTGTTATTGTACAAATTGGTATAATCACAGATAATATAACTGTTTATATCGCAATTAACATGGTTTCAATGGAGTAGCTGTTAACTTAACCCCTTCCCTCATATAAACACCCTTTCATGCCTTTGCAAACAGAGTAGACCCAGATCAGATGGTTTCTGAAGGAGCTGTCTGATCAGGATCTGCTCTGTTGCTTATGAAATTATAATAGATCAGACTCTACAGTTTCTATCAATATGAAACAATCCTGTGTACATATGTCATTATACCTAGCAGCAAAAAATAGTCATCGTCATTATTTCTTACATGAATATTCAAAAGGGAAAGGGTTAATATCATCCTAGACAAATATGAAGATAACACACAAGTACAAATAGACACAATACAAAACCATTCTATTCTAATTCAGTTTCCAAGTTTAATAGTCCATCATTCTTTAATGACAGAGTCCATTCAGCATAAAAGGGTATGACCTGTGAGAAGACAAACAGTGCAGAGCCTGGTCAGATGGCTCCCAAGAGTCATCTGATCTGGGTCTTCACTGTTTTGAAAGGTGAAATAGTGTAGTAGACTGATTAGAGGAGCACTATGATCTGGGTCTACACTGTTTGCAATTTCAAGTACACTTGTTTCCTGCCAAAATCTTGTGTACAGAAAAAAATATTCAACATTTAAAGAGGTCAGTTCGGACCTAATACTGTTAGTTATGCAGTACTTAGTGTCCCAATTATGGCATATACACCACCAGCAAATATTCATATGGGACGAGGCGAAAGCATAACTAATATTATCTTACCTCCTACTAAATTCTAGTCATTCCATTGGTCAATTTAGACCAATAGAAAATAGAATTTAGTAGGAGGTAAGATAAGTATCAATATCTACATGTTGGATCCAGATGAGACACAGGGTAACATCACATCTCATCAGGATCAAACAATTGGTTGGCAGTTTTTAAAATAGACCAAAAATGTACTTTGGAACTTTATAGAGCAGACAACATTTTTTGTAGATGAAAGGTATTTGTTGAAAGAGTTCAAAAACAGCTACACAATAAATGCACACACATGTATAAAAAAACATTTACACAGTTGAGGTCATTTCAGAAGCAATAAGATTCATACATTAATCATTTACCGTATTTCAGGAATAGTTATTTTATTTCTCCATAAAACTCTATGTTGTGATCACTCTTTACAATTGTCTTGAGGAGACACTTTCCAAAGGTAATTACAAAATAGGGTTTGGTGGAGAAACCACAATTTTACTATACACTCCTTTTCCCTGTTCAATATTCATGTAAGAAATAATGACAAAATGAATACTCATTTGTTCATTTTTCATAATGTAAACCTTTCAAGGGTATTGTTTGCTTGACAAAAACTGTAGAATCAGATCTATATCATGTTAAAAGCAAACAGAGCAGACCCTGATCAAACGGCTCCTAAAGGAGCCATCTTATCTGGGTCTACTCTGTTTTCAAATGCATCAAAAGGTGTTTATATGAGGGAAAGGGTTAACATCAAACCTTGATATGATTATAGGCAATCCTTAAAATACTAGTATCCATGACAACAACTAAATATATAATTATTATGTTTCAAATTTAAGAAGATTTAATGAAAACACAAGTGGAAGAAGCCGATTCACATTTTATGAAAGATTGTATGACCAAAATTATAAGTCCTAATTTATGACAGTCGCCACTGCTAACATTGTCCAAATGATCACACATTGTAGCATGCAACACTTATGGCTAACTTTTTACGACAGAAATTGACATAAATTCTAACATACGACGAGCTCACCTTCCAGCTGTTATTGTCATATGTTAGAACTTACAACAATTTCAGTCATACAATCTTTCAAACAACAACCCCTGGACCGATAATATTTAACCCGTTACTCCATAAATACACCTTTCTGCGCCTTTGCAAACAGAGTAAACCCAAATCAGACAGCTCCTATAGGAGCCGTGTGATCAGGGTCTGCTCTTTTTGCTTACGATATAATATAGATATGATTCTACAGATTCTGCCATAGCCAAATATTCCTGTGTCCATGCACCACTATGACAATTAGTCTAATCCATATCCATGTTGTGATTATTTTCTTCCATGAATATTCATGTAGTTAACCCTTATCCTCATATAAATGTATTTTCACGCATTTGCAAACAGAGTAGACCCAGATCAGACGGCTCCTAGAGGAGCCGTCTGATCAGGGTCTACTCCATTTGCTGATAGAATTTAATAGAACTGTTGCTTTGCTTTCTAAAATGTCTACAATGTTCCATCTTCCATATTTCTTTATAACTATTTTGTTAATGAATAGTCAGTAGGTATTGAAATTTGGCCTAAATACAGAACAGGGAAAGGGTTAAGGGTTAACTCTTTGCACACTAGCAGCCAAGTAGTAATAGCCCACGCAAACAGTATGAATACAGATGAGTCGCAAAATAACTCAACCTCTCATTAGTAACTCAACCTCTCATTAATAACTCAACCTCTCATTAATAACTCAACATCTCATTAGAATCCAAACTGATTGACGATCAGAATGTTTTAGGGAAATGAAATGAGAATTGCAGCATGTGACAGAAAATAATTCCACAGCCTGCAAAGCAATAACCCGATGCACTAAAACAAAAACATATAAAAAACATATATATGAAAGAGTTAACCCGAACTAGAGTTACACTCCAGCAATTGAACTCACCCATACATTCTCAGACTGGAGACTCAGAATATTCTAAACATTTTCCATGGTTCCAATTTTCAACCTCAAAGCCAGAAGCTGGGATCCAAGCAAACATGTGAGAATGTGTAGGTGAATTCAAGTCTATAACAAGTCAAAGAAAGAAAACTTAATAATTTTCACTGCAATAACAGTTACATTACTAATGTATCAAAGCCAAACGCTTTACCATGAAATGTGAATTTCTAATTTCTGTGTCAAAAACAATCTATACCTTTAAGGTATAATACAAACAATTCAAAATAAATTTATGAAATTCACTACCTCGTTACTTCATGATGAAGAAAAAGTGTTGCAAGTTTCAATGAAAGATTCTTGCTTATAGCTTAGAAACATGGAGACTAGGCCATAAATCTAAAGCTAGAAATATGTTAAAATTAATGTAACAATAAACATGAGGGCCATGATGTTCCTGTGTCGCTTACCAGACCAAATTATCTATTACGAACATCTACCAAAATTGTCCGTGTCACTGTACTTCATTTTGATAATTCTTATGACGTTTGGTTACATTCCATTCTACAGTTAAGAGCAGATGTCATTTAAAGAAATTGTTCATGAAAATCTGTTTTAGCTCATGCAATATACTTATACAGCCACTCACAACAATTTATATAACCTTGATAGAGGGTCATCCAAGCACCATACTTGTGATAATTGGTGGCAAACCATTGAATAGTTTAGGAGGAGATGGCATTTATAGAAATTGTTCTTTAATATCTATTTTTAGCTCATAACTTATAACATAATTATGCAGCAGACCCAAGTGATTTACAAAAACCTGACCAAAGGTCATCTGCATGTAATTCCAGTGAAATTTGGTGGAATCCATTCAAATAAGAGACATTGCTTAAAGGAATTGTCAATAAACTGTGATAACCTATGCAAACAGTTTGGATCCAGATGAGATGCCGCATGATGCAGCGTCTCATCAGGATCCAAACTGTTTGTCATCTAGATCAAATTTTTACAAAGAAATTAAAGAAAAGTTGTTTTAAGAATTGAAGCAGACGACAATTGTTGCAGACGAAAAATTACTTAGCGTGCAAAGAGTTAAAATCTATTTTTTGCTCCTCAGTCCTGTGAACAATGTAGCAGACCAAACTGATTTATACAAATCGGATAGAGGGTCATCTAGAGACCATTCCTGTGAATTTTGGTGGAAATCCATTCAACAGATTAAAGGAATTGTTCTTTAAAATCTATTTTTAGTTTTTCTTGTAACCCAATTACGCAGCGGACTGGCAAGATTTATACAAATCTGGTTGAGGGTCACCTACAATTAATTCCTCTGATATTTGTAAGAATCCAGTAAGCAGTTTGGAGTAGATGTCAATTAAAGATATTAATTAAAATCTATTTTTAGCTTCGGTAGCCTAATTATGCAGCAGACAGGAACAGGAATGATGTACACAAATCTGATTAAAGGTCATATGCAGATTTTTCCTGTGAAATATGGTGAAAATCTGGTCAGTGGTTTAGGAGGAGATGTTATTTAAATAAACCATACAAAATATGATGGACACAGGATGTTCGCAACAGATCATCTTGGGACATTGTGCCAGGTGAGCTGAAAAGAAATGAAATAAAGCAGCCACCTGCTGTTAAACATACCAAGACTCATTCAATGTGCATGCTACAGCACGGTTCCACTCATTAACAAACTGAACACACAATCTTCATGTATTATAGATCTCAATGTAGTAGATGTATTTAAATATACATTAAGCATGTATATCTAATTGTCTTTTAAAAGGGCAATTGTATACAGAATGAAGGCAGTGTGTTTTAAAAGTCACAATACTGGCACCACTTATAAAACGTTTAATATCAAAAAGACATACACACGAAAAAATGAAAAAATGGCAAAACAATCTTGACTCTCTTTTCATTTTAACCCTTTACCTCATAGAGGCATCTTTTAACACCCTTGTGAGCTGATCAGGGTCTGCTGTTTGCTTATGGAATTGTACAGATGAGTCCACATTTTCTGCAAGGCCAAAAATTCCTGTTTTCATATCGAGGGCTTGGTGCAAAACTATTCTAACTCCTTCACAAAGTGAAGGAGTTAGAATAGTTTTGCACCAAGCCCTCGATATGCCATCATAAAAGTTCATCTAATTAATATTCATGACATCATTTTTGTTTATTAACCCTTCGCTTGCTGAATTTTAAAACACATTTCGTCTTCTTTGCACATGCCCTGTTGTTTAATTACATATATCTTCACCGTGTATAAGTATTTCGCTGTGCAATCACTGCTGTGGAGTGCACTGGTTACACAATCAACTTGTAAATAGTGCAGACCCTGATGAGACAGCTCCTGCAGGAGCTGTCTCATCTGGGTCTTCACTATTTACAGGTAGGTATATTGACGTGAATAGCAAGCGAAGGGTTAATCAATACAGACCAAACTATACAGAGTGGGCAGCTGTCATTAAGGAGATTATTCATGACATAAGAATAGAATATCTAGAACATGTCTCTGCCAACCTGATGCTCAGATTTCTTCTACAAATCCAACTCATAGAAGCTTTTATTCATGACAATTCTTAAAGCAAAGTTGAGATAAATTGGTCAAGAAATGAAAATGCTAGATGAGCAACAATGTATTACGATAAGTGGATGGATGGGCGGACAGACGAACCGACTGACGGACTGACTGGTCAAAAACTATATATATGCTAGACGGACTGAGTGGTCAAAAACTATATACGCCAAGCAACTTTGTTGTGTGGTGTATAATAATATAGATCTATGATACTACAATCTCTGCCATTGCCAAAAATTCCTGATATTATAACAATTAATCTAATTAATATTCATGATGTCATAATGTCTTACATGAATTTAATGGAGATCACATTTCACTGACATTGAGATAAAAATATGGGAAAAGGATCAAAAAATTTAGATCCATGTTATACCAAACCCGTTAGCCCTTCCTCCATATATACATGTTTATGCCTTTGCAAACAGAGCAAACCCAGATCAGACAGTTCATGTAGAAGTGGTCTGTTCAGGATATATTCTGTTTGCTAATGAAATACAAAATCAGTTAATTTCTTCCCGTGACCAAAACTTCTCTTGTTCATATACAGTAAAACCTCTCTATAACTGCCACTAAATTGCGTTAATTAGTTGGTATTTAGGGCGGGTGACTGCTTAAAGCAAGGTGAAAGTAAAACAGAACGCTCCTATAGGAGCGTTCTGTATCATTTTCACCTAGCTTTAAGCAGTCACCTGCCTTTAACACAAAATAGTTGATGCAATTCATTGGCCGTTATAGAGAGGTTTTACTGTATTACAATAACAAGAGCCGCATGCAGCGCCAACGCTCATCTGATTTGGTGCTTGACCAGCTAAATTAAAACATTTGGATAAAAATAAAGAGCCATTACTCCAAAAAATTTGAAATCAAGAGTTATGGTTCTTATGTAGGGGCCTTCCCCTCAATGAGATCTACTAACGTATGAAGTTTCATGTTGATACCTCTTATACTTTTCGAGTAATGAGCTACATTTAAGTTTTTGCACGCAGACGACAACGAAAACGACACCTACGACCCAGTGATCACAATACATCGACTTTTCTTCGAAACAGACGAGCTAAAACTTAGCCAATTAATATTCATGAGTCATTATTCTTATAGAAATATTAATGGACGAAACTGTTAATCAGCTACAGTGCTCCCTCTCTTCAACGACAGTCTTTGGGATATGAAGATTGTATGTGTTGTTCAGAGGGAGTTGTTATAGGGAGGGAACATCAAACATAATTAGCTTGTTTGCAGATCCCCAGATAAGGTGTATTTCGAGAACTAAAACCGTTATGCCTCAATTAAACCCTATGTTGTGACCACTCTTTAGAATCGTCACAAAGTGACGATTCTAAAGAGTGGTCATAACATAGGGTTTGATGGAGGCATAAAGATAATACGATGGAAAAATGTTGTTTCTGGAGCCTTGTTGTTTCGGAAACAGTGACATGCGTTGTTGTAAAGAGGGAATCGTTATTGAGAGGGCCGTTGTAGGGAGGGAGCACTGTATCAAGATAATACAGAGAGGCATTGGATCAATATTCTCAGCTCTAATGAGCCAAAAACCACATAGGATAAAACACACAGGATAAAACATTCTGGTTTAACCCTTTAACTGATATTACCAATTTTTCATGCCTGTGGGAGTCATCTGATCAGGGTCTGCTATGTTTGTTTATGAAACCATATAGATCTAATTCTATAATTTCTGCCATTACCAAACAATGACTATTCATTGGATAAAGGGTTAACAAACACCTCAAGACTTTCCTGTATAGGTACGAGAAGGAAGGCCCACAACCCACAATAATGTTGGAAGTCATGAAACACTATGTTGTCCCCCTTCCTCACCCTTGAGCCTGATCCTACATGCATTAAATCTGTGCATGGTAAAAACATAAGAGCCATCATTTGCAAACTGCATATAAACGGATCAGAAGGCTCCTAGAGGAGCACTACACTATTTGTCATTCAACATTCTTCAGCAAATATAAGCCTTTTATACTATTAAAATGGCAACTATAGTAAATACAGTATCCGATGGTCCACTCTACGTGGAATATTCAGTATTCAAAGGATTAACCCTTTACTCCATATAAATACGCCTTTCTATGCCTTTTCAAATAGAGTAGACCCAGATATAGGAGCTGTCTGATTATGGTATGATACAGATATGAGTCTACAGCTTCTGCCTTTAATATCAAATATTGCTGTGTTTGTGTGCTAATATAACAATCAATCTAATTAATATTCATGGGGTAAAACGATTATACTTAGGTGAATGCTTAAACTTTTACTCCATAAATATCTATATCAGAAGACATCATAAATATTAATTAGATTACATGTATATACCATAATGGCACATGAACACATGGCTGTGTGGTCATGGAACAAACTGCAGAATCGGAACAATATTGTTCTATAAGCAAACGGAGCAGACTCTGATCAGACGGCTCCTGTAAGAGCCACCTGGCTTGGGTCTACTCTGTTTGCAAAGACTTAAAAGGCGTATCTATGGAACAAAAAGTTAAAACCAAGTGGCTGCTTAATACAGAAAGAAAGCGATGCAACAAACAGCTTTTAGAAGATCTTTTGCATTACTTCCATGTTGTATTAAGCCATTTCTAGTCTTAACCCTTTACTCCATGTATATATCTATGTAAGAAATAATGACATCATAAATATCAGTTAACTTAAGTTTTATAATGCCAAATGAGCACAGAAACATTTGGGTCATGGCAGAAACTGTAGAATGAGATCTACAGACCCTGAGCAGACTGCCCGCTGCCGTTATAGGATCTATCTGGTCTTGGTCCTCTCTGTTTGCCAAGGCATTATAAGACGAATGTAGGGAGAAAAGGGTTAAAGAATGATAATTGTTACTTCTTTGTGAGGCCATCTTAGAGAGGTTTTATAATACTGATAATAACCTGAGAAAAAGGCTAAATCAGAGAAAAATAATATCTATTTGCATACAGTAAAACCTCTTTAAAACAGACATTCAATTTAGTGTAAATATCAGTATTGAAGAATAGTGGTAGCTTAATGCAGGTTGAAAGTTATGCAGAAAACTCCTCTAGGAGCTTTCTGCATGACTTTCACCATGCATTAAGTAGCCACCTGCCTAAAAGTATCTAAATCTCTGCTAGAATTAAGGTTAAGAGGGGGTTTACTGTATTTGTAAGAAACTGTTTTTAATCCTTGTATGCAGGAAAGAAGTATACTGGTAATTAAAAGCAGTGTAGACACAGATCAGATCTACAACATAAGCAAACAAAGCAGACCATGATCAGACAGCTTCCAAAAGAGCTGTCTAATCTGAGTCTACTCTGTTTACAAAGGCCTCAAATGGTGGCATCATAGTAAATGGTTAATTATTACCATAACATAGGCATTTATTATCTTATTACCAGAGTATTTGTAAATCAGAGCACACAAACAATAAGGAGAAAATGAAACAGTGATTAAACAGAACCATTTTGATAATTGCAAAACGCACAAAGATATACTACATTTTGTAAATGTATAAACCCTACCTACAGATACTAGTTTTATACAGAAAGTGATTAAAGCCCCTGTATTGCAATTGGCTTAGCTTACTACAAGTAAATGGCAACTTAAAGGCCAAAATGTTTATTGTAACGCCCTTTACAACAGACCTACTCATTTTCTAAGATCCTTTAAAAGACTCACTGATTTCTAAGGCCCTTTACGACAGACCTATACATTTCAAAGGTATTTTACAACCGACCACTCATTCCTAAGGTCCTAAGGATCACTCATTCCTAACAGACCCACTCATTTCGATGGTCTTTTACAATTGACCCATTTAATTCTCTTTGATCTTTTACAGTAGACACACTTATTTCCAAGGTCCTTTACAATAGGCAGACTAATTTCATAGGTCATTTACAATTGACCCACTCATTTCTAAGGTCTTTTACAATAGACCCACTCATTTCTGAGGTCTTTTACAATAGACCCACTCATTTCTAAGAATTGTAACAATAGACCCACTCATTTCTAAGGTCTTTTACAATAGACCCACTCATTTCTAAGAATTGTAACAATAGACCCACTTATTATTTCTAAGGTCTTTTACAATAGACCCACTCATTTCTAAGGTCTTTTACAATAGACCCACTCATGTCTTACTCTCTAAAATATTAAGGGGATACAACCAGGCACATCAATTCCTGCATGATTCTTTTCCCAGCTCACCATGGATTGCGGTCCATAGTCACACAACTTCTGAACGAACAAAAGTGAAACAGTCCTAACAGCTGTAGATATGGAGTACACATCTACCGAAACTTCTTATTTCTCATTCAAATCCTATCTTGTGTGTACTCATTTGAAGCACTTCGGGGAGGCGAGACTTATCAATACCAACAAAAATAGGATTTGGTGCAGGAATATAAGAGATATATCTTCACCACATTTCCTAAATACTCCTTATATCTGTATCCTGTAAGCCTCCTTGTTGTAGGTCTCACAACTGCTATGTCCTCAGCAACAAGATCCCTCATCTGATAAATCATAATCTCCAGGACCAAAGTTTTCCATCATACGTGCTGAGGCATTTACATTTTGCTCTCTCTCATACTCTTCAAACCTGTAATTACAAATAAATTATTCAGTAACACAGTTAACCCATTACCTCATAAAATAATGACATTATGAATATTAACAAGTAATGGGAATATTGACAGCAATGCCATAGTCCCCTACCGGCTGAATTTTAATTCCAACTGCTGTAATTCCGTGACAAATAAAGGTATCGTAACAAATTTCAAAGTTGATCTGTAACTCAATATAATAAAGCTAAATACCAAATATCACTTCAAGATCTGCTAGGGTTTAGACAAAAAGTCCTGGAAAACCTAAAATTTCTATGTCCAACAGCTGTAATTCCATGAAAAATCAAAGAAGCTTATCAAAATTCAAACTTGATCTGAAACTCGTTATAATAAAGCTACATACCAAATATCACTTCAATATCTGCAACAGTTTAGAAAAAAACTCTGAAAAACTCGGGAAAAGTTCAAAGTCTAACTACAGTAATTCCGTGAACAATCAATGTAGACACAATTTCCCCTTTTCTATTAAATGCTCCTTTTCAGTAAATGTATTCAAAGAGGATGGGTCCAACAATAGCTCATAGAGGCAATGGGTTTAAGACCAATTCTAACTGGCATTCTACAGACATACCTTGTATTTGAAAATTAGCTCAACTAAACTTTGTACAAAGAACAAGCTTGTTCAGCATGGTAAATGTTAAGTGCTTACAATAAAGAAAATGGGAGTACAACTGTCACAGCTTTATATCACCTACATACCTATTCTCAATGTCAAAAGCAGAAGCCGGAAAACAAGAAATATTCTCAAAGGTGGAAGTCAAGAACCAGAAATATTATCCAAAGCAGAAGCTTGGAAACAAGAAATAGTCTATGAAGTAAACGACAAACATCAAGAAATATTTTCAAAGGCAGAAGTTGGGAACCAAGTAATACTCTCAAAGCTGTAAAACAGAGAAGCTTGAAATTAAGTAATTATAGTTGAGAATATCACTGAGTGCATGGTTTGAGAATGTGTGCTCCAGCCCTGGTCTCATAGTTATTTAATGTTTTAGCTCAAGTCTAAATTCATTCTAAACCATCGGACTGGTCAGATGTTTGAGAATGAATTCAGACTAAGACCCAGAAGTTCTAAGAATCTGTAACCTCAGAATTCTATTACATGTACTTACAAATCTTCATACTCGCTGTAACCTCAGAGTTCTATTACATGTACTTACAGAGTTATATTACATGTACTTACAGAGTTATATTACATGTACTTACAGAGTTCTATGGCTACATGTACTTACACTTACAGAGTTCTATTACATGTACTTACAGAGTTCTATTACATGTACTTACAGAGTTATATTACATGTACTTACAGAGTTCTATGGCTACATGTACTTACACTTACAGAGTTCTATTACATGTACTTACAGAGTTCTATTACATGTACTTACAGAGTTCTATTACATGTACTTACAGAGAACTATTACATGTACTTACACTTACAGAGTTCTATTACATGTACTTACAAATCTTCATACTCTGTTACCATATCATCTGTTTCATTCTCCATGCAGCCCGTGTCAGTCAGTTTTACAGTCACCACACCGCAGCCAGCATCTGATAAGGACAGAAAGCAGTACTAAACAGAACACAGGAAGAAAACTGATTACATAAACCCCTTTCACATATCAGAATGATATACAGTACAGTAAATCCCTGCTAAACCGAAATTCTAGTAGAGAAGAATTTAGCTACTTTTAGGCAGGTGGATGCTTAATGCAACGTGAAAGTCATGCAGAAAGCTCATCCCTGATCCTCATGGTACTTCTTACATAAATATTCATGGATAATGGGTTAACCCTTTCCCTGTTGTATATTCATGTAAGAAATAATGATGTCATGAATATTAACAAGATTATTTTTTTATGGCATATGAACACAGGACATTTTGGCTCCGACAGAAGCTGTAGAATCAGATCTATATTACACAATAAGCAAACAGAGCAGATCCTGATCAGACGGCTCCAATAGAAGCCGTCTGATCTGGGTCTACTCTGTTTGCAGATGCACGAAAATGCGCTTTCATAAGGGAAAGGGTTAAGTACTTATCTTGCGAAGCACATCTGACAGTTTAGTTCAAGGGACGCTGAGAAACTGAACATTTCATCTAAATACAACATGTTGATACTTATTAAATAGTATCTTTAAAGCTTGAAGGAATTGTAAAATCTGCCATAAGAATGTCATAAAGCTTACTTTTAAGGGGTCTGGGAAGCTCTCCAAATATCCTCCACCTGTCAAACTCATGGTCATATTCATGCATGTATTGGGTCAGTCTGCCAGATGAGTCTAGTCCGCCCATCACAACAATCTTCCCATCCATCACTAGAAAAGTAATGAGCTATGCTGTAAGACGAAGCACTTTTGAGGTTTAGATAATGTAAACCAAATCAATAGGAACAGTGCAGACCCAAACCCTATAGCAAACAGTGCAGTACCTAGAGAGGATACTGACCATAGTGTAACAGTGCAGTACCTAGAGAGAGTACTGACCATAGTGTAACAGTGCAGTACCTAGAGAGGATACTGACCAAAGTGTAACAGTGCAGTACCTAGAGAGGATACTGACCATAGTGTAACAGCGCAGTACATAGATAGGGTACTGACCATAGTGTAACAGTACAGCACCTAGAGAGGATACTGACCATAGCGTAACAGTGCAGTACCTAGAGAGGATACTGACCATAGTGTAACAGTCCAGTACCTAGAGAGGATACTGACCATAGTGTAACAGTCCAGTACCTCGTGAGGATACTGACCATAGGGTAACAGTACAGTACCTAGAGAGGTCACTGACCATAGCGTAACAGTGCAGTACATAGATAGGATACTGACCATAGTGTAACAGTGCAGCACCTAGAGAGAGTACTGACCATAGTGTAACAGTGCAGTACATAGAGAGGATACTGACCATGGTGTAACAGTGCAGTACCTAGAGAGAGTACTGACCATAGTGTAACAGTGCAGTACCTAGAGAGGATACTGACCATAGTGTAACAGTGCAGTACCTAGAGTGGATACTGACCATAGTGTAACAGTGCAGTACCTAGAGAGGATACTGACCATAGTGTAACAGTGCAGTACCTAGGGAGAGTACTGACCATAGTGTAACAGTGCAGTACCTAGAGAGGATACTGACCATAGTGTAACAGTGCAGTACCTAGAGAGGGTACTGACCATAGTGTAACAGTGCAGTACCTAGAGAGGATACTGACCATAGTGTAACAGTGCAGTACTTAGACAGGTTAAAGACCATGGTGTAACAGTGCAGTACCTAGAGAGGATACTGACCATAGTGTAACAGTGCAGTACCTAGACAGGTTACTGACCATAGTGTAACAGTGCAGTACCTAGAGAGGATAGTGACCATAGTGTAACAGTGCAGTACCTAGAGAGGATACTGACCATAGCGTAACAGTGCAGTGCCTAGAGAGGATACTGACCATAGTGTAACAGTGCAGTACCTAGACAGGTTACTGACCATAGCGTAACAGTGCATTACCTAGAGAGGATAGTGACCATAGTGTAACAGTGCAGTACCTAGAGAGGATACTGATCATAGTGTAACAGTGCAGTACCTAGACAGGATACTGACCATAGTGTAACAGTGCAGTACCTAGAGAGGGTACTGACCATAGTGTAACAGTGCAGTACCTTGCAGTACCTAGAGAGAGTACTGACCATAGTGTAACAGTGCAGTACCTAGACAGGATACTGACCATAGTGTAACAGTGCAGTACCTAGAGAGGATACTGACCATAGTGTAACAGTGCAGTACCTAGAGAGGATACTGACCATAGCGTAACAGTGCAGTGCCTAGAGAGGATACTGACCATAGTGTAACAGTGCAGTACCTAGACAGGTTACTGACCATAGCGTAACAGTGCAGTACCTAGAGAGGATAGTGACCATAGTGTAACAGTGCAGTACCTAGAGAGGATACTGACCATAGTGTAACAGTGCAGTACCTAGAGAGGATAGTGACCATAGTGTAACAGTGCAGTACCTAGAGAGGATAGTGATCATAGTGTAACAGTGCAGTACCTAGAGACGATACTGACCATATTGTAACAGTGCAGTACCTAGAGAGGGTACTGACCATAGTGTAACAGTGCAGTACCTAGACAGGTTACTGACCATAGTGTAACAGTGCAGTACCTAGAGAGGATACTGACCATAGTGTAACAGTGCAGTACCTAGAGAGGATACTGACCATAGTGTAACAGTGCAGTACCTAGAGAGAGTACTGACCATAGTGTAACAGTGCAGTACCTTGCAGTACCTAGAGAGAGTACTGACCATAGTGTAACAGTGCAGTACCTAGAGAGGATACTGACCATAGTGTAACAGTGCAGTACCTAGAGAGGATAGTGACCATAGTGTAACAGTGCAGTACCTAGACAGGTTACTGACCATAGCGTAACTGTGCAGTACCTAGAGAGGATAGTGACCATAGTGTAACAGTGCAGTACCTAGACAGGATACTGACCATAGTGTAACAGTGCAGTACCTAGAGAGGATAGTGACCATAGTGTAACAGTGCAGTACCTAGAGAGGATAGTGACCATAGTGTAACAGTGCAGTACCTAGAGAGGATACTGACCATAGTGTAACAGTGCAGTACCTAAAGAGGATAGTGACCATAGCGTAACAGTGCGGTACCTAGAGAGGAGACTGACCATAGTGTAACAGTGCAGTACCTAGAGAGGACACTGACCATAGTCTTCAAACACATTTCGTCTACTGAACTTACAATAAATACAGTAAAACCACTCCAAATCAGAAGATGAAATTAGTATCAAAACCAGTCTTTCAGACAGGTGACAGCTTATGCAAATGAAAGTCATGCAGGAAGCTCCCAAAGGAGCTCCCAAAGGAGCTTTCTGCATGACTTTCTCCCTGCATTAAGCAGTCACCTGCTTAAAAAAACAACATGAATTTGTTTTTAATTAGATTCTGATTCAGATGGATTCTACTGTAGTGCCATCTACTCATGATGGTCAATCTCTCTATCATACATATATACCAAACATAACAAGGTTAAGTAGTCACTGATTGAAAATTGAAAAACATTTTGCTTGCTGACAAACTGACCAGCATTTGCAAAGCAGTATGCTTTTACTTTGACATGAGGGATGAAGGTTAGCATGACCAGGCATGATTTTTTTATCAAACTTATTTTATTACACCTAAACATTCACCAACCAACATGTAACTGCAAATCTCATATATTCACTTCAAATAATAGGATACTTGCCAGTCATCTCAAAGAATGTAAGACAGTGTTTCATGCCATGAAGCTTTGTCCACTGATTACTGACAGGACAATATTGCTCCACAGAGAGAAGGCATCGCAGCAAGGCGTCTGGGTTTAGGGCTTCAATACTACCATTATAGCCACCCGCAACATACAACTGGCCCTGGAAACATACCATACCATGTCCGGCCCTCCCTGAAATAAACAAATCTATAATGAGAGAAAATCTGTGCTAAGCCTGCACCTGATAGCGATACCTTTTCACACATTTGCAATCAGCGTAGAATAAGACCAAGATGCCCTCTTATCAGGGTCTCCCCTGTTTGCTTATGAAATAATATACATCTGATTCTACAGTTTCTGTCATAGAACTGTAGTGAGCAAGCTCACATGTTTGCGAACAGAGTAGACCCAGACCAAACAGCTCCTTTAGGAGGCATCTAATCAGGGTCTGCCCTGTTGCTTAACCCTTTCCTTGTTTCATATTTATTCACAATTTCTTCACCTCACGATTTTAATATCTATGCATAGAATCAATAACATGAAATATGGAATAGGGTTATTTTCACTGTAGTGGAAATTGTGTAATCAGATCTATGAATTTCCATAAGCAAACAGATTAGACCCTGGTCAGATGGCTCCTAAAGGAACTGGGTCTACTATGTTTTGCAAATATGTGAAAAGACGTTAATACAGTAAAACCCCACTAATGCGACCACCTAAAGTAAAAGCGGTATAATTCTAGGTGGTAGAGGCAGGCAGTAGCTTAATGCAGGAAAAAAGTAATGTAGAAAGCTCCTAGAGGACTTTTGTCCTGCATTAAGCAACCATCTGCTTATAAAGACATCCATGTTTATTCATTAAGTGGTCACATTAGAGGGGTTCTACTTTATTTTTGACAGGGTTAACCCATTCCTGCATAGGCTATTTTTAGATCCAACCACTTTGAATAAATCTCCCGAAAAGGAGCATTAACTAGAGAAAAGGATTTTTTTAATTTTGTAGTTTGAAACCATTGTGATAAATAGAGCATTTGCTCCTATAGGAGCAAATGCTCTATTTATCACAATGGTTTCACAAAGTGACATTTACAGAAGCGTCAAAAGGCGTTAATATGCGGGAATGGGTTAAGGTATAATATAGATGTGATTTTACAGTTTCTGCCTGTAACAAACTATCCTGTGTTCATTATATAAATAATCTAATAAGTATTTATAATGTCTCCACATCTTACATGAATATTCAACAGGGAAAGGGTCAACCCTTTCCCTGTTCTATGTTTATTACAAATTTCAATACCTACTGATTATTCATGGACAAACTAGTTAAAATGAAATATGGAAGGTGGAACATTGTAGCCATTTTAGAAAGTAAAGACACAGATCTTTCAAATTCTATTAGCAAACAGAGTATACCCTGATCAGACGGCTCCTCTAGGAGCCGTCTGATCTGGGTCTACTCTGTTTGCAAATGTGTGAAAACCCATTTATATGAGGGAAAGGGTTAAGACAGATCAGTATTTCTGTTGTCATGAACTCTGGTTGGAACTAGGATATTGCCCCCAGTCCTAGAAATCTCTGTCAGGCTTACCACAGTTGAGATCTTGTTTCTTGTTCCAATTGTTCCGCTGAGGATCATAGCACCAAACATGCTTCTTAACCCGGCTAAATTCTGCACCTCCTGATACAAAGATCTGAAGTATAAATATATATTCATGAATACATGAAATCATAGAAGAAATAATATCATCATAAATAAATATTAGTGAACAGGGAAGTTGGCAGGTACTTAACATGGTAAGCGTGACCTGAATCACATTAAGTTTGCAAATAGCTCGGACCCAGACGAGATGCCAAATAACTCGCCGTCTTATCAGGATCCAAGCTGCTTGACATTCACTCAGCAGTTTCTAAAACACTTGTACGAAACAGAAGTAAAATAAAGAATTATAGTGAGCAAGTTCACATACTCCATGCCGCCATGTTGTCAGAGAAAAAAAGTTTTCCATGACTGATTCCTCTGAAAATGGAACTTTTATTCATGACAATTCTTAAAGAAAATATTAAAAAAATTGGTCTGACAAGAAATGAAAGTGCTAGATGATAAACAATGTATTATGATATACGTATGGACTGACAGACGGGTCAAAAACTGTATATCCCGTGCAACTTTGTTGCATGGGGTATAACAAGAATATCTCAAGAGAGCGCCAGTGTTTGTCTGTTTGAAGGTAGTCACCAATGATAAAATTAATGTTATGGACTACAACGCCTACAACCACAATGCAGATGCCGGAGTTACATCAATAGCTTGTATATTTCCCCCCCGAAAACAGACCAGCTAAAAATGAAACAGATCAGAGTTTTGTCATACATAATTTCCTCAGCAGGATATAGGTTAAAACAATGCAGACTTGTGATTGGTTAGTAATGAGCCAACCTCACCAGTTATTTGTACTGATAGGGATCTTGAGCCCATAAACTCCTAGTAACGTTTGATTAACATAAACTATAATATTCTCAAGTAAAAATGAAGACAACAATGGCTGCCATCTACTGACACATGAAATGAGACATAAATGAGAAATTGTGGTTAGTGAGATATAAGACAATGAAAAAACTTTGACAACTAACTGCATGTAAAAGCGTGACACACGGACAGTTCACAAATGGGTACTTGTGTGACTTTTTCCTTACAGACAGACAGACAGACAGGTGCAAAACATAATGCCCTCTGACTATCTCCAAAAGGGGCATAAAAAGTGAAACATATACAAAATGGTGGAGACAACGGAAAAGAAAATGAGAGGCAGTGATTTGAGAGTGAGAGACCAGCAAGAGAGCGATGGATGGGAAGAGAGACACACAGACAGACATAAGATACATGAGAGACAGAAAAACAGACTGAATGAAAGACAGAGCTAGATCAAAGCAAGAGACAGATAGAAAAACATACCTTTCCATCGCATACAGCTGCAGCGTGGTCATAGAGTTTTCTTGGCAGAGGTTTGGCATAACTCCATGTTTCCTTATCACAGTCTAGACATTCTACAGAACTGAGAGTCTGGCGATCATCCTTGCCCGCTATTGCATATATATAACCTGCAAGTATATTTATAGTATCTGCAGTCTGCTAATATCCAGAGGTCCAGATAAGATGCGTAAATCCAAGTATTTTCAAGAATAACTTCTTATTTCTTCAACAAACCCTATGTTGTTACCACTCTTTAGAATGTCTTTTCGAGACGATTCTAAAGTGTGGTCACAGCATGGCATTTGATGAAGAAATGACAACTTTAGTATTTGTACACGCACCGTTATCTGTAGCTCTGAATATCTTTAATAACATTTAACCATTTACTTCATAGAGATGCGTTTTGACACCTTTACAGAGAATACCCAGATTGGTCAGCTCCTGTAGGAGCTCCTATAGGAGCTGTCTGATCAGAGTTCGCTCTATTTGCTTAGGGAATTACATGTATACAGATCTGATTTTACAGTTCTTACCGGAGCCAAATCTTTTCTTGTTCATACATGTACCATTATATATATATATCTTGATCTAATTCATTTCATACATTATTTCTTACAGGAATAGTCATGGCATAGAGGGTAAATGTCCATAATATTCCATATAGAGCTAATGGATTCCTCTCAAGAGGATTTGGATACAGAAGGACCCCATTTGAGTTTATTGGGTCCCATTTTACTAAAGATTGTACAATCAAACATGAAACTTATAAGGCTTGATTTCACAACGGTCATTACTACCAGTATTTGCATAGCCTAAATATAACACACATTCTAGCATGAAACAATTTAGGTTAACTTTGTAAAATTGAATCAATTACAAATACATTTAAACATACGACGATGGCTGTTTCCAGTTGCTATCGCTGTATGTTAGAACTTACAGCAATCTCTGCCGTAAAGGTCTTTTGTAAAACAGGTCCCTTATTCCTATACAGGCCCAGTGTGAAGCACCCATACCCAACTAGATAATAACCAACATCCAACTGTTCTATCCTGACACCAGGCTAAACAGTCCTGTATGATTCAGTAGTAAATTATACCCATTACATCCCACTCTGGATTTAACTGGCCATCTGAGTTAACTGGTCAGTAAAAACCAATGATGGACAATTCCACATGAAAACTAAATATTCAAAAGGTTCCCAATCCCCAAAGAATTTTTCACAAATGTTCCACTTCCCATATTTCATTTTAACTATTTTGTCAATGAATATTCAATTAGGTATTGAAATTTGGAATAAACATAGAACAGGGAAAGAGTTAAGATCTGAGGGCATACAAAATTAAACATAGAACAGGGAAAGGGGTAGATCTGAGGGCATACAAAATTAAACATAGAACAGGGAAAGGGGTAGATCTGAGGGCATACAAAATTAAACATAGAACAGGGAAAGGGTTAAGATCTGATGGCATACAAAATTAAACATAGAACAGGGAAAGGGTTAGGATCTGAGGGCATAGAAAATTCCAATTCTAAGGTCAAGGGTTATATTCATTAAGTGGACAAAATACTTCCTGAAGGCTAATATAGTAAAACCCCTCTAATGGAACCACTTAATGAGGAGACATTGATGTTTTTAAAAGCTGGTGGTTGCTTAATGCAGGACAAAAGTAATGCAGAAAGCTCCTGCAGGAGCTTTCTGCATTACTTTCATCCTGCTTTAAGCTATTACCTGCCTCTAAGGTTCAGAATTATACCTCATTTTGGTGGTCTCATTAGAGGGGTTTTTCTGTATAATAATTATAAGTTTGTTGAAATGCACTAAATGACGACCAGCAGAGGCATAGATAAAATACGTAAATAAAGCTCTTTTCTAGAATAATTCCTATATTTCTCCATCAAACCGTATGCTGTGGCCATTCTTTAAAATTGTCTTAAAGTCACTACATAGGGTCAGGTAAAAAAATGAAGATTCTAGCGTTTGAATATGGCTCTCTTGGCATACACCTTACCATCTAAAAACACAGCAGCATGGTGGGCCCGCTCATGTTTGAGACTTGGCATATCCCACACCTGAAAGCTTCCTTGAGCTGTAAACATCTTCACATCTCTAATGCAGATTTTGTCCACCATGTCATCATTCACCATGTATTCATAACCTCCTATCATTACCCCACAGCCATTCACCTCAACAAAACGCTGATGAGATAAACGAGTCATCCATTGTCCCACAATACCAAGTGGAAACCAACACTTGAGATCAGGGTGAAAAAAGTGATTCATATTCCATCCACATGGCTCATTTGAGGGCAGACTCAACATGTCATGGAAAGAGTCATACTCCTCATTGGTTTCCATGACACCCCCAAACTGTATAATTGTTTGACGTGTTGAACGTACACGAGTGCGGTAAGAAGTGTTGTTTATATAACGTTTTGTAGCATCTTCCAGATATTTTTCAGAAAATGTTATCAAGTCTTGACAACTTTTATTGGAAAGGAATGGTTCATGCTGAGAGGCAAAGTGAATTAGAGGCCATCCATCTGAACACATACGAATCTTTTCAAACACTTTTGCAGCTTCACTGTCGCGTTCTTTAGGACTATGTTTGTACCATCGTAAACAATGATGGAACAAAATACACTCTGACGTAGTCATCAGTGCATCATCTGAGAGGTAGTCTGCCAGAGAATCTGCATCTATTCTTAGAAATGAATCAGATTCGACAAACTTTAGAAAGTTTTTCAATAAATAATTCCTATAATATTCCTTAAGTGAGGGTATAGAAAATAAATCGCCGATTTTCAGAAGCTCTTCGGCATTTTCGAAAGACATATTTTCTTTGAGGAAGGATATACAAAGTTCTATTGCTGAGGACATTTGTAAGAATGTTGCCGCAGATATCACATCATGTATCATATCCATTGTCAGATCTAGTTTCCCAGTGTAGGCGTACTCAATCAGAGGTTCAACTCCCCGTAGGTTCATGCCTAGTAAGTCTGTGCTCTCCTGTCGTGTTTCCACCATGTCATGTGACAACATGGCCTGAAAGTAATCACTGGAGCTTGCCATGACTAGACGGTGTACCTGACAATGACAGAAAATACCAAAAATACAAAATGTCAGAGCTAAAAGTAAAGATTGGTTTCACTTTACTCCATAAATACACCTTTCTATGCCTTTACCGACAGAGTAGACTCAGATCAGATAGCTCCTGTACGAGCTGTCTGATCAGGGTCTGCTCTGTTTGCTTATGAAATAATAATAGATATGATTCTACTGTTTCTGCTATGGCCAAAGTTCCCCCGTCAATGTGGCATTATAAATACTGTCATTATTTTTACATGAATATTCATGGAGTAAAGGGTTAAATGCAAGAAATACCCTTTGCAAAGATGTGTAACACTAGTTGCATATGCGCCCAACACATGGGTGACCTCCTCCATGTATGGCCTTGACCTTGACAAGTCATCATTCAAAAGTTGCACCTTCATTTGATACGTATATATGCCAAGTATAGTGATTGTATCTGTAGGAAATCCCATTTTGACTCTTATCTAGAGCTGCAGGTAAGTGGATTTTCTTTGATAGCTAGGTAAACTTACTTCCATACTTGTGTCTATGAAAGAATTCTAATAGGTATGAACAAGATACTGATAGGGTTAGCTACAAACTAGATAATTGTGTCTATAGACCACGGATGCCCCACTGGCGATATTTATCTAAATCAAGCACTTTTCACCATCTGTTATAGACTGATGAAAACTTCAAAGTCCCATAACTGTGGTTAACATGGTTGGAGCAAAACTTCCATCATGTACTTCTTCATAATTACATTTTTCATCTGTGAAAGTTTGAAGTCAATCCTCCCATTGGTGTATGAGGTGTTGGACACAAAAATTTCACTGATGATATAGCTCGAAAAATTTGACCTGGACCCTGACCTACTTAATTTGCATAAATAAAAATTCGTAACATTGCACGGGTTTATCCTCAGCACGTGTCCCGGTAGGCAACTATGCATGGACACATTCGTGATTGTATGGTTTACATATGCACAGGCTAATTTCAGCGAGAATAGACTTCACGATTTACCGGCGGAGTTTTATTTATGCAGCGTCATCACTCTCATTATGTATTCTGAATAAAGGTGAGGGTCAAGGTCAAATTGTTTGAGCTATATATAGTGAAAAATTTCAAAGTACCATAACTAAAGGTAAAAAATTCTTTCTCTGTGTACATCTTTAAGATTTCAGCATTGTTCATCTGTGAAATTTGAAGTAGATTCTCCCATTGGTGTATGAGGGGACTCCGAGTGGACACACAAGATTTGCAGGTTGGACGTACAGATGGACTAGTGCAAAGCTATATACATGTACCTCCCACCTTGTTGGAGGGTAAAAATATGATTTAGATAGATCAATATGCCCCATATCTACACCACTGCTTGTACCTTGAACACCTGTTCCTGTACTTTGACCTGGAAATCACAGAACTGCCCTTCCTTGTAGAATTGGTACATCTGCTCCAGCACTGTGTTACTAAACTGCGGGGTGGCATATTTCTGCGACTTCACCGCTAAAAACAGACAGAAAATTATAACAATTCTTTACTACATAAAAATGCCTTTCTACGCCTTTGCAAACAGAGATCAAATGACTCCTCTAGGAACCGTATGATTAGGGTCTGCTCTGTTTGCTTATGATAGAATATAGATATGATTCTAGTTTCTGTCACTGCCAAACATTCCTGTGTCCATGTGCTATTACAGTAATAAGTCTAATTAACATTTATAATGCCATTATTTCTCTCATGAATATTCATGGAGTAAAGGGTTAAAGAGATTATCTGCATTTTGTCTTTGTGACATGCATTTCATAATTCATACTACAGATCTGATTCTACAGTTTCTGCCAAGGCCAAACATTCCTGTGTCCTATAAAAAACAAGAGCTGTCCGCAGACAGCGCGCTCCACTTTCTTTAGTGCTGGATAGTGTAGTGGAAGTCTAAGTCAGAAAGGGGAGATAACAACAGCAAAATTAACTTTAGGGTTACCTACCCTTGTGAAATGGGTCCCCCTTGTAATAGTTAATATGTATACCAAAGATGAACCAAATATCTTGGACAGTTTCTGAGACATGGACCTGAACATAAAACTTAACCAACAATGAAAATTCTAAGTCGAAAAAGGGGCATAACTATGGCAAAATTAATTTTAGGGTTACCTACCCTTGTGAAATGGGTTCCCCTTGTGATAGTGAATATGTATACCAAAGATGAACCAAATATCTTTGACAGTTTCTGAGACATGGACCTGAACATAAAACTTAACCAACAATGAAAATTCTAAGTCGAAAAAGGGGCATAACTATGGCAAAATTAATTTTAGAGTTACCTACCCTAGTGAAATGGGTTCCCCTTGTGATAGTAAACATACATACCAAATATGAACCAAATATCTTTGATGGTTTCTGAGAAAAGGACCTTAACAAAAAGGTTAACCAACGCCGACGCCGACGCCGACGCCGACGCCGACGAGAGGGTCATGACAATAGCTCCACTTTTTGAAAAAGTGTCGCTAATAATCTATTGATATTCATGGTGTTATTATTCATACATGAATATTCATGGAGTAAAGGATTAACCCTTCTCTTGCTGAATTTTAAAATACATGTCTCCTTCTTTACCCAGGCCCTGTTGTATAATTACATATATATTCACTGTGTACAAGTATTTCACTGTGAAATCACTGCTGTGGAGTGCACTGGTTGCACAATCAACTTGTAAATAGTGCAGACCCTGATGAGACAGCTCCTGCAGGAGCTGTCTCATCTGGGTCTTCACTATTTACAGGTACGTATATTGACGTGAATAGCAAGCGAAGGGTTAAAGTAATCATAATGGTGCCAAATGACTTGTTCAGCTTTATGTACTTGTGAAGAGAGGGGAGACCAGATGCCTGAATACTTAGTGTATTCAGCTTGACAAAAAAGTGTTGCTGGGAGACTGTGTATCCTCAATTCTTTACTCGATCAATAACAAAGACATTTTTGGCCATAACAGAAACTGTAGAATCATATGATATCTATATCATACAATAAGCAAACAAAGCAGACCCTGATCAGATGGCTGATCTTGGTCTACTCAGTTTGCATAGGCATAGAAATGCGTATTTATGGAGTAAAGGGTTAAATTCCAGATAAATGTCAGTAGTTTGTGTATTGTGCTGTTGAAAAAGGTGAGGACAAAAAAGTTATAAATCCTAATATTGAATTTTATACGTAGCCATGTAGATATAGGGACCATCTGCTCTATTTGCATATATGGAATAATATAGACTAAGACCTGATCCTATTTTTTTTGAAATAGCAAAACATTCTTTGTTCATTGGCCATTATAAAAATTCAGTCATTAATTCTTGTATAAAAATTCATAAAAATAGTGTTAAAAGCTTTTCATGCATACATATACATGCATATATCATTAGTGCCATATATTTCACGGATTCCGTTAGTTGAGTATTATATAGGTCTGTATAATTCCCTAACTTTGTCGCTCACCTTTCTCCACAGCATCTAATTTCATTAGTAATTCTTGTTGCCTCAACTCTATTCTTTCCAGTGCAGTTTTCCTTGACCATGTACGCAAGTCTTCACCTGTAGATATACAGGTGACATTGATCAACCCTTACCCTCATATAAATGCCTGTAACGCATTTGTAAACAGAGTAGACCTAGATCAGATGGCTCCTATAGGAGTCGTCTAATCAGGGTCTGTTCTGTTTGCTAATGGAATTTGATCGATCTATTTTTTTACTTTCTAAAATGACTACAGTGTTACACCCTCCATATTTTAGTATAACTACTATAAACTACTCTATTTTGTCCATGAATATTCAGCAGGGAAAGGGATAAGTCTTCCTTTGATGAATATTCACATTTAAGAAATATTGACATCATGAATACTTATAAGGCAAATGGTTAAAAGCAGAGTCCAGTAAGTATGATAAGCCAGATAAGGGCAATCTTACTGACAGGAACTTTACTGATGAACAATTCAGAGCCTGAGTGAACAGATGGCTATTTCAGTCCTCTGAATCGATCAACACGGTGACAACACCGCTTGCAAATACATGTTTATTAATTTCCTGCAAATAAAACGCTCATAATATAGAAGGGCACGTGGGGATATGATTGAGGTCTATAAAATGATTAGTGGTATTTATGATAAGAAGGTCGGAAAATTCCTCAAACTAAGGGAGGACCAAATACAAAGAAAATCAACACGGGGAAACCAAAAGAAAATCTACCCCCAAAGAGCAAAATTAGACTTAAGAAAATACAGCTTTGGCATAAGAACAGTTAATATGTGGAATAGCTTAACTGAAGAGGTTGTAAATGCAAAAACCTTAAATACATTCAAAAATAGGTTAGATAACTTTTGGAAAAATCAAGAAATTAAATTTAACTATAAGGCCAATATAAGAACCGGAACAAAAGAACAACGAACAATAACAGAAGAGTCCAGCATAGAGGATCCTAACGAACCTGAGCCGGAAAATAACGATAAGTAACGATAAGTAATAATGTTTCTTTCAGGGCTGAGGGATAGTTAAGTCTTTATAGTTGTTCTCTTCACCCTTTCCTTCATTAATATATATAAAACGCTTTTTTACACATTTGCAAACAGAGTAGACCCAGATCAGATGGCTCCTGTACGAGCCGTCTGATCAGGGTCTACTCTGTTTGCTAATGGAATTTGATAGTTCTGTTTCTTTACTTTCTCAAATGACTTTGTACAATGTACCACCTTCCAAATTTCATAATAACTATTTTACGATGAATATTCAGTAGGTAATGAAAGTGGAATAAACATAGATTGGAACAGGGAGAAGGTTAAGCATTGACTACAACTGTGCAACCAGTGATGAATCAGATCTCTATTATTTCATAAGCAAACAGAGCAGAACCAGATCAGATGGTATACTACAGTTATGAATAATTTGTTATATATTTGCATCTACAGGATTAGGAATCTGTGAGTATTAAGCAGTTCGCTGTTCTGTATTCATGTAAGAAATTATGATAATATTTATTAGCTCAATTTTTATGTAACCGGGTGTTCTTATAAAGAAACATACCCGCTCAGACCCGGGATCGAACCCGGGTCGCCAGGTTCGCAGTCAAACACTCTACCACGTCGCCATAAAAGCGCGCTTGTACAGCAAGGCCGTACAAGTGATGATAAACCTACACACTGTGACAGACTCCCCCAGTAAGTTGAAATTCGTCCCGAATTTCTATGGGTATGAGAACGACTGGGAATCGAACTCGGAGCTCATACAGTCACAGTCCCCCGTTGGGCGCCAAATGTAACCGGGTGTTCTTATAAAGAAACATACCCGCTCAGACCCGGGATCGAACCCGGGTCGCCAGGTTCGCAGTCAAACACTCTACCACGTCGCCATAAAAGCGCGCTTGTACAGCAAGGCCGTACAAGTGATGATAAACCTATACACTGTGACATTTATAACAAATTTTTCACTGGAATATTTGGCTTTAACAATAGATGGTAGAATCAGATCTATAGCATGTCAAAAGCAAACATAGCTGACCCTGATCAGACATCTCCTATAGATATGAGCCATCTGATCTGGGTCTACTCTGTTTGCAAGCATGTGAAAAGGCAAGTTTATAAATAGGGAAAGGGTTAATAAAGAGCCATTTCTTAATGTAAGCCACATTTTGGTTTTATGAAAATGTATCAGCTGATTTTTTTATAATGAGAAGGGGTTTTATGCCTGAGGAAAATCTGCATCTAATCAGATGTATGTTATTCCATTATAAGCAGACTTTGAAAACTGTATTCATGCAGGAACTGTCAGATCTGGGCCTACTCTGTTTGCAAAGTTCGGCTGCTTGGTAAGACATGTTTAATCACATAAATCAATTTTTACAGTTTGGCTGATTAGCCTACAGAGCTGCTTTGGAGTTGGATTCATGATATTTCCATGGATAACGCAATCATCGCAAAGCAGGAATGTCATATATCATTGATGATACTAATCATACAACCCACTCCCCTCTCAAACGATCCGGATCGACACCACCTCAACGGAACAAGAGATCACTACTGATATACCAGCCGTGACTGTATTTTTATCAGAAACGTTATAAAAAACCAAAGCAGCCATATGTTTATTATGGTGAAAAATGTATTACCCCACCCACTACTATTTATGCATCATGAAAGTGCATTTTATGATAGTCTCTCTTTCACAACTAGGACCTAAGAAAATCCTCACCAGGACCTCCGCTATTTGCCATTCTCTTTAACTTTTTATTTGACATAAAAACTGTACAGAAGCATGTCTGCTTTTACAAAAATACATCGCGAAAATTGGCAATTTTGTAGAGACATCTACATGTAATTGAGCTTTTTTAATTTCGGCACGGATTTCGAATTACCGAAAATGACAAAATAATACTGAAATGGGCACAGGATTTCTGGGTCCTGATTTCTGGGCACAGTGGTACTACTCGAACAGGGCACCAATATTAGAAACTAATAATGGAATTTCGTAAATAAATAATGTATATAGTGCGGATTCATCTGTTATTAACTGATAGGAACATAGGAACATCAAACATCCTTAAAGGTTTACGGACATTTCGCTACACAGCGTTTCGCTACCCTGACCATTTCGCTACCCTGACCATTTCGCTACAGTCATTTCGCACCCTTACGAGAAGTCATTTCGCTACCCTGCACTAACCCTGTCACCCAATTAAATATAATTATTCACATATTTCATTGATTTGGATGATATAACAGTTTAACATATTTATAAATATACGTTAACCAATTTTAACAACTGTAGCAGCATCAGTTATTTATCGAGAGTTTGTGGATGCAAACACCTCGATCTATAGCAGGCAAAGTGTTAACCGACTTTAACCCTTTCCCTGGTCTATGTTTATTTCAACTTTCAATAATACCTACTTAATTAATATTTTGGGACAAAATTGATATAATGAAATATGGAAGGTTGAACATTGTAGCCATTTTTGAAAGTAAAGAATCATAAATTATATTAGCAAACAGAGCAGACGCTGATCAGACGGCTGTCCGCTCCTATATAGGAGCCGTCTAATCAGCGTCTGCTCTGTTTGCAAATGAATGAAAACACATTTATAAATATGAAGGAAAGAGTTAAAATAAAAGTAAATTGTATATATAGTATTTTCATTTGATCGTTATGCATGTGTCATATTTTCTATCAATGGAAAAAGAGCAAAAATGCATATAGCAAAAATGCGTGTAGCACGTGTCCATATTAATTTAATCAGTGTCACATACCGATACACCAATCTAATCGGCTTACCGGCGGTACTTGTGATCTCGGAGTGGACCACATTGACACGTGGAAATACGTAAGCAGTGCATGGGTGCCTTAAATCAATCAGCATTATATCTCGAAGGGACACCGATAATGATACACGTTTTAATGTAAAAAATAGTTGTTGTTTTTTTAAAAGTTTTATAAGTGTTTACTTTTACAGTTATTACAGTATTAAAAATTTACATACATGTGTTTCAATATTTCTCTTTTTTGGTATCTGAATATAAATACCCATATTATATGTTAATAAAGTTGACTCTCAAATCACTAGCCACCGCTGCAACAATATTGTTTTACTATTAAAAATCGATAGGTAGCGAAACGTACAGGTAGCGAAATGACTTCCCGGGGGGTAGCGAAATGACTAGCGAAAAGGTATGGGTAGCGAAACGTCCGTCAGCCTCCTTAAAGGAGTGCTCCGAAGAAAACGCAGGAAGCTACCAGACAACAACAACAATGGTTCAGGTTCAGAGTCACCTGATATAGAACATTGAATTCTCAGATGGGTGATGGCTTGAAAAAAAGTAGATAGGAATTAACTTATTTAGAGGGTGTTGCATTATGGTGTCTTTTTATTATTTATCTTTAATGAATGCAATACTTTCGAGAGCACTGTTCAGAGCTTCGTTTAGTTTTAAAAAGTGAAGAGGTTAAATAATAATCAGAAGAAAAAACAAGAAAGAAGCGCAATTATTGACCTAGCTATATAGAAGTTCTATTTTTTTTCTCTTTAGAACATGACAGAATATATAGAACAACAACTTATTATTCGTTAAAAATCTAATTAATATCAATTAACTAATAGCTTTAAAAAGTCCCTGGACGTCCTGAGATCGAAAAAATGACACTTTGGTGTTTTGATAGAGTGCCCATCCATTTGAAAGAAACTGGTCTTAAAAAGTTTCAAACGTAAGGTTTTGTGTTAAATTACATGTTTTGTTTTTTTAATCGATGAAAACGAAAGTAGGTTTAAATACAGAGAGAAAACGAAAGTAGGTTTAAATATAGAGACTGTGAGTATGTTTATTTCTACATTTTCTTTCCGATTTTTTAGAGACAGTGCTCATTCCACTTCGGCTTCAAAGAGACGACTAAATGCATTGTTTGATATCGAGAGGCGCATGCGCGAAGTGTTTGCTATATTTATAGCGAATATTTATAAAGAACTGTCATAGTTTTTTTACCGCTGGAACAAAAAGTACATCGCGATATATTTTAGAGTTTTATTGTTGTTTCTGAACAGAAAATGATCAAATAAAAAGTAAGACTGTTAAAAAAAAAGCATTAAAAAAATATGCTTATAATGTACGCTTCAGTATACCATTTAGGTATACTGAAGCGTACATTATAAGCATATTTTTTTAATGCTAAGGCGTTCGGGGACTTTATAATTAATAATTTATTTAAATATGTCATGGACTTGACATTATATCTGAACACTGAGAAATTACACATTTATACTATCTTTAGAGGTGCAATCGTATATAATCAGCCCGAGTTAATTCGCCGTTTTCAACACACGATCCAACAAATGTATGATAATGTGTTTCGGCTTGATATGCGTCCTGTTATGTTTTGTCTTGTGGCTTTACCGTTTCTTGTTTGATGGTGTTTGGTGCGGTGTCATTTCGTGTGTGGCTCTCCCTGTTTGACTATTTTTCCATATTATATAATTTAACTGACGTCGACTTTCAAAAGATGGTGGTGTCTGATGTGGTGCTCCATTGGCTTTTGGGAGCAATGGGCCTATAGATATATGTACAGTCAATCTGTGTAACCAGTCATTTCATAAAATCCCTAAACGTTTCAGTCATTTCATGTTCAATGACTGAAAATCACCTTCAGCCATTTCACGAAATGACTGAAACGACTTTAATAGCTTAATGTATTAATGAGTGGAAATACAAACGTTGTGACTTGGGGATTGCACGAAATGTCTGATTTGTTCAGACTTTTCGTGAAATGACGGAAAAAACCTTCAGTCATTATAAGAATAGAATGAATCGACATTAGCTTTAAAAGTATATTAAACTGAATTGATTGGTAATACGAACAATGTGACCTGTATTAATAATCTATTCATAATCATATTTCAACATATCCATCCCATTACTCCATAGCCTGTTTTACAGTTTGAAGTAAAACGGAATGCTACTTAAGTTAATGTGCATTTTACTTTATTTAAGCCTGCTTTAAGTTACCATCTGTTAAAATAAAGGAAATATATCATAGTTTATTGATAATCTATTCATAGAGGATCTTACATGATTGTTCATTACACATTGTTTTTATGAAACGAGTTTATTGTTATGATATGACCCGAGCTTTAGCGAGTGTCATATTCATTATAGTAAACGAGTTTCATGAAAACAATGTGTAATGAACACGAATGTAAGATTCTTTTTATCACATAAGCCTTAAAATGACTTAGAAAATGGACCAGGCTATAGCTGATAGTTGTTTCGACCATTGCCTACAAACAGCGAAGTAATAGAACGGTCGACGCACAAGGAGCACTACGATTGACCAACGCTTAAATTAGCGCTACGATTGACTAACGATTACTAATTTGCATAAAAAAATACACTAGTGCATTTTCGCGATTTACGGCACTCTGTTACGGCACTCACACAAGGCAGATTATGTGATAAATAATTATATTACATTCTACTTAACCCATTACTCCAAGGCATGTTTCTCTGTTTACACACAGGTTACCAAATGTACTGTAAATGTACAGTCGGCTGAACGGTCATTCGGACTGAAAGTAGACTATAACTAGGTACTTTACTTTACCACTTAAAGCTGGTTAAAAGGAAAACGGATTGCCTTGATGTGCATTCTGCTTACCTTTAAACAAAGATCTATGATAACACATGTGTTATCATAGGTATTTGCTTTAAACCAGTTTTAAACTACCAACTACATGTATAAGGCTATTGGAAATATTTCAGTGTTTATTCTCAATGTTTTCGCAATTATATGACATCATGCCCCATTACTCCAAAGCCTGTTTTGTATCACTCAGTTAATGTTAATGAAAAGGTCAGGTAAAACAAACACATCAAATAAGTTATTATCCAACAAGTAACAAGTATCTGTTTTCTCACTTAATTAATATAAGTGAAATAGGTGAAATCAAACAAACAAACTAAGTTATTTATGTTGATAACAATATCTTAAAAACTACAAAGACGATGTGTCAAAGTCAAGTTCACAATCGGGAGTCAACGGTAAAAATATGGGGACATGTTGTCCTGTCTGTTTTGTAATTCCTGTATATGTATAAATACGTGCATGCGTGGATTTCAAAATAACGTGGTACAAATGTGAGCATTGAGACGATGTTTCGCGAAAAGAACCAGCTAGGTTCCTATCTCAAATGTCAAGGTCCCAATCGGAGTCAAAATTCAAAAACGGGGACATTTTGTCATGTCCGCTCTGTAACTCCTACATACATGTATGCGTGGATTTCAAAGTAACCCGATACAAATGTTCACCACCTTGAGGCTATGTGTCGCGAAAAAGGAATAGGTTCCCATCTCAAAAGTCAATGTCACAATCGGGGGTCAAAGGTAACAACGGGGTCATTTTGCCTGCATGAGCCCTGGTATGAGCCCTTAACCTTGTATTGATATAAGGTATGGCATATTTGTTCTCAAGTGTGTGTCGGGCGAAAATCCCAAACCAAGGGTCACCACTAGAGGTCAGAGCTTTAATAGTGTCTAGGCGCTTAAATATTGTTTTGAAAAAACAAAACAATTTTGAAATGGTTTGACGCAAATAGGTTTATACAAAATGCGAAATCACATGACAAAGGCTTTAGCGCCGGTGATAGCCTATATTTTTTTGAAAGTCTAGATCCCACAAAACATTAAAAATAAACTGTTAGATAATTAAACTGAAACAAAATAGCTAGGTAGCATATATGTATATTTTTTCTCTTTTTGTAATGTTCATCTCGATATTCACTGTATTAAATTTATTGGTCTTAAATTAAGATACCTACTAATTCATTTAGGCGAATTATTTTACCTTTTATAATTGACCAGCTACGTTTGAAGACATAGACAATTTAATTTTTATTTCACATCGGATATTATATAACATAAGCCCTGTAGATTAATTGTATATTCCGACAAACATAAATATATAAACAGAAACAAAATAAAATGAAATTAAAATTTAAAACAGGATCACAGACAGTCATGGGTCAGAGCTTTAATAGTGTCTAGGCGCTTAAATATTGTTTTGAAAAAAAAAATGAAATGGTTTGACGCAAATAGGTTTATACAAAATGCGAAATCACATGACAAAGGCTTTAGTGCCGGTGATAGCCTATATTTTTTGAAAGTCTAGATCCCACAAAACATTAAAAATAAACTGTTAGATAATCAAACTGAAACAAAATAGGTAGCATAAGTATATTTTTTCACTTTTTGTAATGTTCATCTCGATATTCACGTTATTAAATTTATTGGTTTTAAATTAAGATACCTACTAATTCATTTAGGCGAATTATTTTACCTTTTTTAATTGACCAGCTACGTTTGAAGACAGACAATTTAATTTTTATTTCACATCGGATATTATATAACATAAGCCCTGTAGATTGTATATTCCGACAAACATGAATATATAAACAGAAACAAAATAAGATAAAATTAAAATTTAAAACAGGATCACAGACAGGCATGGGTTTAAGTGCAAAGCTAAGGCACATACACATGTAACAAAGTATATGTTAAACTTTAAGACCAGCTTAAACTATCACATTTATGTAGCGAAAAGCGGATTTAAATTAAGACAAAATTAAACAAAGCTAAAAGCTCTGTGAAAGGCGCTGATCTAGATCAGAGTCCTAAACCGCCATAAAGAGGGAAAGTAAGAAGCTGATAGGCAAAAAGAATACAAAAGTGTGACATATAAAAAGGTAAAACATATATCATCTCAAATCAGATTTGAGAGGAACTGATCAACTGATCAGCAATTCACACCACTAGGAGGCATATTTATTCAATTTAAGAATATCACAGGTACTAAATGTCTCTAGAAATCTAGATATAAACACCTTATCAATCCATTTTTCTATATAAGTCCAAAATTACATTCAGATGTGGATAATGAAAGCATGTGCAGGCTTAAAGCAGGATAAAGGCAAAGCAGAAACTTCAAGAAATCATGTAATTAACAATCACCATAAATACGTATTTTTATTTCAGTAAAATAATTCAGCCAGCAAATGCAATCAATTTAATCATACTGATAATACTAAATAGTAATAAAACATATTTTTATTTAAATAATAATAATAATAATAATAATAATACTTTTTTTAAAAAATAAAGAATAGATTTTCACTGTATTTTTAAAGTACAACTTTGCACCATCAGCTAGAAGTCTTACAAAAACACAATTTACAAATACTCCATAGAATGGAAGAGTAATTAGTTGATAATAGCACCTCCAGACTTGGCAGTTGTGTGCTATTATGTTTATATATATATATCATATGTGGCCCATAAAATGTAGTGGACTAGATGTTTGGGCCATAACCTCCAGAAGGTAGCCAATCCTAAAAATATCTTAGATATTATTCGGGAATGTTTTATACCAAATATTAATCAAGCGCTTGCTTGGAAGGTTCGGTCCTAGGTAATTCGTACACAGGTTCTGTGAAAGTTGTATATTTTATCAAATGTACTTTCTGTCTGAGATATTATCAGCTGTAACATCCTAAATATTTTGAATGAAGAATAATATGTAATATTATTCATGCGTAAGTCATCAGTTGAATTACGTATCGCGGACTTTCACCGTATCAAGTATCGAACGATAAGAATGCCGAATGAGCGATTTTACGAAAATGGCGACGTCGTCTACACGGATGGACATTGACAATGTTTGTTTTCATGAAAATTGCTTAAATCAGTTGAAGGTAACACTTGGGTTTGTTTCATTGGTATATCGATATGTGTATTTTTATTAGATAGAAAAAGTATATTTTCCAATGTCTAGAATCATAGTTTTGTGGTGTCCATATGGGGTTGAAGAGAGTCCATAAATTTGTGTATTGTGATATCGAGCTACTTTCGGTTTTGACAATAACCCTTCTCCCCCTCACCTGCGGCAACCATCACAACATTAGCATGCTGTCTTGAGGTTGAAGAATGACAGGTTGAAGAGTTATTGGGGGAAAATCTGAAACGAATCAAATGCTCTTTTTATCACAATGGTTTCAAACGACAAAATTCTCAAATTTTACTATTCCTCTAATAAATGCTCCTTTTGGGTAGATTCATTCAAAGCGTTTGGGTCTGAAAATAGCCTATGGAGGAAAGGGTTAAACCTTTCCTCCATAAATACGCCTTTCCATGCGTCTGTAATCGTAATCGTCACGTCTTGAAACCATTGTGATAAATATCTAGCATTTGCAATGGTTTCAATACTACAACATTTTCCTTTTCTCTAGTAAATGCTCCTTTTTGGTAGGTTTCATTCAAAGAGGTTGGCTCTAAAAATAGCCTACGGAGGAAAGGGTTAACAGTTGGTTCCACAAACCGAATGTACTCTCAATTTTCTGATATAATATACTTTGTTAATATCAGTGTCCTTAGACTGCCATTGTGAGATGCATTGCCTATATGAGCCTTCTGATCAGGGTATGCTCTGTTTACTTATTGAATAGTATAGGTAGGTATGAATCTATAGTTTATGCTTTGGCATTTCAGATTTGATGTGTTAATAAGCCATTGTAAAAATTAATCTACATGTAATTAATATTCATGCCATCGTTAGTTCTTACATGAATATCCATGGAGTACAGAGTTAAGTACAATACATAGAACTAAGATACATAGTAATAAAAAACACTAATTGTGCAGTCTTCTTCTTCCTATACAAGAGCCAGGATCCTTTTGGATCGTATTAAGGCTCTGCGCAACTAAGTGCATGGTGAGGTGGATTGAGTGTATAAAAGCAGTCTAAAACTTAGTTAAAACTATGTACAGCGGGTGGGATCTATGGGTAGGATGCTGACAGTCGATTGCGGAACTCGTTTATGGAATTCGCAGCGGTGACTGTTGCAGGCAGCCGGTTCCAGCATCCAATGGTCCTTGGGAAGAAGCTATTTGTGTGCAGTGGGTTGTTGATCATGATACGCTGCTGGGTGAAGCGGGCCCTTGTCCTGGTATCGCCCCTCAAATAATCTTCTTTGTTGATGTCTACCAGTGAATGCTGGTTTCGGTATAACATCAGTATTCTAGCCTGTTCCCTACATTGTTGCAGTCTTTTGATTTTACTTACACATATTTTGTAGAATTTCCACTCATCTACTAGTCCAAGTGCAGCAGCTTTATTTGGCCAATACAACAATGGCAGGGTGGAAGTGTTAGGTTGTGCCACATGTTCTACTTTGGATGATGTCAATGATCTGACACAGAGACTGCCAGGAGGTATGTTTCTGTGATATGTTGCAATTTAAGTATGACTATTTTTAACCCTTTACCTGATACACAGATGCCTTTCAACCCCCTTTGCAAACAGTGTAGACCCAGATCAGAGGACTCCTGTAGGGTCCACCTGATCAGGAAATGTTCTGTTTGCTTATATGGAATAATATATTTTCAGTTCTACATGCCTGCATTCATGCACTATTATAAAAAATCATCTAAATTATTATTATAGTCATGTTCTTGCACAAATATTTATGAGGTAAAGGGTTAGCCGCATAAACTTCATAGAAATGCCTTCTCAAGCTTTTGCAAACAGAGAAGACCGAGATCAGACAGCTCCTGTAGGACCAGTCTGATCGGGTCTGCTCTGTTTGCTTAAATGGAATTATATAGATCTGATTCTATAATTTTTACCAGAGCTTAACTTTTCCTGTTCATATGCTACTGTAAATATTAGTTAACCCTTTACTCCAGGATTATTCCTGCAACAAATATTGATGTCATGAATATTAATTATAATAATTTTTTAATACATGGCATATCAGCACAGAAATATTTTGCCATGATAGAAACTGTAGAATCGGTACCTAATTGTTTCATAAGCAAACAGAACAGACTTTGATCAGATCAATCCTATTTGAGCTGACTAATGTGAGCATACCCTGGTTGCAAAGTGTTAAACAGTGAATATATGAAGTATGGGGCTAATTTCCATACATATTTCTTACATGAATCTTCATGGTGGAATGGGTTAGCAATAGAGTTCATCCAGTATGAAAGAGGCTAACATGTGAGAAGATTTTGAATGACAATCAGTGCAGACCCAGATTAATGGGTCCCTTTTCGGAGACCTGATCTTTTTTTACTGTTTACAATGTCAGTACCTCTATTTCCCTCATTTAACCCATTCCCTGATAGGCTATTTTAAGACCCAACCTCTGTGAATATATCTACCAAAATGGAGAATTTTCTAGAGAAAAGGAAATTTTTAGAATTGTGTAGTTTTGAAACCATTGTGATAAATAGAGCATTTGCTCCTATGGAGCAAATGCTGTATTTATCACAATGGTTTCAAAAAGTGACTTTTACAGAGGCGTAGAAAGACGTATTTATGGAGGAAATGGTTAATCAGTTTGGATCCAGGTGATTAACTCATTGTCTCAATAGTGTCCAAACAGACTGACATTGTAATCATTGTAAGATATTGCAAACATGTGTGTGTGTGTGTAGATGGAGTCGGATGTGTTAAATTGGGCTCTTGTTGAAATTGGCAATTAACGCGATATAATGTGGAGTATATGGATAATTTTTACATGGACTTTGCAGGCTAGTTATGGACATTGGCTGGAATCATTTTCGTGTGAGTTATAATATCTATAAAGGGAGTTTTGAGCATAAAATTATTGTACTCTTTATTATACAGTACTGCAGTGTGCAGTGAAGCGTTGCTCTATCGACAATTATTGGACAATACCTGGACAATACCTGTGTATACCTATGTTTTGTATAGCTCTGGTTTTGGGTATTTGAGAACTGTGTATTGTGTAGCAACTACTCAACTGATCGTGTGCTGGACACAAATAGAAATCTACGGAAGGCAATACTTACCATAATACTTACCGTAATACTTACCATAAACTGTGCATATATATACGTTTAATCTGAATCCGATCAATAACATCATGGCAACTGAGTTGGCTTTGTATAGGGCAAGAAATTTGCCTTAAATTTGAAAGTCAAGCACCATAAACAGAAATATGAGAAGTACACGCGGTATACTACTGGCTCTGATGTTCACTTCAGATCCCTCCTGACGAACTTTTGTATATTGATTATCACATTGTTGTGCTACAGTACTGTGCGACTTCGCATGCATGTTGAAGACACTTATGCTTCAAGTCGCATATATGACTGCAATTGGTCGTCTCCAACAGCTGCTGGGGGCACTATGTCGTCATGCTCAGAATACGGTGGACAGTATCGGACATACCTATCCAGGATTATAACTTTGGCCGGTGATATAGAGACAAATCCGGGCCCTGGGCCAAGTTGTGACGTCACTGATGATAATACTGCCAAGATCCTGTATGCAATAAATGGCGCGACACATGAAATTGGGAAGGTGAAATCTGAACTGCAGAAAGTTCGCGGAGAAGTTCAAGACGTAAAGTTGGAATTGTCAAGTGTCAAAAATGAAATACGGTCCATTCGAGAAACTGTTCATAAGGTTGAAACTGAACAAAACGACATGAAACGTAGACTCGGTAATGTAGAAGAAAGTGTTGAAGGTATCCAAAATGAACATGAAGTTCTTGTAACTGATATGGGTATGCTATCAATGCAGCATGAAGACCATTTTCAACGTCTCAGTGATATAGAACAACAACTTAATATTATCGAATCTGAAAGGCTCCAAAACTCAATGAGAATATTCGGGTTAGCCGAGACGGAAATAGATGAAGATAGTCTGAAAAGGTTGGTTAAGGAAAAAGTCTTAGGTGTCGCGGAAGATGACCCTTTCCCAGATGATGCTATATTATCGGCTCGTCGAGTAGGTGAAATTCGGGGAAACCCCCCAAACAAATTCGAAAGTGGTGATAGTAAAGATGAAAGTGATGAAGATTATGAGCGTATGGTGATTGTGAAATTCAAGTCTAGTGAGGATAAATTTAAATTGTTCAGATATCGAGCTGTCCTAAGGGATAACGGTATTAGAGTTTCTAGTGATCTATCTTTCATTCAGAGACAGCAGTTAAAGGAGGTTAGAAAGCGAGGTCTGATTGGGTACTTCAAAAACGGTAGAATGGTCACACGTTCGAAGGATGTTCAGGTGAGAAATAGGGTGTTCAAGACAGCTAGACGCACTAATAGAAACCAGAGAAGTGCAAATGATAGTGAAAATGGTTCTGCTATGGAAGTTACTGGTGTGGGAATCCCTAATGATGATAACGCTTTGCAAAATGATCTGGGTGGGGTACATGTAAAATAGGATGACGGCCAACGCCCTGCACAACACAGTGGCTTACTTAATATACTGTCATGGAATGTGGGTGGCCTAAGATCTAAACTTTTGTCAATTGATTTGTTAAATTTCCTCAATGCCTTCGATATTTTTGGAATCCAGGAGACATGGGACCTTGACCATAGCTATGTGACAAATTTTCTGCCACAATATACAATTTTCACGTGTAATGCCAAACAGTCTAATGTAGGTGGTCGTGCTATGGGTGGCGTTTTAGTTGGTATAAAAAACATTTTGTCTAACTTTGTAAAACAGGTTTGCTGTGACTTTAAACACGGTGTTCTACTGGTGCTGAACAAATCATTATTTGACTTTGATAAAGATGTTTTGTATGCCAATTTGTACATTCCTCCTGAAAATTCCCCAATATATGAACTTTATAGAACAACTGTGTTACAACAATTTGAAGACATGTTAGCTGACTTTGATTTGTCATGTTACGAAATTCTTTTAAATGGTGATCTCAATGCGAGAACATCTGATATGTTAGACCACACTGTGTGTAATAACCAGTATATCCCTGAATTCCAAGAATTTGTGGATATACTGGATGGGGATATTGGCAGGGTCAGGAGCTCCACTGATAAAGTAATCAATAGCCATGGCCGTCAGTTAATGGAGTTCTGTAAAACCCACAGCTGTTATATTCTTAACGGTCGGTTTGGAACAAACAGTGGGGATTTTACATTTATATCCCAGAATGGATGCAGTACAATTGACTATTTTATTAGCACAAAATGTTTGATGGACTATGTAGATAGTGTTGGCATTTTGCCTAGAATTGAAAGTTGCCACTTGCCTCTTACTATTGCACTAAGGTATAGCATCAATGTTGATTATGACAAAGGTGATGATGGTGAAACAACTTACTATAAGGTTGATGATGCTGAGCTTTATCTTCGCAACTTGCACGAAACCGTGTTACATGGCGGATTTAATAGTGTTGACACTATGTTAATTGATCCGGATTCTGATGTTGATGTTATTGTATCTGAGCTAGAAAACATTATTTTACAAAGCAGTGACATATTCAAAAAGGTTAAGCGTAAACATACAGTAAATAGTCATAAAACTTGGTATGACAATGATTGTCGGAAAGCAAAGCTGATAGCAAGAAAGGGCCTACGTAGATTCAGATCATTAAGATCGAATGATACATTACAGAAATATATACAGAAGAAGCATGACTATAAAGCAATTTGCAGAAGGAAGCAATTTGAGTTCAATAAACAACGTCTTCGCTCTCTTGAATCCAAAATAAATAGTTCAAGGTCATTTTGGCATGAAATAAAAACATACTTTGGAAAGCCACGTGTTGAACCGAATATAGCACTTGAGGAGTGGTATGGGCATTTTAGTCAGTTGTTTACGACCGACTCAAATGAAATGCAGTCCGACCACCCCTCTATGAATATTGCTGAAGTGGTTCTCGATGAAATTCAGGAATTACTTTTAAATGCTGAAATAACAGTTACAGAAGTAAAGGATGCAATAAATTCACTCAACGTAAATAAATCTGTTGGTGGTCGAATGCTTCCTAAGCATCTTTTCTACGGTTTAGATGTATTACAACCTTATATTGTAAGACTTTTCAACATGCTATTTTCTAGGGGTGAGTTTCCTGAACAATGGACCAATATTGTAATTGTTCCATTGCACAAGAAAGGTAATATTAATTGTACAAATAACTATAGAGGGATAGCCCTGATAGATGTGTTAAGTAAAGTTTATATCTCGATACTTACAAAACGTCTTACCTTTTACACTGATGTATATAGCAAGATATGTGAATGTCAAAGTGGTTTTAGAGCTGGATACTCTACAGTTGACAATGCCTATATACTGTATTCTATTGTAACTAAATATCTATGTAGGAAAAAGAAATCATTATATGTTGCCTTTATCGATTTCCAAAAGGCGTTTGACTCAGTTAACCATAGCATATTGTACCATGTTCTGCAAAAGAATGATGTACATGGAAATCTTTTTGAAGCTATAAAGTCTATTTATAAATCTGTTAAAGCTTGTGTTAAAACACGCTATGGGTATACCAGAACTTTTGAGTGTCCAATTGGTTTACGCCAAGGTTGTAATCTGAGTCCTATACTATTTGTTATGTTTATAAATGAATTATACACTATGCTATGCAATGAAGGTACACGAGGTGTTCAATTATTTCCAGATGTAGTTGAAGTATTTCTACTGATGTTTGCCGATGATATTGCTTTAATTGCAGATACGGTAAATGGGCTGCAAAACCAGCTAAATATTTTGCAAACCTTTTGCCAAACATACAAACTCAAAGTTAATATTGCTAAAACAAAAGTGATGGTGTTTAAACGTGGTGGTAGATTAGCAAACTGTGAAAAATGGGTCTATAATGGTGACAGGATTGATGTTGTAAGTTGCTTTACATATGTCGGCATGAATTTTACGAACCGCCTTTCCTTATACAAAATGGCAGAGGCAACAGCATGTAAAGCGAAAAAGGCTTTACTTAGTATTTTTAGCTCCCTTCATCAATTCCCATGTTTACCATACAGAACATTTTTTAAACTGTTTGACACAAAGATATCGCCTATTCTGTTGTATGGTTCAGAATTATGGGGTATTAAAAGTATGAAATGTGTAGAACATATCCAGATATCTGCATGTAAACGTTTTTTAAGAGCTAACACCAATGCATGTAATGACGCCATACTTGGTGATCTGGGGAGATACCCCATGAGTATAATTGCTGGTAAAAGATGTATCAACTATTGGCTAAGAATATTATCTATGCCCAGAGACAGATATGTTCGACTATGTTATGAAATGCAATTGCACTTTGACAGTTTAGGGTACAATAATTGGGTTACAGATTTGAGAATGCATTTATATGAAAACGGTTTTGGATATCTTTGGGAAGCCCAACATGTACAGAATCATCATATTTTTTTGTCTGAATATTTGCAGAGAATCAAAGACCAATTTGTACAAAATTGGAGAACAAGTTGTCTAGAGAAAAGCAAGTTAAAGTACTATGTCGGCTTTAAACATGAATTTAATGTTGAAATATATGTGCATGCTATTGATATAGTGAAATTCAGAGTGGGTATGGCAAATTTCCGGTCTTCCTCACATTGCCTTATGATTGAAAAGGGTAGACATTATGGATTAACACAGGAATTTCGTACGTGTCCATATTGTGATGGATGTATTGAGGATGAAATTCATTTCATACTCATATGTCCATTATATAAAAGCCTTCGCGACAAGTACATACCAGATATCTTTGCAAAATACCCATCTGAAGAAAAATTCTACAGATTGATGTCTTGCAATGATACAGATACTATACAAAATTGTGCCATGTATATTTATTATGCCTTTAAAGAACGATCAGACTATTTACAAGTATTTGACTAGAACACGAAATCATACAGTTAGTACGCGCACTGTTGGCATCACCATTGGAAGTTTCCTCTTTAGCAGCCATCTTGCAAAGATGGCATTTGAAAGAGATATATCCTAACATTATTATATTACTACTATGCGAGTACATATTAACATGTTTTCTATGCAATGTTAAGTGTAATTCTTATTGTATATATCTTCACACACACATGCGTTAGTATTGTTTGTATATGATAACATATTTGTGTACGGGCCGGAGGCCTTATTACTAATAAACTTTGAACCTTGAACCTTGAAACTGAGAAGACCCAGATCAGATGTCTACTGTAGGAACCATCTTATCAGGGTCTGCTCTGTTTGCTTATGAAATCATAAAAGATCTGACTCTACAGTTTCTACAAATACTAAACAGTTATGTGTACATTTGCCAGTATAAAAAAAAATCAGCTAATAAATATTCATGATATGAATATGAAAACTAGGAAGGACTAAATTATTGTGTGCTTGCTGTAAAAGTTACAGTTGGAAACCATTGTGATAAATAGAGTATTTTCTCCAGAGGAGCAAATGCTCTATTTATCACAATTTGTTTCAAAATTTGAGTAATTTAGCAATACATGTATTGATAAAATGCAGCAAGAATGAACAGAATAATTATATTTGTTTTAGGTATAAGGCTCTGTGGGCTGTCTTATTCTGTCAAGAGTCAAAGTCCCACACCATCAACAGAATGTTTAGAAAGCTATTCGTTTGTTCTGGTAAGTCTTCTGGATGCTTTGTGTAATTGATCAAAGTAGTTTACATCCACACTCCTTAAAATTTAAACTTTATTTATTTCACATCAGTCATTGAACAAGTTCTAACAACTTACATAAAGTACTGTTAATGACATCAATGAGGATGTGTGTGATTATTTATGTGGGAGAAAGCCCGAGTACTCGAATAAAAAACACAAGTCGAGATAGGCCACTACTGTACCCTCTCACATTCTGCCCCAACTTGGGTTTGTACCAGGGCAGCATTGATGAGAAACCATGATCTAGCACTGTGTTAACCCTGTTCCTGTTTAATATTCATGTAAGGAATGATGGCATCATGCATATTTATTTCCTGATTTTTTTTTGGTATTGGTAGAAACTGTAAAGTCAGATCTAATATAATGTCATAAGCAAACAGATTAGACCCTAGGTCTACTGTGTTTGCAAAGGCATTAAAAAGTGTTTGTATGAGGGAAAGGGTTAACTAATTAATATTCATGATGTCATTATTTCTTAAAATTTATATCTCCTGAATAGTCAACAGGGTTAAACAGACACATAATTCTCTCCCTATATCCACTTTCATTGTGTCACCTGCCGAGAGGCAGTGTGTCACTTAGAGATCACTTTTCTGTCGTCCGTCCGTCTGTCTGTCAGTCTGTCTGTCCGTCACACTTTCTTATTTTGGCTGTCATTTCTAATCTAATCATTATAGAGCTTTCAAATTTCACACATGGAACAAGCATGATGAGAGGAAGTGTCATGCACAAGGGCCACAACTCTAGCATCAATATTGTTTTAGTTATTCCCTTTTTTTATATTAACAATAAGTTTTTGTGTCAGCTGTGAGCAGGTGACACATGTGTTCCTCCAAACACTCTTGTTCTAGTGAGAATTGCTGACTACACATTACAATTGGAGGTATTTTGTGTGATCCCCTTTAGAGAGGTGTCACTGTATTTTCAATGAAGTTCTCATTGGGCGAGGCTCTTAAAAGTTCATAAATTATCATACAATGATTGCAACTAAACATTAGATTGCAACTAGAAATTAAAACTTCTAATTATTTGTGTTTTACAAATTTAGCCTTAATTGCTGCATATTAGAGTGTGGGGTTATTTCAGCTATTCGAGTGTTAGCAATTATTGTAAATTAGAACATACAATACTTTGGGTTGCGTGATCTTTAGTTAGATGGACCCCTATTGTCTGTTACAGTCACAAATTACTCCTCATGATCCAGTGATAGTGTTTAGCCACAGTGAGGCACAAGAGATGTCCATATCAAGAGTATGTTCAGTATCACAAGGAGGCACTGTCACAGATAGAGCTTACGATACAATGACAGAAAAACATTTCAGCAGTAACATGGTTGCTAGGGCAACATGTTGTATACCACTCACATTTACACTTGGAAATAAAGGTATGGATAATGTGTGTATAGAATATTTTAGCTCACCTGAACTTACACCACTGCTCATGGAGAGCTTTGTGATAATCATATGTCTATCGTAGTGGGCTGTCGTCAACACTTACCGGTACTTTGAAATTTTACTCCAAGAATACACATCTTAATGCCTTTTAACACCTTTGCAAAGAGAGATGACCCAGATCAGAACAGGGTCTGCTCTGTTTGCTACATGGAATAATACAGCTCTGATTCTACAGTTGTTTTTTTCAAGGCCAAAAATTTATTTGTTTATGTGTTGTTATAAATATTCAACTGATTAATATTCATTTGGCCATTATTTCTTCTATAAATATTCATGGAGTTAGGGGTTAAAACAGCATCCCATCTAAAACACTTTGTTAGACCCTAACCAAAAGTCATGTTAAATCTAATAAAACTTCAAGTTGAATCTATTAAATCAAAATTTACATTTTTATAGTCCACTTTGAAAACAGAGAAAGGCAGTATAATACTATTGCAAAATATACTTGCCTAGATGCTATTGGTCATTAATCAAAATTTTGTCATGTATTTCATGCAGTGCACATAGAGTATAATAAATCTGTCTAAACCATTTCCTTCATATAAATGCCCGTTCACACCATTGCAAAAAGAGTAGACCCAGATCTGATGGCTCCTGTAAGAAACTTTTGATCAGGGTCTACTCCGTTTGTTATGATATTATATAGATCTGATCTTTCAGTTTTTGTCGAAGCCAATAATTCCCTTTTAAATCTTTACCTTATTAGTCCTTTACCGTAAACGCCTAAGGGAACTATAGGTTTGCACTCCTTCGATTCCGTCTGGCGTTAGTCCTTCAGTCAGTCGCACTTCAGTTTTCTGAAGGTTTTTGCTAAACCCCTACCGATATTGAAGTGATATTTGGTATGTAGCTTTATTATAATAAGCTACATATCAAGTTTGAATTTTGTTACGCTACATTGATTTTTCACGGAATTTCATCAGTTGGACTTAAGAATTCAGACAGTAGGGGACTATGGGGCATTGCATTGCTTTCAGAGCACCCATAAATTGTTAGAAGTCAGTTATTGAATATTCATGAAGTGAAACATTCATGCATAAATGTTCAATAGGGAAAACAGTTAAGCAAACATTAAAAAGAAGTCTATGTCTTGATCTTGAAGACAGGACGTGTCTTAATGCAGGACAAAAAGAAATGCAGAAAGTCCCCAAATGAATTTTCTGTCTTACTTTGCCCTATATTAAGCAACAACTTGTTATTCAATACTCCTCTGTTTTATAAGTCAGTGGTTGCTTTACACTTTACCTGATAGAGACACCTTTTGATACATTCTCAGAGGACACCTAGATCAGAAGGCTTCTACAGGAACTGTCTGTCAGCTGATCAAGTACTGCTCTGTTTGCTTATGGAACAAAATAGATATGATTCTACAGTTTCTACCTTGGTTAAATATTTTCTTATTCAGAATGACTTTATAAAAGCTCAGCTAATTAATATTCCTACAGTCATGATTTCTTTATGAATATTTATGAGGTTAAGGGATAACCCATTCCCTCATATTTTACCCATTCCCGCATATTGACGCCTTTTGACGCCTCTGTAAAAGTCATTTTATGAAACCATTGTGATAAATAGAGCATTTGCTCCACAGGAGCAAATGCTCTATTTATCACAATGGTTTCAAAACTACACAATTCTGAAAATTTCCTTTTCTCCAGTTAATGCTCCTTTTTGGTAGATTTAATCAAATATGTTAGGTCTTAAAACAGTGGGAATGGGTTAAAACATATCATATCACCTTACAGACAGCTGGCTGACAAGTTTGCACAGTGAGGCAGAGACCCTGTGTCTTGAGCTGGTTTCTTCCAGTACCACATTCCACCTGCAGTCATCCAGGGTGTTACTTAGTCCGGGCTGGACAAATGGGGTACCTGAGGATGCCACCTGCAGTGATCTCATATCATATATGGACAGTCCAGAGGTTGGAAATAGAAAGAAAAAAGATAAAACACAGGTACACTTTGAGGATTTATTCATTTAAGTAAAAATGAAACCGTGAATATTAATAACATGGATTGTTACAATTGCATATTAATGCATGAATGATGGAGCTGTCTGATCTGGGTCTACTTTGTTTCCAAAAGGAGCATTTATGGAGTAAAGATTTAATGCAATAATTATTGCAGCTTCATTTTCCAATCCAAAACCTCTCTAAACAGGAATTCTAGTAGAGAATAATTTAAATACATTTAGGCAGATGTCTGCTTAATGCAGGGTGAAAGTCATGCAAAGGAGGAGCTTTCTGCATGACTTTCACCCTGCATTAGGCTGCCAGCTGTCTCCAGACCGATATTTATACTGAATTAAATGTCTGGTTTAGAGGGTTTTTACTGTACATGTAATTGAATATTGCACTTTCCAATTAGAATATATTTCTCCTGGTTTTCAGTCAAAATCAGATGTGAGGTCTTCTGTCTAGAGATGATTTCATAGTGAAACACTGTCAGAGGGAAACTTTTAGTCTTTCAATAATAGGATAGCAGATATTTTCAGAACAACAATTTCCAAACTAGTCAAACGCCAATATGAGAATGTGAAATATTTGTGATGAAGGCGTCTCATCTTGATTCAAACGTTTTTGAAAGATTATTACAAAATCTGATTCAAACGTTTTTGAAAGATTATTACAAAATCTGACTAGGTTTTCACTGTTTGTTACACCAATTTGCAAAACAGAATAGGCCTTGCTGGCAAATAATACAAAACATGACAAGATGTTGCAGTTTAGATGCGGTGATTGATCTGGTTTATCATTGTTTGCATGGCTTTATGGTCGGCTTTGATAGAGCGGAGTTTGTATATTAATAGAACACTGCACCTCATTTATGAAATTCTGAGCAGTAGAGTGATTTTGTTTTGTGTCATGTCCATGTAGGTGTCATATCTGTAGGTTGTGATTCAGATATCAACACATTTGATGTTTTATTTTGTAGAGAACTCTGGCCTTTGTTGTGTATACAGACCTGAGTAGGACGAACACTCTAGAAAAGACTCCGACCTGTGCACCAGTCATCAGTTACAGCACAGGTAAAATACAGTAAAACCCCTTTTACCCTTTACTCCATGAATATTTATCTAAGACATAATGAACTCATGAATATTTATTGGAACAATTGTTATTGTAGCACATGCACACAGGAGTTTAGGCCATGGCAAAAACTGGAGAATCATATCATATTATATTGTAAGCAAAGAGAGCAGACTCTGATTAGACGGCTACTAAAAGAGTCTTCTTTGTTTACAAAGGTGTTGAATCTTAGATCTTGGTAGGAAGATAGCTGTACAACTCATCTTTAATGAACATTTTCAAGAATTTTTTCAAGAGGACTTGGCTTAATAGACAAAAATAGTAGGATCACATCTGTATAATTCCGTAAGTCTAAAAACTGTCTGATCAAGGTCTGCTCTGCTTACACAGGCATTAAAATGCATTACTTTGAAGGAAAGGGTTAATGCAGACTGAAAGTTCCCCTGGGAGCTTTCTGCAGGGCTTTCATCTAGCATTAGGCTGCTATCTGTCTTACAGACGGGCATCAATATTAATTTGAATGTCTTTGTAGAAGATTTTACTTTGTACATGTAGTAAAATGATCATTTGAGCTGTTCCATGTGAAAGGTCTTTTAACCCTTTACTCCATAAATATTCATGTAAGAAATGATATGAATATTGATTAGATTAATTGTTATAATGGCAAATGGACACAGGTAATTTTGGCCATAAAAAATTAGAATCCTATCTATACAGTAAAATCCCTCTAAACCGGAATTCTTGTAGAGAATAATTTAGATACTTTTAGGCAGGTCGCTGCTTAATGCAGGGAGAAAGTCATGCAGAAAGCTCCTCTAGGAGCTTTCTGCATGACTTTCACCCTGCATTAAACTGCCACCTGTCTTTTAACATCCGGTTTAGAGGGGTTTTACTGTATTTTAAGGAAACGGAGGAGACCCTAATCAAATGGCCCCAGCAGAATGAAATGAATGAATGAATGAATGAATGAAATGAATGAATGAATGAAAGACTTTATTTAAAGAGGGTTACCCGGTTAGTCGACAGACTAATCTACCCCAGGGCCCTCTAACACAAGCATTTCATACAAAATATTTAACAACAGAAATATAATAAGAATATCTGTAATTTAAAAGACTGGACAGAGAAGCCATATAATGCACATTTTAATCGATTAAAACGAACTGAATGCGAATACATTGTACTAGTTTGAAAAAGTGAAAATATGGCATTATAATACCAAGAAAAGAAACTTCCACAGAAATTGTCCAATCTGGGATTACTCAATTCTTAGCCTCATGTAATACTCAGTACACAGTCATGTAACACATGAAAAAAAATCATAGTAATAGATATTAGAAAACATATTCACAAAACTGGTTTATCAAAACAACACTGTATGTATATGCTATAGAAAGTATAAAAATATTGTTCACATATTTCAAACAGGGCAAACCCAGCTCAGAAACTCCTGCAGAGTTTTTCTGAAATGGAATTGTTCTATTTGTTAATGTTCAAGACTAAATTTGTAAATCGTCATTGTTACACTGGTTGTTTTACACTGAATTACAATAGAAGAAACTTTGACCTCACAATAGAAATGATTTTGAACAACAACAGTCCTTTCAAATCTATGTAGGTTTTGAACACTTGACAGTAATTAGCAGTATCAAATTATTGTTGATATTTGTTTTTAAGATTATTTTAAACGTTGCGGATACAGATGCTTGCTTTGGAAAGCTTTCGATAGTACCTTCATTGTTCAATAATGCTTGTTTTGTGAAGAAAAAAGGCTAAAATTGATTTAAAACTAGAGTTATTTTAAGAAAAGGAAAATGGTTATGAACAACAAAATAGCAAGATATGTACAAATAGTGCTAAGCGTGTATGGTATCTTGAGATAGTGGCTCAGAACAGGCCATATTAATTCAGCGCTCTGTATGAAAAAGACGGTGCTGAATAAATAACACCTATGGTGTGAACATTTGGTAGGAGCCCTATTATTGGTCTACTCTTTTTCCAAAGGCATAGAAAGGTGTATTTATGCAGTAATGGATTTACCCATATCCTTGTATATATTCATGTAAGAAATATTGACATCATGAATATTAATTAGTTGAATTTGATAACACAGAAATGTTATGGCCATAACAGAAATTGCAGAATCAGATCTATATCATTTCATTAAAAGCAAATAGATTCTGATGAGATGCTGCGTTACTTGTCATCTGGACCAGAGGCTATGAAGCATTTTGCTTGAGTCTCAGTTCATTCTTAAGCATCGACTGGTCAGAGCTTAAGTAAACTCAAAATCTGACCAATCAGATACTTGAGAAAAATGTTTACAACCTTCTGGCCAGGATTGTTAATGTTATTATATATTTGCCAATAGTTCATAACACATATTTCCTAATGGTATCTTTCTTGTAATAAAAGAGAGTTGGGTCAATCTTTAACATATGGTAATGGTTGATATCTTGCCACAAATTTAACTACAATCACCAGAATTATAATTTTCATTTACAGAGTAAGTTAAACATTGTTCATAATGATCAACCAGTGGCTTAATGCAAGCCAGCTGAAGAAGCCTTTTAGCTGACTTTCATTGGCTAGTTAATCTACCCACATACGGTATACTTTGCCTGAAACAGTTTTCATATTCTGACAGAGGAACTTTGAGGATTTTCCTTCCCATTTAAACCTTTATTCCCCAAGTAATACTCTTCTAATCATGAAATAACCTAGGTGTGATTTTACAGTTTCTGCCATGGCCAAAATTCCTGTGTTCATGTGCCATTATAAAAATCAATCAAATTAATATTCACGAGGTCTTTTTTTCGTACATGAATATTCATGGAGTAAAGAGTTAACCTTTAATCTCATGAACAATATGTAAAAATCTGGTTTAATGGCTGTTCATTGACTGAATGTTTATGATAGTACCTTGGCAAGAGAAGCTTTTTCCATGGCAGAAAGATATTTTTCATTTACAGAAAAAATTAAAACCGTTTCCATACAGTTGCCTGTTGATGTGGTAGCAGTTGTTGATCCAAGCCTGCCGGCCTCTCACCTAGCGGAGGTACTGTGTGAGTCCATATGCCGTCAGGTTGTTGCCATGGAGAAATGTATCTGTCAGTACAGCAAGGTGAGTTTAAACGCATCTTAATACAATTTAACAGTAACCTGGGAGACACCTACCGGGTATTCATTCCTTGGCAAACAGAGTAGACCCTGTAGAAGCTGTCTGATCAGGGTTGGCTCCATTTGCAAAAGACACTATATAGAACTTACTCTAGAGTTTGAACACCGCGGTTGAATTAATAATCTAGTTGTTTGAATCTAGTTTGGAGGCACTGAGTAATTGGGGACACACGAATGTCTAAACATTGTTTGCAATTTTAGAGTAGATGAAAAGTAACCTTTGAGGATAAAAAATAGGAGACAATTTTGCAAACAGAAATTGCATTGTGAAATGGATTAAACAGTGTCACATAATGAATATAACTCTGCATTCTAGTGGCAGATTTGTAACAAATGTTTAGATCCACCCTGAACCCTGCATGAAGCAGCCACCTGCTTAAAAGTATCTAAATTCTTCTGTACTAGAATTCCAGTTTAGAGGGGCTTTACTGTAGACAACTTTTACATAAGATAGTTACCATGCATGCAGAGAGTAAAGGTACTGCTTTGAATCTTTAAATTTACTTTTATCTATCTCTATCTCTATCTAGTGATTTCTGCCTCACACCCTCACGGGTAATTTCGGGCAGTTCGCGTCTGTGCCTGTTAGTAGAGTTAAGAACAGTATAAAAGATAAGGATTAGCAATGAAACAAAGTTAAGAATGTTAAAACTTAGCAGGAAAAAGAGTAAAAACAAGATAAAAAACACCATTGATGGACTTAAGGTTTAAAATGATTTATGGCGTTGATTTAGGACTTGAAAGTATTCAAGCTCTCATTCAGCACGACATCTGCAGGAAGAGCATTCCACTGTACTATTGTAAGAGGATAAAAAGAATATTTATAGTAGTCTGCTCTAGTATGCACCTGTCTGAAACTCACAGAGTGGCAGAGTCTTGATAAACGGGTGTTTCTGTGTATATAAGCTGGGACTGGAACTGCCACTAACCCATGAACAATTTTATAAAAGAGACATAATCTAGCATCTGAACGACGCTGTTCCAAGGACCTCCATCCAAGTTTTAATAACATGTCGGAGACGCTTGCATGCCTGGAATACTCACCCAAAGTCCAACGGGCGGCACGTCGTTGTACCATTTCAATTTTGTCTATGTTGGACTTTGTGTGAGGGTCCCACACACTACAAGCGTACTCCAGTTGTGGACGGACAAGGGTTTGATAAGTACGCTCCCTGAGTTTGGACGACTTGGACTTTATGTTCCTTCTAAGAAAACCTAGGGTACGGTTTGCAGAGTTAGTAATGCGATCGACATGTGCATTCCACGACAAGCCGCTGGAGATGTCAACACCCAGGTAACGAGCACTACTGACAGCCTCCAGAGTCTGTCCATGTAATTTGTACTTGGTTGGTATTGGGACTCTAGCCTTTGTGGCTTGAACTACTTGGCACTTGGAAGGGTTGAAGCTCATGTCCCATCTGAGAGACCATTCCTGTAATTTGTTAAGGTCAGTCTGTAAAGTAGTGCAGTCTGTCTCCTTGTCATCAATTGTAAGATAGACTGCAGTGTCATCTGCAAACAACCTGACATTTGAGGTGATGTTATCAGGTAGGTCGTTAATATATACCAGGAATAAGATGGGTCCCAGGACAGACCCTTGTGGGACACCTGATGTCACTGGTATAGTATCGGAGCTCTCCCCTTCCAGTACTACTGTCTGTGTCCGGCTGCCAAGGAATGCCCGTATCCAGGATAGGGTCGACCCTTGGATACCATATTTGTGCAACTTGTAGAGCAGCTTCTCGTGGGATACCATGTCGAACGCCTTACTAAAATCTAAAAGAACAAGGTCTGTCTGTTTGCCCATGCTTAAGTTTCTCATCAGATCCTCCACAAGCATCACTAATTGAGTCTCTGTGGATCTCTTCTCCCTGAAACCATGTTGGAGGTCATACAGGAGACCATTTTTGTTCATGTACTTAACAAGGTTGGAGGCCACAATATGCTCTAAGAGCTTACACACAATACAAGTAAGGGATATAGGGCGGTAATTTGCCGCTATGGATTTGTCGCCTTTCTTGTAAAGTGGAGCCACGTTAGCAGATGTCCAATCCTTTGGTACTTGACCTGTTTGCAGGGATATTGTAAAAATAACCTGAAGGATTGGTGCAATCTGCTGACGAAGCTCCTTAAGAACTATTGGTTTAATCTTATCGGGTCCAGCAGCCTTGTCAGACTTGAGATTCTTCAGCAGTTTTAAAATACCACTAGAAGAGATCTCGAGATCCGACATGACACTTTCTTTTTCCAAAGGTGAGTCTAGGCAGTCATTGTCAGTATTGTCTTTCACTTTCATTTGACAGAGTTGAGACAGGCTTAGGGGTGACTTTGGTGTAAATACAGATTGAAATTGCCTGTTCAGGATGTTAGCTTTTTCTTTGTTGTCTGAAACTAATCGTCCGTTATTTTGTAATGGTGCAATACCTTGATTGTCTTGTCTAGCGTGTTTCAAGTATGAGAAAAGTTTTTTGGGGTTTATTGATGATGTAGATGAAGTTTCATTTTCTGGTTCTACTCCAAGAATTTCTTCTATGTATTTCTCATATGACTGCTTGACTTTTTTTCTTGTGCTATGTCTAAGTTCAAGGTATTTGTCTCTGTCTGAACATTTTTTTGTCTTCTTATGTCTACAATACATTTTATTCCTACGTCTGGCTGTACGCCTAATATCTTGGGTAATCCAAGGAAGAGAGGATTTGCCTTTAATGATTTTTGAAGGGATACATTGGTTCATGTGTAGGTCTAGAGCAGTTTTAAATTCGTTCCATAACACATGAACACTTTTATTTTTGAAATTTGATAAAAAACCTTCTTTGAAAGTATCCATTTTATTCTTGAGTAGATCCCAATCAGCTTTCTTATATATGAATATTTTCCTTGGTTTTACCCTAGGCAGTACAGGTTTCAGACTTGCCTCAACACAGACACAGTCGTGGTCACTGACTCCAGGAGTGGTGTAGACCTTGTTCACCAGAGTATCATTTGTTGTCAGAAATAAGTCAAGAATATTGTCTTCTCTGGTGGGTTCTGTAACCATTTGAGTGAGACTGAAGTCATCGATAATATTTATAAATTTGTCATAGATGTTTCTATATTGGCAGTCTTGCTGTGTCTGTGGTGTGTTATCAGTCCAACTCATCTTTGGAAAATTAAAGTCCCCTATCACCCATATATTTCCTTTCTTCTGCTTCACCAGATCGAGGGATTTTCTTAGCTCGTCAAGGCTGTCCTCATAATGTTCATGAGGCCGATAATAAGCGGCAATGTACAGCGGCTGTGACCCAACAACCTCCAGCTTAATCCAGGTGATTTCACATCTGGTAATAAGCTGAGGTTGGTGGGCACAGACAAATTTGTCACTAACCATGATGAAGACACCCCCACTCCTCTTACCTGTATTTTGTCTGTCCTCTCGATAAAGGGTATAGCCTTCTGGTAAAAACTCACCTGAGTGGATATCTGGGGATAGCCATGTTTCGGTCCCTACCAAGATATATCTGGTTTTTCAAGAGTGACAAGGGCCTTAAACTCTCCAACCTTGTTAACTACAGAACGAAGGTTAACATTTAATACTTTTACCTTCACCTTAAAATTTTTATTTTTGCTCAGAACAGGAGTGGAACTATTTTTAACAGGGGTTGAGGTGAAGATTGGATCTGAATTATTGAGAGTACTAAAACTATTTGTATTTGAAAAGGAACTTGTATCAAAGAAATTGGACGAAAAATTTGGTAATCCGCACATCAAGCACGACCACGAATAACTTTCATGCATAGCATGAATGTTATATGACTGTTTGGTCATTCCTGAACAGGTTCTGTGGTACCAAACATCACATCCATCACACTGAATGGCAACATGGCCATGTTTTACTGCCTTGCCGCAGTTTCCACATGGATACTTTGGTGGCCTTGGACCAGGGTTGAGTTCAATATCATTAGAAAGTGCTAGCAATAAAATACTAAGGTAAAAACAGTTGTGGTTTGTCTGGTTGCTATCGGCTGAGATAAAACGGGAAAGTTTGTTTAAAATACCTTGGTGCTTTGAGTTATATACACCTTGTACAAGGAGTTGAAATGGGTCATGACTGTCCCAGTCTTCAGCATACAATATATTATGGTTAGTTTTGAGACATGATAAAAGTGTTGATAAGACAATTAAACTACAAAAAATACCCGTCAACATTTTGGGCTTCAATACAAGTCTACAGAGCAGATATAAAAGTGACTAGTCGCTATCAGTCAAATTTGTGGCGTCCAGCGCCTAATGTAATTTAAACTAAGAAAGTAACAGCAAGAGAATAAATACCTATTAATATATGTAAAAACAAACTTAAGAACCTATCTAAAAGAAATCAGCTGTTACCTGTTACGAATGTAAACAATGTGTATAATTCAAGATGGCGGTGGCCACGTAAGTGGTAGTGAATAGTTTCACTTTAATAATAAACTTATTCAAAACATGAATTCGCAAAAACAGTGAATGAAACCGACCGTCAGATGTCTTTATTTGTATAAATAAACTACAAATTTGTAAAAAAAAGCCCTGCAATATTGTTTTTCGAGAAAAAATCAGGAGCTCAGAAAAGAACGTCAGAACGGCACGACGCATGCGCATATCGTCAGTATGGGATTAAATGGGCCTCTTCTGTAGGAATATGAAAGGGTAAAGGAAGTTTGGCAAATCCTTTTTCATGCCCCATTAAATTGGTGGTATATAGGGTTGCCCATGTCCATGTACGCACATATAGAAGAATTTGTCCGGGCTCTTTCTTGGAAAGTATTTGTCCACACCAAACTTTACACACATTTTGTGGCCATTATACCATGGTCAAGATCCATAGTCATGTAAATCACTTCAGTTGTTCAGGAGTTGTGGTCCTTTATTTGCAAAAATGACTTCAAAAATATCTTGTCCGGATTCTTTCTTGGAAAGTATTTGTCTAATCCGCACCAAATTTTACACACATGGTTTTCGTCATTACATCTTGGTCAAGTTTGATAGCCATGTAAATTGTTTCAGTAGTTTATGACTTGCGGCCCTTTATTTGCAAAAATGACTTCAAAAATATCTTGTCCGGACTCTTTCTTGGAAAGTATTTGTCCAATTCTCACCAAACTTTACACACATGTTTGTGACCATTATATCTTGGTCAAGTCTGATAGCCATGTAAATCGCTTCAGTCGTTACATACTTTAGAAGCTGTTACAGTCAAAATGTCTTATGTGTCATACTCTTACACTGTTACACAGATGTTTCTCCTTTATGTGCATCTTGAATGATGATTATGATCCTTACTTTCTGTGACAAACAATCTGAAGTGGGGGTATCAGTGTCCTATGGACACATTTCTAGTTTCCTGTATTTTTTCTGTGACCTGACTTGCATTTGCAAACAGCTTGGATCCAGATGAGATGCCAAATAACTCAGCGACTCATCAGGATCCAAGCTGCTTCACACTTGGTGAATAGTTTATCAAAAGTTCAATCAAATTGAAAGTAGTCAAACGTGTACCAGATCAAACTGTGTATTTCAGTGAGATAAGAGTTAACCCATTCCCTCATATTGACACCTCTGTTAACCCTTTCCCTGTTCTATATTTAGGTCAAATTTCAATACCTACTGAATATTCATTACCAAAATAGTTACAAAGAAATAGGGAATGTGGAATGTTGTTGCCATTTTAGAAAGCAAAGAAACATATCTATCAAATTCTATTAGCAAACAGTGTAGAGGAGCCGTCTGATCTAGGTCTACTCTGTTTGCAGATGCGTGAAAACACGTTATATGAGGGAAAGGGTTAAACTCATTTTTGAAACCATTGTGATATTAAATAGAGCATTTGCTCACAATGGTTTCAAAACTATGCAACTTTTTTCCTGGTAAATGCTCCCTTTCAGTAGATTTATTGAAAAGGGCCTATGAAGGAATGTGACAGAGATCTATAGTAAATGTTTTCATGATTTTTGCAGAAGGATAAGTTTATTACACCAATGCCGTATCATTTTCTACCCCTGGACAAAGAGACCATGTACACTTTGGTATTTCCTAGTGGCTTTACAGATGAACAGCTGGGTGAGTGTTTGGTTCTGCTTTGCTTTTGAGTTAACCCTTTCTTCCATAGGCTATTTTTAGACACAACCTCTTTGAATCAATCTACCGAAAAGGAGCATTTACTAGAGAAAAGGAAAAGTTTAGAATTGTGATAACCATTGTGATAACCATTGTGATAAATAGAGCAAATTCTCTATTTATCACAATTGTTTCATAAAGTGACTTTTACAGAGGTGTAGAAAGGCGTATTTATGGAGGAAAAGTAACGAATCTGTGAATATTAAGTAGTTTAGATTTTATAATTGAATCAAGAACATGGGAATTTTACCATAGAAGAAACTGTAGAATCGGATAACTATTCCATATGCCAACAGAGCAGCACCTGATAAGATGGTTTCTACAGCAGCTATCGTATTTCTATTTATATCCCTTTAATCTTGCTGTTTTACCTTTGAGTTGGTTTAGTAAGTTATCTCTTAATCTGAGAGAACATCACTAAGGCATGTTTTGACTGGTTGTTTAGAACTTTACCTGATGAATATTCATTTGTAAAGAAAATGAATTTATGAATATTAATTAGCTGAATTTTTATAGTGGAATCAGAACAAGAGCATTGTTTACCATTGTAGAAACAGTAACATAAAATCTATAAAAAGAGCAGAATCTGATCAGACGGCTTCTACAGGAGCCATTCAGTCAGGGTCTGATTTATTTGCTATGGCATCAGAAGGCATCTCTATTTCCCTCTCCCTGTTCAATGTTTATTTCAATACCTACTGAATATTCATGGACAAAGTAGTTATAATGAAATATGGAAGGTGGAACATTATAGCCATTTTAGAAAGTAAAGTAACAGATCTTTCAAATTCCATTAGCAAACAGAGCAGACCCTGATCAGAAGGTTCCTATAGGAGCTGTCTGATCTGGGTCTACTGAGTTTGCAAATGAGTGAAGACACATTTATATGAGGGAAAGAGTTAAAGGCCAGAGACAGACACTGTATTCATCTGGATAAATGTTATTTGCAAAAATCAACTCGTCCATGACTTCATTGGTCTGAGTTAATCTGACCGGATTTCTGTAATGTACATTTGTTCAGAATAATTTGTCACATCCGGTTGTCCATAATATATCTAAACAATAACACCCACTTTAATGTATGTTTGTTAGTGAACTCCTGAAAATATATATATTTTGAATGATTTCAGGGTCCGAATTTAGGTTAAAAACTTACTGACATTATTTTGCCAGTTGCAAAAAAATAAACTGGCAAAATCAAATTTCAACTCGCATTTTCAATATTACTATGCATTATTTATAATCTTTTTCTTAAAAGTTGCACTGGCAAAAAATTGCAAATACCAAATTTTGGTACTTGCAATTTTGAAATTTTACTTGCATTTTGCCAGTATGCCAGTTTAAATTCGGACCCTGTGATTTGGTTTTTATCTACTAACTTTTTCTGTAAGAATTCTTTCATCAGTTTGACTTCTGGAAAATGAATTATGAAGCAAAAAGTGGGTCTACATTGTTTGCCCCTGTCCCTATAATGAGACACTCAACACAAATGGGTTAAACTTTATTCCACTGACTCAGTGTCTCATTAAGATCCAAGCTTGTTGACACTGTGTCAACAGTTTCTCAAAAGCTTGATTTAAAAAGTTGCACCAGATCCAAATTAACCCATTACCTCATAGGCTATTTTTAGATCCTACCTCTTTGAATAAATCTACCGGAAAGGAGCATTAACTAGAGAAAAGGAAAATTTTAGAATTTTGTAGTCTGAAACAATTGTGATAAATAGAGCATAGCAAATGCTCTATTTATCACAATGGTTTCACCAGGTGACTTTTGCAGAGTCGTCAATATGAGGGAATGGGAAGGAGACATTATTTTTTAAGGATTCGTATTTGTTTCTTTCACAGAGGCTCATCGGAGAGAAATACACAAAGCCCTGTGTCTGCCTTTGGACAGACCTCTGTTTAGACTGGCCAATAGGTACGTGTTTCCTGAAGAGCAGGAGCAGTCAGGGTACCTGCTGAATGTACATTCAGGAGTTGGACCTTCCAAAGGTATCTGTCTGTCATTTCTTTCATTTCTATAATCTAACCTGTGTTAACCCTTTCCCTGTTCTATGTTTATTTCAAATTTCAACACCTACTGAATATTCAGGGACAAAATAGTTATAATGAAATATGGAAGATGGAACATTATAGCCATTTTAGAATGTATAGAAACAGATCTATCAAATTCCATTAGCAAACAGAGCTGACCCTGATGAGACGGCTCCTACAGTGGCCGAAATTGCAAGTGTTTATATGCCGTTATGAAAACGAATCTAATTAATATTCACAATGTCAATATTCATGGTATAAAGGGTTAAAGGATCTACTAATATATAACCCTAAATACTCCATGAATATTCATGTCGGAAATGACACTGTGAAAATTACTTAAATTATTTTTGATGATTGTCCATGAACATGGGGAATTTTGCCTATGGCAGAAACTGTAAAATTATATCTATATTATTTTATAAGCAAACAGAGCAGACCCTGATCAGACAGCTCCTATAGGAACCATTTGATCTGGATCTACTCTGTTTGCAAAGATGTAGAAATGGAGTAAAGGGATAATGACCTTTTCATTTGTTATGTGTCGTACTCAACAGTGAGTGGTGGTACAAAATACCTTGTGAAGGGGCAGTATACATACCATCACTACATGCAGGACCGGTTTGACGACAACAAATGGGGCTGCGCCTACAGATCCCTACAGACCCTCGTCTCCTGGTTCAAACAGCAGGGTTACACAGACAAACCCGTTCCAGATCACAGGCTTATACAACAGGTGTGTAACTAATGTAGTTAGCTGGATTTAGGTAGAACCCTCTACGGGGTAGAGACCCCTTTTGCCACCATTGCAAACACAGTAGACCCAGATAAGACTGCATCTTTTGGAGCCATCTGGTCAGGGTGAGCACTGTTTGCTTAAGAAATAAAATAGATCTGACTTTACCATTGTAAAAAAGTCTTTTGTTCATAATGTCACTTTAATCCATTCATATGGAAAAGGGTTAACGCTCTGAATGCTGAATATTTGAATTGGAATGGTCGTTAGTGTTTAATGACCCTGAGCAGAGGGCTCCTGAACAAGCTCATTGACCTGGTAGTGTTTAATGACCCTGAGCAGAGGGCTCCTGAACAAGCCCATTGACCTGGTAGTGTTTGATGACCCTGAGCAGAGGGCTCCTGAACAAGCCCATTAACCTGGTTCTGTACTGTATTCAGATACCAGTACACTTGTTTGCTGCCTTCAAAGAGGTAACAACCATGAACAATTGCAATATTTTTGTCTATATTAGTTTGGTTTCTTTCAACCCTTTCCATCATATAAATGCCTTTTTGCACCTGTGCAAACAGAATAGACCCAGATCAGACGGCTCCTGTAGGAGCCGTCTGATCAGGGTCTACTCTGTTTGCTTATGAAATAATATAGATTTCATTCCACAGTTTCTGCCAATAGCAAATAACCCTGTGTACATATGCCCTTATAAACATTCAGTTCATAAATATTCATGATGTCATTGTTTCTTCCACGAATGTTCAACAGGGAAGGGGTAAACAAACTAAACATACAGCTTTCAAACAGTTTGAATCCAGATTTGATTCTTCATTAGCTTTTGTCTCAACTGAATCCAAAATGTTTGCCCGTATAGTGTAGTAGTTACAATTGTTTGTGGCACTAAACCTCTGAATATACAGTAAAATCTTAATAATGACCATGTGTTGCAACAGAATTGTATGGGATCCAAAGCCATCCTCTTGTCCATCCTAGTAAGTCTTACTAGGGAAGATCCCCTGTGACTATTAACCCATTCCCTCAGGCTATTTTTAGATACAACCTCTTTGAATAAATCTACCAAAAAGGAGCATTAACTAGAGAAAAGGAAAATTTCAGAATTTTGTAGTTTGAAACCATTGTGATAAATAGAGCATTTGTTTAATTTTTCATTTGCTATTGACAGACCTTGGTTGATATAGGCGACAAGGAGCCTAACTTCGTTGGCTCCAAAAAGTGGATTGGTTCCATGGAGGTCAGCTTTGTGCTGGACACAATTCTAGGGGTAAGTGCTTGTAATACAGTAGAAAGTGACTACTTTAACCATATACTCCAGGCTTTTAATGATTTTGCAAACAGATTAGACCCTGTTTAGATGACTCCTATTGGGGGTATGTGCTCTGTTTGCTCATGGAACAGTGTAGGTCTGATTCTACAATTTCTGCCATGACCAAATTTCCCATCAAAATGTGTTTAATATTCATGTTAGCAATATATTATGAACATTTATTAGCTGATTTTATAAAATGTAAACTTTTCAAGGAAAATGTTAACTTGGACAAAAACTGTAGAATATAATCTATATCATGTCAAAAGCAAACAGAGAAGACCCTGATCAGATGGCTCTTATAGGAGCTGTCTGATCTAGGTCTTCTCTGTTTGCAAATGGGTGAAGTATTTACAGTAACAGAAGGAAATTAGCTATCTTGTCATTCACTAGATGAATCAAAATGCTGTTAATGGATTTTGAATTTTTGTATTTGATCACCAAATCTAAATCGCTCTAAACAGTAAAACCTCTCTGTAGGGACCACTTTATAGAAACCACTTTATAGTGACCACTTACACCCTTTCCCTAATGAATACTTTAACATGAATTTATCACTTTTAATAAAGTAAAACATTAACAGGGAACTGTTGTCTTAGACAAAAACTGTAGGATTAGATCTATATAAATTAATAAGAAAACAGAGCAGATCCTTATCAGACAGCTCCAGCAGGAGCCTTCTTATCTGGGTCTACTCTATTTGCTAAGGCATAAGAAGGTGTTTATATGAAGGAAAGGATTTAGAATAACATACAGTATAATAAAGCAAGCCAGTAGGTAATGCAGAACGAAATTAATGCAAAAAGCCCCTGTGTTATCTTTCTGCATAACTTCATCCTGCATTAAGATATCACCTGTTTGGGATGCATACTTAAAATCTTTTGTAATCATTGTTGAGACATTTCACTGTTAACTCTTTCCCTCATATTGACGACTTTTGGCGACTCTGTAAAAGTCACTTTGTGAAACCATTGTGATAAATAGAGCATTTGCTCCTATAGGAGCAAATGCTCTATTTATCACTATGGTTTCAAACTACTAATTTCTAAAAGTTTCCTTTTTCTAGTTAATGCTCCTTTTCGGTAGATTTGTTCAAAGTGGTTGGATCTAAAAATAGCCTATGAGGTAATGGGTTAACCTGATTATCTTTATCCACAGGTCACATCAAAAATTCTAAATGTGAGCTCTGGTGCTGAGCTTGCTAGCAAAGGGAGAGAACTGGCTGCACATTTTACAACTCAGGGGACACCAGTCATGATAGGTATCATCAGTCTATTACAGTAGAAACTGTCTTAAGTGTCCATTCATTCATTGAAAAAAGGAGTCTTAAAAAGCAGGTGGCTGCTTAATGCAGGGCAAAAGTAATGCAGAAAGGTCCTACAGGAGCTTTCTACATTACATATGACCTTCATTAAGCTACCACCTGCTTTACAGACCTATAATATGCTGGCCTCTTAAGACAGTCATATCTTATAGTTGTAGATAAGACACTTTGTTTTACCCAGATCTCCTCCATCATAGCCAAAATTTTATCTTGTTCGTACTGAATATAACTGCCATTTAGGTTTGATTTTAACCCTTTCCTTAACAAACATTTATGCATGAATTGATCAGTTCTGGACTATTCATTTACTTACTTTTTATAAGTACAAAAGTAAAACTTTCCAGAGAATTGTTGGCTTTGACAAATACTGTAGGAGGAGATCTACTAGTATATATGCTTTCATAAACATTGGAGACTGATCAGACAACTCCTGCAGGAGCCATTTGATCTGGTTCTACTCTGTTTGCAAAGGTGTGAAAAAGCATTTATATGAATAAACGGGTTACTGTCTGAGTACCAAAGATATATTTTGGTAAAGAAAAAAAGATAAGATTTCATAATCAACTCTTTACTAAGTGAATATTAATGCAAATATTATGACATCATGAATATTAATGAAACATATTGTAATTTTGATACATGGAACCAAATCTTCTTACTTTGATATTCAGATAACAACATACAAATACGATTGGAATACTGACATCTTGAATATTGATTAACCGAATTATTTTTATAATGGAACTATGAACTAAATACATTTTTATTATGACGCAAACTGTAGTATTAGATCTACATTATATCATGAAAAAATAGAGCAGACCCTTATCAGACAGCTCCTGTAGGAGTCATTTGATCTGGGTCTACCCGGTTTCCCAATTGATGCATAAAAAGACATATCTATGGAGAAAAAAGTTAATTCACCATAGATATGGATGTACAATATAATTATTAACCCTTTCCCTGTTCTATATTTAATATTCCAAATTTTAATACCTACTGAATATTCTTGGACAAAATAGTCATAATGTAATATTGAAGGTGGAACATTGTAGCCATTTAAGAAACTAAAGAAATAGATCTGTCATATTCCATTAGCAAATAGAGCAGAGTCTCAGCAGACCCTGATCAGAAGGCTCCTATAGTTGTTGCTGTTGGTGCATTTTATATTTTTCTTATTTCCCAATCCTATCATTTGTTGACATAAGATGGAAATGGACAAACTCATTATGTTGATCAGTACTTAATCTTTTACTCATTGAATATTCATGTAAAACATTAATAACATCATGAATATTAAATTAATAAAATTAAAATAGCACATGGCAGAAACTGTAGAATAATATTTATACCGTATAAGTGGATTCTTTCGTGAGAAGGAAATTTTCGCTATGTTTGCGTGTCCATCAAGCATGCGTAAATATAATCTGCTAAAAATTCCTTCTGTTCTCTCCACATACAACAGACGACAACTTTCTACAAAGGGTAAAATGTAAACATCCTTCATCGCCATTTGACACATGTATTTCTTTAGTTTATGCGGTGTGCATGATTACATAATACATGTATAGAAATGTGTATCAAGGGGAATTTGTTCCAATTTGGTAATCGAGTGTTCAAAGATACTGTTGTAAATTAATCACAATAGCAGTAATTGCAGCTGACTAGTTTTTCTTCCTATTTATTCTTTAATAAGATTTTAAGACGAGGTTGAACTGACTGCATTTTCGGTAAGTCGAAGTCAGTTTTGGATGTAATTAAGAGTTTGTATTGAAGTCACACCTATCAGTCCGATGTGTGAATTGGATGTTTGATCGGAATCCGCTAACGTACGCCCAGTGCTTGTGACACAGGTAAATTACAGTCTTATGTGGGCGAACGATCACTAGTGTCAGATAATTATTCGAACTGTTTAAACAAACAGCATGCCCAAATGAATGAATGTTATTCGTTTATAAAACGTCATGTAAATATATATATTTCTGATTATCAGAGTTACTTAGAGTTACTCCCCTTAGTTCGGCATGCGCCATTTGCAATGGCTGTTTTACTTAAAAGGGTAAGATAAGAATGATTTTAATTTCGTTTCAGTGAAAAATTAATTTTCATCCAGTTCCCGCAAATAATAAAGACGTGAAAATTTAATTTGAGGAAGATTCATGAAATTTGCATCCCGCGTTAAAAACCACTTTTACGGTATCAAATCATAAGCAAACAGAGCAGACCCTGATCATACGGCTCCTATAGGAGCTGTCTGATCTGGGTCAACTCTATTTGCAAAGGCTTAGAAAGTCATTTATGTAGAGTAAAGGGGTTAATAATAACACAATCAAACTTCACTTCAGATCTCAATCCTTTTTGTACACATTTTATTGTGTAAGAATTTTGTTGTTTTCTTTTGTAGGAGGTGGGGTATTAGCTCACACGATACTGGGGGTTGATTACGACGAGGTCACAGGGGCTATCAACTTCCTCATCCTAGATCCCCACTATACAGGGGCTGAGGATCTGAAAACCATTCTTGATAAGGTAGGACAATTCATTAACCCTGTACTTTATAACGATGCCTATTAATGTCTTTGCTAACAGAGAAGACCCAGATCAGATCAGAGCATATTCCAAAAGCAAACAGAGCAGACCATGATCAGACAGCTTCTACAGGAGCCTGTAGGAGCCGTCTGATCATGGTCTGCTCTATTGCTTTTGGAATATGATAGATCTATTTTGGTTTCTGCCAAACTTGCCACCTCTGAAATTGACTGTTTTGCATTTTTGAGCTTATGAGAATCAAGTAATTAGAAAATTTGAAAGCAACAACAGAAAAATCCCTGTTTAGCGTGTCACATGTAAATTACAAATAATTTACATGCAGTTATAGGACCAACCTGTACCATGCAGCCTATCAGTGATACATGGCCAATCAGTTCAGATTTAACAATGATTTGTCATTGAAGAGAATATTAGAAATGTTTCCTTCTTAATGCCAATTCGTATTTGTAAACAGAGTAGACCCAGATCAAACAACTCTGCCCTGTTTGCTTATGAAATAGATCTGACTCTACAGTTTCTACCAATACTCCCCAAATCCTGTGTACATACAGTAGAACCTGTCCGAAGCAGCCATTCACTTATTGAGCTTAGCAGTCTTTAAAAGCTAGTGGTTGCTTAATTCAGGACAAAAGTAATACAGAAAATTCCTTTAGGAGCTATCTGCATTACTTTTGACCTGCAATTAAGCTACCACCTGCCATACGGACCCATAATTGGATCTCTTTTTGTCGGCCATTTAAAACAGGTTCTACTGTATACCAGTATGAAAAAAATTCAGCCGACAAGATCTAATATTCATGGTACATATATCCTTATTTCTTACTTGAATATTAAACAGGGAAAGGGTGTAAGTTATAATAAGGCTTCAACAGAAAACATACCGGCTGCTTCTACCATGAGTTAACTATTTACCTTATAAATATTCATGTTAGAAATAATGACTGTATGAATATTAACTACCTGATTATTATACTGACATTATGTACAAGGGAAGCTTTTAGCCTAATTATAGAATCAGATCTGTATTATTCGGATACAAACAGAGCAGACCCTGGTCTAATGGCTCCTACAGGAGCTGTCTGATTTGGAAATACAGTACAAACCTGATAGTTCGAACACTAAAACAAGTATCATTATGGGTCTTTAACCCATTCCCTGATAGGCTATATTTAGAACCAACCTCTTTTAATAAATCTACTGAAAAGAGCATTAACTATAGAAAAGGAAAATGTTAGAATTGTGTAGTATTGAAACCATTGTGATAAATAGAGCATTTGCTCCATGGGAGCAAATGCTCTATTTATCACAATGGTTTCAAGAACTGACCATTACAGAGGCGTAGAAAGGCGTATATATGGAGCCTGGAGGAATGGGTTTTGGATGACTTTCATCCTGCATTAATCAGCCACCTGCCTTTAATATCATCAATTCTTCATCACTAACATTTCAAAGTATCAAGCTTTTACTGTACCCTGTTTGCAAAGGTATCAAAAGGTGTATGTATGAGATAAATAGCTAAATCTTTACACTGTAAGCAATAGTCTCCTTCAAAAAATGTTGTCTGGTACAGTTACCAACAAGGAAATGTTTGGCAAAGAATTGTGAATACTGTATTGTCGGACCCCTGACCATGGTAAATAGGATAAGGAAGGAAGGATCGAGGATTGATTGCAATACTGTAATATCTGCATTATTTAATCCCTTCCGTATACAATATTCATGTAAGAATGACTTCATTAATATTTATAAGCTGAATTTTTATTACTGGTATGCAAACGTTTCAAAGATTATTTTTGCTTCAGCAACAGCTGTAGAATCAGAGCTTTATCATGTCAAAAGCAAACAGGAGCTGTCTGATCTGGGTCTATTCTGTTTGCAAACATGTGAAATGGTGTTTGTATGAAGGAAAGGATTAACCTTTAAGCACCATTAAAATAATTGTTATCCTCAATTGTTAAAAATGGTTTTTCTGCCATTTTATTGAAAAACAGTATCAGAAAGTCAAACAGTTTTGATTTTTATGAGGGGCTGAGTGACTCGGCGTCGTATCAGGAGCCAAACTGTTTGCAAGATCATCACAAATTTGCCCAATAGATTGTGGTTACAACAATTTTCCACTCAACGTTCAATATAGTATTTAATTTCAACAAGTCATCTCCTATCTGAAGTCTAGCTACTCATACCTTACAGATGGCATTGAATAAACACGTGTTTAACATATGGTGTATGTAGAACATCTTTGTTTTCTTCCTCAGGGTTGGTGTGGCTGGAAGGGACCAGAGTTCTGGGATCAGCACGCTCACTACAACATGTGTCTACCACAGAGACCAGCCATGATTTAAACCTTGACAATCACGAAACTCTCTTTCTGTTCACAGTCCAATCTGCTGTAAGAGGCCAGTCTATGGAAGTGGCCACTTTGGTCGCTTACAGCATGTGACTGCCTAAACGAGGTGCAGGATACCAATCATACTTTCGAGTGATGATGATAAAGACATGAATTATGTGTATACTGATTGATATTTATTAAGACCGTTCTCACTCAAAGTGCGTGTAGTAATTGCATGCCAGATCGAATTAATTGTCATTGTCATTCTTTAATCTCTTTGTTACTTATCCATAAGTGTTGGACCTCTCATTTGAGTAATACAGATAGATATTGAAATCACCTTTGGCGAAACTTGTAGGTGACACAACTGGCTTCTCGAATATTCTGAATATACCAGTTGGAAACACATGGTTCACACATGATTTAGAATTTCCGGTGACTCAAAAGGGGTGTGGGTTGGGATGGGGGTGGGGGGGGGATGTTATTCCCAAATTGTTATCATGTGAAAAACCGACGTTTTTGGTAAACAAACAAAAGAAACTGCGATAATTGAATAAGGAGTCAAAAAATGGGTAAGGACCGTTACTCCGTTACGTTTACGCTTACGTCAGTATCATTGAAGCAGGTTTGACTATTCATCAATTTATGAATTGTTATTACATGAACGTTATTGGCAATCTTGTTCAGTGAAATTTTCACAGTGGGTATGTATCAAAGAGTAGACGGGATTGTTTGGTATTGGTAGACATTGTAGAGTCAGATCTATTAAAATTTCATAGGTTTCTACATGTCAGAGCAGTTTGTTCTGGACTTTTTCCAAGTTCAAAAGCATGAAAGGGCATTTATATTAGGAAAAGGGTTCAGCTTGTACATGTACATGTACATGTATCTTGAATCTGACCCTGCTCTTCATATGTAGACATATTTAGACATAGGCCCTGAGCAGACAACACCTACATGAGTTGTCTGATCATTGTCTGCACTGTTTGCTTAAAATATTCTACATTGTCTGTCATGGCAAAATATTATCTTTCTCTGTGCAATTATAACAGTTCAGTTCATTAACATTTATGAAGTCATAAAATTGTGCATGAGTATTCATGAAATAAAAAAGTCATGAATTAAAGTCTCTTGTTGCCATCACAGTATGCTGCTTGAGCTGCATCTATTTGCCAAGGGGAATTAGGGGGATCAATGCATTTTGAATTCAGATTCAGTCTGAACAAAAGTGTATATTATATTATAATTATCAAACAGGACAGGTTGCAATTGTGTTGGAAGTTGTACATGGTTATATAATGTAATGAGCTGTACATGAGCTGCACACTAGGGGAAGGATTCACGATGATGTATGCAACCTGTTTGGATCCAGATGAGATCATCAGATGCCATGTAATGCTGTGCATGTAAGCAGGGACTTCGTGATATTGTATGTAAACAGTTTAGATCCAGATGAGATCCAAACTGTTTGACACGGTATTTCTGAATAGAAATGAAAGAAAAACTTTTGCAGATGACCAGTTTTGCAGGTGACAATTACTTTAATAGCATCCGAAGTACTTCATATTTTTTAACCCTTTCCCTGTTCTATGTTTATACCAAATTTCAGTACCTACTGAATATTCAAGATATTTATAATGATATGTTGTAGGTGGATAGTAAAGAAACATATCTTGTTACTGGTGCTTATAGATAAGAATAAAGGTAAACTTGATGTATTTTCTGTTATCTATCTTCACAGTTAACCATTTACTCCATAAATATTGGTGAAATAAATAATGACGTCATGAATATGAATTTATTGTTTCTTTATAATGGCATGTGAGATTTTATTCACTGCAGAAACTGCATAATCAGATATATATTGTTTCATAAGCAAGCAGAGCAGACCCGGGCCAGATGGCTCCTACGAGAGCTGCCTGATCTGGGTCTCCTCTGTTTGCCAAGACCTAACTATGGAGTGAAGGATTAAGACAACATTTGGGTCTGGATCCAGTTGCAATTTTGAGTAACTCGGCTCTCATCAGGATCGAAAATGTTTGTCACACTGAATGCAGCTTTTGAAGAGAAACGTAAGATAAAGGTAATTATGTCTCCCCCCATATTTATATGGGGGAGACATATTGTTTTCGTGAGAGTTGTCTGTCTGTCCGTCCGTCTGTCCGTCTGTCTGTCACACTTTTTGTCCGGACGATAACTTCAATATGCCTGATGCCAGTTGATTGAAACTTCATATATGGAAAGAGCATAATGAGAGGAAGTGTCATGCACAAGGTCCATAACTCTGGCTTCACTAATATTGGAGTTATTGCCCTTTGTAAAAAAAAATCACACTTTTTTGTCCGGACGATAACTTCTATATGGCTCATGCCATTGGATTGAAACTTCATATATGGAAAGATCATGACGAGAGGAAGTGTCATGCACAAGGTCCATAACTCTGGCTTCACTAATATTGGAGTTATTGCCCTTTGTAAAAAATATCATAATTTTTTGTCCGGACAATAACTTCAATATGCCTGATGCCAGTTGATTGAAACTTCATATATGGAAAGAGCATAATGAGAGGAAGTGTCATGCACAAGGTCCATAACTCTGGCTTCACTAATATTGGAGTTATTGCCCTTTATAAAAAATATAATTTTTTGTCCGGACAATAACTTCAATATGCCTGATGCCATTGGATTGAAACTTCATATATGGAAACATCATAACGAGAGGAAGTGTCATGCAGAAGGTACATAACTCTGGCTTCACTAATATATGAGTTATTGCCCTTTGTAAAAAAAATCACACTTTTTTGTCCGGACGATAACTTCTATATGGCTCATGCCATTGGATTGAAACTTCATATATGGAAAGATCATAACGAGAGGAAGTGTCATGCACAAGGTCCATAACTCTGGCTTCACTAATATTGGAGTTATTGCCCTTTGTAAAAACAATCACAATTTTTTGTCCGGATGATTACTCCTAAATAATGTGACACATGTCATTGTATTGAAACTTCATACATGGAACGATCATAATAAGAGAAAGTGTCATGCATAAGATCCTTAACTCGAGCTTCAATAAATTTAGAGTTATTGCCCCTTGTACATTTGTTTAATTCTTTCTTGTCCGGACGATAACTCCTACATGGTTCTTGCCATCGTATTGAAACTTCATACATGGAAAGAGCATGATGAGAGAAAGTGTCATGAACAATGGCCATAATTCTGGCTTCAATACTTTTGGAGTTATTGCCCTTTGTTACATTTTTTGGCCGATCAATAACTCCTGTTCGACTGATGCTATTGGAATGACATTTTATTTTTGGAAAGAACATGATGAAAGTAAGTGTCATGCACAAGGGCCATAAATCTGGTATCAGTATTTTTGGAGTTATTAGCTGTTATCATTTTCTTCTTGAAAAATGTAGTGTGGAAAACGCATAATGAGGGGAAGTATCATTCATCAAGAGCATAACATTTTTAGTGATTTCCCTTTACATATTGTTTTTATAAGAGGGGAGACATCCGTTTTTTGACAAAAACCTCTAGTTGAGAATTGTTATAGACAGCAATATTTTGCAGTCTGCTATTACAGGGCGTACAAAGAGTTTTGTTATGAATGATACAAATACAAGGATACTTTTAAGATAAATGAACTTTTTTTGTCATTGATCTCCTGAGATTTTTGTCCACTTGACTTTTAAAGTATTGACACTTTTTAAAACTTATATGTCATCTACGAAGATTATGATCTGGACCCGTCTGATCTGGGGTTAATCTGTTTGCAAATGTGTGAAAACACGTTTATATGCAGGAAAGGGTTAAATGAGACGGTAGCTTAAGCACCACACCCCTGGCTTGGGGCCATATTTGACCACAGGGTCATGCATTTTGTAGAGGACCAGAACATGATGCTATGTGCCAAATATGAAAGCTGAGAACCTTTCAGTTTCAAAGGAGAAGATTTTCAAAGTTTTCACTTTATGTTTCTATAGAATACGGCCACCCCTGGGGCGGGGCAACATTTGACCCCAGGAGCATGATTTATATAACGTTAGTTGAGGATCTGAACATTTTTAGCTACTAGGCTTAGAAGAAATTACATGATGATCTTACACAGAGTTGCACACTCTTGATGGGTATAAAACATCTTGCAGAATAGTGGTCGTTCTCTAGTTGCGAACTGTTACCAATAACCGGGCGTTATCGTTTACTGAACGCACGGTTGCGGCTGATCGGTTTTGTCGGAACCAGACAAGGATTGTCGACGCCCGTTGTTATTGAAGAAGTGAACCATTTAGATAGTTTCTATTGTATCTAGTCATAAATGTGCGGTAAATGAGTTATGTAAAGCCTTTGATACACTTGTGTGTTTAACCCTTTCGGCGCAAAAATTCTAATTGTCGTCTGCAATCCAAATTTTGTTAATTCATACGGTACAATAAGGAAATGAGATAAATAAATGCACATTTCAAAAGAATAAAGCACATATATAGAAATAGAGAATGAGACAAAAAGTGAAGTCCCTGATCAGACGCCGCCTTGAAAAGGCGGCGTCTGATCTGGGAGCACTATTTGCCGTGGAGCATTTATGCGACTTCGGCGACGAAAGGGTTAATTAATATTCAGAAAAAGTTGAACTTTTTCTAATTATTCAACTGATTATGGTTTAAGTGCCTTTGCATGCTTGTTTGTATATCGTTCCGACAAAAACAACATCATTTCTTACAAGAGAGCTTCATGAAATACAGAGACTACAATCATTCTCTATATAAGCTTTATTACGTTTTTCTTGTAAACTATATCAATCCTTTCAACGCTAAATGTTCAGAGTGGTATAGTCCAACGGTATATTAACAATAGAGTCCATTGACTGTGAAAAGCTTAACCCTTTCCTCCATAGGCTATTTCTAGACTCAACCTCTTTGAATGAATCTACCCAAAAGGAGCATTTACTAGAGAAAAGTAAAAGTTTCGAGTTTTGTAGTTTGAAACCATTGTGATAAATAGAGCATTTGCTCTTATAGGAGCAAATGCTCTATTTATCACAATGGTTTCAAGAAGTGGTTGTTACAGAGGCGTAGAAAGGCCTATTTATGGAGGAAAGGTTTAAACGGATTTTTAACGACAAATGCAGACCCTGGTCAGAGGGCTAATCTAGGCAACCCCTGAGCTGTGTCGTCACTGTTTGCAAATGCCAGTGATTGCATGTCCAGCATTCAAAGGATTAAGATGTCATATATAAGATAGAAAAAGAGACATTCAAACAAGAGTCGCTAATAAAACAAGTACATAACAAACATATTAACATTTTACACCATGGACCGGTCTTTACGAACGATAGTACGGCTGATATCGTACATTCTAGCATATAGCTTAATCCTTTCGCTGCCATACTCTGTCGTCTGCTAACTTTGTCGTCTGCTACAAATTTTCATTTCTTTTTATTTTCTTCATTTTTATTTCAAAAACATAGTAACAGTAACAAACAGTTTGGATCCTGGTGAGACACCGAGTTACTCGGCGTCTCATCTGGATCCAAACTGTCTGCATAGGTAATCACAGATCCGGCACTGGCAGCGAAAGGGTTAAACATATTTAATTTCCATTCTATACATATATTGGAAATGGGGTTGGGTCACAAGTTCCGACAACGTTAGTTTCGACCCTCCCCTACAAAATTGTGTTCAATCAAAATACAATGGCGATTTTTACATGACATACAGCTATATATAAGTATATAACAAAAACAATGTGAAAAAACATATGACGATTGCAACTAGAACATGCGATCCTTGTATGTTAACCCTTACGCTAGGTTTTGTCGTACAAACCCATGACCCATGACCCAATAACTCATCTCATCAAGATCCAAGCTGTTTGACACTCGGTCATCAGTCTGTCAAATCGAAGGAAAGAAAATGTTGTAGCAGCTCAGAGTGTGTGTTTTCTCTGCAGGCTAAGGTTTAAGTTAGCTTACTAAACGATAATTATGCTTCTAGGATATATTGATGTCTACTTCGATTCAAAACGTGTCTTCCTTTCTTTCCAGTATCCCATTCTCTCATACTGACGGTTCTTGAGCCTGTATAAAATCATTTTTGAGACCATTTTGATAGATAGGGCATTTGCTCCATATGAGCTAATGCTCTATTTATCAAAATGGTTCAAAACCACACATTTCTAAAATGCTCCTTTTCTAAAGTTAATGTTCAGTTTCGGTAGATTAATTCAAAGAGGTTTGGTCTAAAATAGTCTAGGAGGGAATGAGTTGCCTCATATAGACTCATTTTAACACCTTTGTAGACAGGGACGACTCAAATTAGACGGCTGTATGAGAACAGAGGAGCTTATGGGCTAAATAGTAACGCAAAGGAAATCGCTATAGACATCGACAAAACAAATTAATACACAAATTGCCGAACTAATGTAAAACAAACTTTTACACTGTCTCAGAACTTTATAATAGAATAAGGGTTAAATTCAACACTCAATAATAGTGCACTGTTGAGATGTTCAGGGAAAGTTTGGTGTCTGACTTAATGTCCCTATTTAACGGTTATTCAGGCTTACACATAAGCTTTCGGATGTATTGTAGTATGTTTGTAGATGGTGGCTATTAATACTGATGATGAGCGAGTCTTTATAACTGTTTGGGTGTAGGTCTAGCTATTGCTTGGGGACATTCTGAAATTCCGCAATAAATGCCCAATTGCAAGTGCAGGTATATACACGTAAGGTAATATTTTACAATGACACACATATATATATATATATATATATATATATATATATATATATATATATATAAGTAAATGACCTTACATGCCTTTAAATATCTTCTTTATTTCTTAATAATCACTAACATGTTTCGCCTAATGGCTCATCAGAGTGTGTAATGAAGCTTAACAACGGTCTTGACGATGTGACGTCATGCTCAGTACGAGGGGACGTTACTCTACTGTGTAGAGTATATATATATATACAATATATATATTGCAATGCTTTATTCGACTGATGGTCACATATCGGATAGGTGAATGGACTATCTCGGGTATCTTAAACAATCAAATTAGCATCCAGAATGTCCAGCATATTCGATTTTTGATTACAAACGCTTCAAACATGATTATTGCTTGTCAGATTTATTTCCCTTGGAAATCAATACGTAATGTTATGATTGCATACTTTTCAAACTCATTTGCTACGGGTCACAGCCATGACCAAACATTCTATAATATTTGCCTAATACTCAACCATGTACCTATTACATATTTATATCAGAAATACTGACTATGAATATTAATTATTTGGTTTATTTTATTACAAAGACGTAATAGACGAAACAGACGAAACAGTTTGCAATGACACAAATAACAGAATCACTTCTTCAGCACAGAATGAACCTTGATCAGGCGGTGCCAACAGGAACCATCTGGTTAGAGTCTACTCCATTTGTAAAAAAAGTCATAACAGTCATATAGGAAACTACTAATACAAAGCACACAGCCGTCCGAACACGAAAGTACAGCAAATGTACAAAACACAAAACAGATACGCCGGAAGACATATCAAACAAGCATTAGGGGAATGACGGAAGTACCGCCTTGGATGCCAAGTGACAATTGTCTCAGAGGTTTGAAATGGGTTTAGGGAAACCCAACCTCACACTTATTTCATCCCCTCTCTAAAAGAAAAAACAGTGAAAATAAATATATTCCCTCTCCGACCAATCTACAACAACCGCGATAGCAAATACAGTGGTAAATTGCATGCAAAACGAAAACAAAATTAAGTGAACAAACTGAATCCATCTATCGCTAGTGTACTCAATGATTGAGCTGCAATCAGAGAACAGAGTAACTGTAGAAAAGTAATAAATAAAGGGTACGACAAAAATGGGTACAAATATCCGACGCCCTCCTTCCGTTTCTGGATTTTATAAGTTGTACTTTCATATTAAGCAAAACCCTCCGTTAATAACATTCACCAGTGCTTCTGATGTTGCTATGCACTGCAATATTCAATTTCCTGCCTGATTTCAATAAAACACCCCTGAAGCTACCAACAGATGACGTCCACTTCTGCCTAGACAAAGATACATGTTTATTCATTAAGAGGTCCGTGTAGGCTTCAATATTTAATAAATCATGTAGATAGGTTTCAATATTTAATTAATCATCTTTATCTAAAACATCTTCATTAGCATTCACCAATTGATATCTCATTCTTCAAAGATATGTACAGCAGACCCCCATCTAAAGCAAACAATCAACGCATAAGAATGGATGGCATTAAAAGCATGTGGTAGCTGAATACAGGGCGAAGGTAATACAGAAAGTTCATGTAGGATATTCTTGAACAACTTTCTTTGTGCATTAAGCTACCACATGCCTATAGTATCCATATACCACATGTCTGTATGATCCATATTTATACTTCGTTTAAAGGTATTTCAAAGCTCCTTATATAAGTGACCCCCTATATATACAGTATCCAGCTGTGCTCCTGCAGTGTCCAGTCAGGGTACATAGCCATAATAGATAAAGTTATGCAATTATACATTGATCCTCTGTGATGGTAGCCTGCCTTATCAGTTTGTGTATCAGATGCCTCACAGTATGATCCCAAATTACACAACATGGGGTTAATGGGTCAACATTCCTTTCGAAATGCCTTTAAGTGGTTCTATTGTGTGTTTATACATGGATTATCCGACATACAGCTGGTATCCGTATATTAATTATAATCCCGTCTCGCTTTTCAAAGTTCTCCAAACAGACAACAATATCAGAAAGGCATCACATTTCGATCCTGCTGGTGAGACACAGCGTTAATTTTGGCTAAGGTAGTATTCGCCAATAAAGTGTCGAATGTTCAATGTGTTGTAACAGGCGAGCGAAGAAATACTTCATGGATTATTGTCTTTACCATTTGTAGCATTAGCAGTCAAGCGGAACTCCCCGGCTCATTTGTTCCAACTAGTCGGAGTGAACTGTATAGTTACGACCGATAAGTTGGATAGAAGAATTTTTCTAAAGAGCCCATTTGATATGTCTAAAGATTTTAATATAAGTGACAAACAAAAGGGTAACAGACAACAAAATACCCTACGTGACAATTAAACTCGCTTTATACGTTGATTCATTCAGCAAAATTCATACTGATTTACAGTACATTATTTCTAATATGAACACTTAAATACTTTTCCACCACGGTCCCAATCCCCTGTAATATCCATGTCAACCATATGAACCACATAAACACAGTAAATCCCTCTTTAACCGGACGTTCAATTTAGTATAAATATCGGCCTTGGATACAGTTGATAGCTTAATTCAGGGATAAATTTATGCCAAAAGTACCTCTAGGACTTTCACCCTGCGTTAAGCAACCACCTGCCTAACGGTATCTAACTTCTTGCCTACTAAAATGCCGGTTTAGAGGGGGTTTACTGTATTAGCTGAATATTTATGACATTTAAGCAAAATAATGTTCGGCTAAACCATAAACTGTAGAATCATGTCTTTAGTAATAAATAAGCAAACGGTGCTGACTATGGCTAAACGAAACGGCTTCTCCAGAAACCGTCTGATCTCGTCCTGCTCTACCTTAAAGGAATTAAAATGTGGAACCATCCGCATATTGTTTGAAGATAGATAGCAGTTCATGCAGGATCATTTGACTTAAATGATTTCAAGTCACTGAACTAGAATGATTTCAAGTCACTTGAATAAAGTGATTTCACGTCTGCTACAGTTCGATAGAGCTACCCGTGGTAGAGACGTAAACATTGCTACTAATGTATACAGTAAATCATATTATTTTCATGAATGTTCGCAGCACCTTTAAATTGTTTGGATTTTCTGACAGTCTCGCTATTACATTAACCAATCCTGTTTTGAATACATAAATATTCTACATTACATCGTGTTTTGTTTTCAAAGGTTCTATTGTTCTATAGCCCGGTCATCTGAACGTGTTCTCATTAATTCATGAGACACAATGGAACCAGCGATATGACGGAAGACACAGGCGACATTCCTTTCAATGTAGTTCGATGTTTTCATTATCACTCATCAGCTCTCTGCATATGTACAAAGAGGACATCCAATACAGTCTTATGCAAATACCATATATGAATACATTTGAGGTAATATTCCTCTTTTTCAAACAGAGTTTAACTAGACAATGCTACATTGTTATTGCCGTTTGCGACTGTATCCACATAAACAGTTTTATTCGGTATCGGATGTTGAGGTCATTTCAAGATGTCATTCAATTCAACCTTTTCTCTCATATAAACCATAAACGTTTATCACATCTTTGCAAACAGAGAACACCTAGATAAGACGGTTCCTGTATAACAAGATCTGATTCTACAGTTTCTGGCATTATCGGATCATCTCGTATTCATACACGGTGATAAAAATCAAGCCAAACAATATTCATAATGTCATTGTTTCTTACTTTTAGATTCATGAAGGAGAGAATAATTTTCCTGTTCGTCCAGCATTCTATATGGTTGAATAAAACGTTTACTAAATCACGGACATATTGTGAAACAGTTAAGTGATATATCAACCTTTAACAATGATGTCTGCTCAAATTTGAAGCTGGTGTAGTATTGACTAACTCCGATTTGAGTACATGTATGTTTTTTTAATTTATTGACTGAAAGGCAAAATGATTGGATTCTAATGAGACAAGGATCTACTTACAATGCGTTAATTAAAACCATTTCAACCTTTATTTCTCCACCAAACCCTATGTTGTAATCAATCTTTAAAATCGAGATTCCCTCGAGACAATTCTAAAGAGTCGTCACAACAAGGATTTTGGAGAGAACTGGCGATTTTAGTATCTGAGTAAGCATATTTTATGTTGCCCTGTTTTACAGAAACACCCTCATGGAAACGTCGCAGCATTTGTTATTTAATACGAAAATATGTGTATTAACGTTAATACTACTGCAGACATATAAATGCTTACATATGCAAACAGTTTGATTCAAATGAAACGTCGAGTAACTCGGCGTCTAAACAGGATCCAAGCTGTGCGACAGATTGATTGCAATTTGGTTGATACCATTTTTATTGCTTTAAGTTTGAAAAGTAGGGAGTGAAAACAACTGTAGGCATTATTTGCGTAATAGGCTATTTCATTTTTGTCGTACCCTTTATTACTTTTCTACAGTTACTCTGTTTGCAGCTCAATCATTGAGTACAATAGCGATAGGTGGATACAGTATTTTCAATAAAATGTTTTTTTGTTATACATGCACTTTACCACTGTATTTGCTGTCGCGGTTGTTGTAGATTAGTCGGAGAGGGGATACGTTTATTTACACTGTTTGTCTTTTAGGATGGGGATGGAATAAGGGTGAGGTTGGGCGCCCATAAACCGGTTTAAACCCCCGGTGACTTTTGTCACTGACCGTTCCAAGGCGGTACTTCCATCTTCCTCCTATTGTGTGTTTGTTTTGTCTTTGTGCGTCTCTTGTTGTTTTTTCTACCTATGTACATTTGCTGTTTCCTTGTGTTGCTGTTCGGGCGAGTGTTTGTTCTGTATGTGGTGTTTCCTGCATGACTCATTTTTGTACTTTTAAAAAATTAACATGTATCGTTTATAGGCATAATTCTACTGAAAGCATTTGAAGTCAGCATAGACCGAGATTACATCTACGGTATAGGATCCGTCCTTCTTCCTTGCTTGTTAAATGATATAGCCTGATATTGTGATCAATTATTCTCCCCTTTAATGTCATTATAAATGTGCAGCTAACATTTACACAGTTTGCATGTCTTACAGAATATTTGTTCGGTAAATATTAAAAGCATTCATATAATTTTAATTAGAAAAGCGTATGATTAAATGTTTGCAAACAAAACAGAATTACAATAACATACTACCTACCAGCTGACATTATGTAAGTTCGTGGTTCCATTCATGCTGTACAAAAAATGCAAATAAATGCATAATAATATAAGAAACAAAGCCTTATTTGTCATACCGATCTCCGTTTTAAACTACAAAAGAGTGGTGTTACTGGTGCAGTTTGGTACTGGATGCAGGCTAGTTAGGATTACCATTTAATTTTAAGCAACTTTACAATCTATAGCATAATGGTATCCAATCAATTGTCAAACATTTGAACTGGATACGAGATTACATTAATGGGCCAAATTAAGAAGTTGTTATTAAGCCTCATATTCGTCAACATTGAATCACATTTAAACTGGATAAAGTGGAAACACAGTCAAACATTGAACGCCTCAAACAAAAGGGCACGACACAAAACATCGTCAACCACGACACAGCACAATTACAAGACAAAACGTGACGAAATGCACATCAAGAAAAGACATTAAAAATTCTGAAGGGTGGTGAAAACATTAAACATTAACCAAATACAAATAACAAAATAGACCAATGGGTAAAACAGGTATGCCGCCTTAGAACGGCCAGTAGCCATAAAAGCTAGTGGGGCTTAACTCTTCGCTTGCTATTCACGTCAATATACCTATTTACAAGTTGATTGTGCGACGAGTGCACTCCACAGCAGTGATTGCACAGCGAAATACGTGTAGACAGTGAAGATACATGTAATTATAGGGCGAATCTCTGTTTGTAAACAAACCCGTCGATTTCGCGCATGCGCAGTTAACTGGTGGGCAAAAACACCATGTATCCCTATGTAAAGGCTAGACAACAGTTAGCCTACACATCATTTAACGACTGTGTTGGTTTTGAATTGTTGATTTCTGTACATTTACTGTATCCTCTGACTATAATGACAATTATGTTTTAGTTTCTAAGGATAGATACACTAAGAAGCTTGAATAAATCGGCCCTATAAACTACCAGCTGAACTTTAAACAAGAGGGTCAGAATGGCCCTGACATCGCTCACCAAACAATCAGATATGTTTCTATTGAAATCTGACCGTCCCTGGGGCGGTGCCAATTTTGACCCCAGGGACACAATATATAACTTTTGTAGATGACCTAAATATGAGGCTATGTGCCAAATACGAAATCTGAGAACATTCCAGTTTCAAAGGAGAAGATTTTCAAAGTTTTGTTGTAATTACACTACAAATGCAATGCACTACAATTAAACCTACCTCTGGTTTGGATCCAGATAGGTCCTCGAGTTTTCTAGTCTTTTTGTGCTCTCTCTTCAATATGGCGTCTTTCCTTTCTCCCGCCTCTTTCCAAAGACCCCGCGGAAGTGGGGTTTCCTCCGGTCCCGCACGACCGGGTTATGGCTAAAACCCGGCCGTCACCACACTCCCCCCCACTTTATTTGAAAGGATAGGGTTAGGACTGCTACTGGGCCTCCTAGTGTGCACCGGATTATAATCTTCACGGGCTGGTCACTGGGGCTTCACAGTCTTCCCTATCCTCTTGGCCTCCGCGGATCTCACCCCTGCAGAGGAGGCTGCCTCTGGACATACAGCCTCTCTGCATTGGCATACGTTAAAGAGAGGAGGTCCTGCCATGGTAGGCCAACGACCTCCTCCAACTCTGCAGCCACCGCTCCCAGCAGGCTTGGTGTGGACCGCCGGAATCCTGGGGGGCTGAAGTATGGAGCGTCTGTCTCCAGAAGCAATCTATGCCGGTCAATGCCCCGGATTGCTTCTTGCTGGGCCATAGGCAATTTCTTGGCCATCTGGGTTACGCTCACATACGTGTTGGGGAACGCCTCTAACCAACTCTCCAAAACCCTTGCCGTTCCGGAAAAGCAATGGAGGTGGATCAGCCGTTCCCTTCCTACTTTCGGATGAGCTTGCAGTTGAAACATCAGGCTCAGCAAAGCCTCATCCGGCACAGAGCTGGTTCCTCTGGCGTGCAGCACGAGCACGTGCTCCTTCTTTAAGAGAAAGAGCACCCTCTGCAGCTTATAGACCTGCTCCACCCATTGGTCTGGACTTTCAGTATGGTCCAGGCCAACTTCTCCCAAGGCGCTCACTCTATCTAACTCCAGCAGGTTCCCTAGGGTCTGAAACTCCTCCTCAGAAATCAACTTCTTGGGGTGGATTCCAACCGCTACAACAACTCCCTGCTGGGCCAGCCTTTCAACAGCATCCTGGTCTGGATAGGTGTCAGGGTCGCTAAACACTCCAACCACCCTATCCACTTGGACCTCGTAGGGCTCCCGGGCAGTCTGATACTGCAGAATGGATTGAAAGTCCCACGAGTCCCGCATACCAAGGTTCCTGGCCGTCCTGTCCAAATGGCAGTGGCTATCAAATGCCTTTGGTAGCATAGGTAGCAGAGCCTGTTCCTCCTCATCAAGTTGGTACAGCTGACGAAGATCCTCTGCTTGATGACCCTCCAGCATGGACACCAGGAGCAGCACTACTCTCCAATGTACAAGAGCAGTGACCCTGTTGCCCGACTGCCGGAGAGACATATCGCCGATAGGCTCCCGCAGGTACTGACAAAGCTCCTGCATGGCCTCTGTGGTGGCATCATCGACCTCCCAGTCACGCATTCCCCCAGAGATGTCCAAGTAGCGAACCATATCTCTGAGAGAAGCCTTCTGGCCCATTAACCAACGGGTGACTAATTTCAGGGCACCGATTCGTCTATTGACAATGTCCTCGCCCTTAACTGCTGGCTGGAATACTGCCGGAAGATGCCGAGCAAAAGCATGTGACCTTGTCAGCTCTGCCGCACAGCCTTGCACCAAACAAGACTACTTCCGCCTCTTGGCATGGTGATCCCTGGTGGAAGCCTCCCTTGTCTGAGTACTGGGAATGTCATGCGAACTACCGGTCGCTGACCAAGGCTTGACCGGACTCACAGGCTTGGTGGCCGTAGATGATCTTGGAGGCGTGGAGGGCGCTAAGAGTCGGGCCTCTTCGTCCGACGACACTTGCCCCACCTCCATCTCCTCTTCACCTTTCGTTAGGCTAAGGGAAGGGCTGGATGCCCCCTTCCCCATATCCACCTTCACTCTGGGGAGATTTGGGTTTGAGACCAATCTATAGTCTTTGCTTGGTTCCCTAGCCTCCCCCGATTGGGGTTTTTTCTTTGGTGGCTCCCCTAGCGGAAATATCGAGCTAGAGATCCACCTCCTGCTGTGGTACTGGAGGACATCCAACTCCTTGGCCAACGTCCTTAGCCAGGCAACTTTGTTCTGGGCCCGGGCGACACCGGCCTGCCCCAGCAAAACAGCCATGCTGGAGTTCTTCTCTCCAGCAGCGCAAACTTTCTCAGACAGTGTCCTTGGATGCATAAGTTTGCCCTTTTTGGTCAACCTTCTTGCTCCATTGAGAATGTCTCCACACCCTCCTGAGTCCCTTCGCTGATCACCCGAAGGGTTGTTCCTCCTGTAGTGAGGCGACAAAGACCTCTCCCTTCTTCTTTCCGGAGAATGTCGAGATCCTCGCCCTCTATTTCCGGACGAAGCCTTGCCTCGGTTTCTCCTCTGATCAACAGGAGAACTCCTTCGCTCCCTTCCCTTTTCCTCAAACCTAGCAGAACTCCGGTCCATTGAGGATCCCGGAGACCGCCTCTGAGAGTTGGTTGGGTTCTCTCCCCGCTCGCGTGCCGGGGGCCTCCGTCCACCCTTGGCCTCGTCTGATGGGGGCCGTTTACCTCCTCCTTGATCAGGAGGCTTATCTGAGTCTGACATCTGGAAAAGACAAAGAGAACCACATATAAGTTTCTTAACTCTTGTCCTGATCAAACAGAGTTCTGACTCTGTTTTTACAGTCTGGGCACCTATACTTCTGGATATCTACCGCATCTGTAGGGGTTATATCTACGCATGCACCATGGTACCATTCAGTACAATGATCACACTGTATCATGAAACGCCCCTGCCAAGGTTGCTGACAGAGGCAATAGACTCTATCATCACCTTGAACGGTAGTTTCTGTTTTGTTCGGACTGCTTTGCCAATGCTTAATCCACTGTGGGAGTGTGTCATCATGACAGAGCTTTACCCTGTCATGGTTAACCACAAACACAGCATTCCTCAACTTGACTCTAAAAAGGGAATCTGACAATTTGGATATAATGACAGCTGGACCCTTCCAAGGGGAGCACAGCTTTTTACATTTACCCTTGAGGACCGCAGTGTCCAGCAAGTACACCACATCACCTACCTGATAGTTCCTAATAAGCACGCGCAGGTCATAATTTCGCTTCATTCTTTCAGAAGTTGTTTTCATGACTCGGCGTGCAGCCTCATGGGCTTGTTGCATTTTTGCTGCAAGTCTACCAGGATAACTCTCTGGAGCTGCTGGCGTCTGGCTTGAAATCGGAAACATTAAGTCAGCAGGCATATTCACCTCCCTCCCTAACATTAGCATATTGGCAGTGTGTCCGGTCATTCGATTTACGGAGGACCGGAGGGCACCGGCGATCTGCTGTAAGTACAAATCCCAATGATTCTGCGACTTGCCAATAAAACAGCGAACAGCGTCCATCAGAGTACTATTGTACCTTTCAACCTGGCCATTGGCTGAGGGTCTATATGGTGTTGTGCGGGCCTTGTGGATATGCAGAACCTTACAAAGTTCCATAAAGAGCTTAGAGTCAAAATTGCGCCCCTGGTCTGAAAATACCTGAAATGGCATTCCGAACCTGGAGAAGAACTGGTCAACCGCTGCTTGGGCAGTTTCCTCTGCTGTCTGGTTTGGCAGAGGAATACATTCCACCCACTTGGTAAACTGGTCCACCATCATAAGCACATATTCATTACCTCTAGTAGACCTAGGTAAGGGTCCAAGAAAGTCGATATGTACTCTTTCCATGGGTGCCCCAGCCTGATATTCGATCATTGGACGTTTACCATGCCTGGCCGATTTCTTGTTCTGATTACAAGAAGAACAGCCCAACACATGGTTAGTAATATCCGCAGACATCCCATACCAGGCATACTTTTCTTTCATCCTTTCCTTGGTTCTCTGTACACCCTGATGCCCGACTGAAGGAAGGTTATGGTTCAAATATAAAGCCTTTGCCCTGAGTACCCTTGGTAAAACCAAGCGCTTATCCCCGGATTTTGGCTCATCCATATACAGAACCCCTTCAATCAGTGACAAACGATTCCTGTTCAACCAGTAGAATTTGGCTGCTGGGCTCGTTCTAAAGAGACTACCCTCACTGGGCTCCTCTTTAGATTCTAACCAGGATAAAACTGGTGACAGGTCAACATCGCTATGTTGCGATGATACCAGGTCTTCAATAACAAATCCCCAGCTTTTTGCCACAGGATTTGAATTATTCTCTGCAGGTTTCGTAGACTCTGCCGTCATGGTTGGATCAACGACGGTTTCCCCAGACGATGAGGGCTGAATGTCACGCCTTACTTTGGTGGCCTCCTGCTTCGCCGCCCGTCGTGTTACCACATTCACACTTACCACCTCATCTCCTGGTTCAGAGTCCTGCTCCCATGGTATGTCTTCTAGAATTTCTTCTAGCAAACTAACCTCTTGTTGAGCTACCGGCTCCCCCGGATCCCACACCTTCTGGACCTGTGGGTCCGACTCAGTTGTCCTGAAGATCGAGTCCTCTGCGAGTTGACAACCGGTAGTTGCACCTTCCGGCTTGCCACCGTCACAAGACTGGTATGATTCCATTCCGTCTAATTCCCCGTAGATTTCTTGCAGATCCGCCTTAACTTCCAGGGCCGTCTTACATTCCAGACCAGCTGGAATCCTAGACTTGGTCGTCAATGGCACTGCGTCATCTACCTCTTCCAGGAAGGGTGCCCACTGCATGTGGGCTCGTTCACAATATTTACACCCGCCGCATGGCAACTCCTTTAATCGCACACCCTCTTGGTAAGCAAGACACTTGTCACTTTAGAGTAACCGGGACAGTGCATCTGCATTACCATGGTCACGACCCGCACGATACTTAAGTATCATGTTATATTGAGACAGCTCTTCCAACCATCTCGCCAGTTGCCCCTGCGGCTCACGGAACTTTGTCAACCATCTCAAGCTCGAGTGGTCGGTACGTACAACAAATGGTCTACCTAGCAAATAGTGACGGTACTGTCTAGTAAACCGCACTACCGCTAGCAACTCTTTACGTGTAACACAATACCTGCGTTGCTCCTTAGTCAAAGCATAACTTCCGTATGCAATGACTCTTTCCTCCCCATCCTGTACCTGGTACAAGACTGCCCCGATAGCAAAGTCGGAAGCATCTGTATCCAACACAAAGGGATCTGTTGCATTAGGAAACGCAAGTACTGGCGGGTTTACCAATGCCTCCTTCAAGGTGCGGAAAGCATTGACCTGATCTTCAGTCCAGACAAAATTATTCTTGCCTGTAACCGCATAAAGAGGTGTGGCAATTCTAGAGAAGTCTTTAATAAAACCTCTGTGATAGTTCGCCAGCCCCATAAATCTCTCTACCTGCTTCGAATCAGTCGGTTCGGACCAATCCCTCACCACCTGAATATCATCATCTGTCATCTTGACAAAGTCCTGGCCTACCTTCCTCCCTAGGAACTCAACCTCCTTTTGAAACAAGGAGCATTTCCTAGGTTTTAGCTTTAACCCATAATGACGAAATCGTTGTAGGGCTTCTCTCAAGTTAAGCAGGTGCTCTGCGAAACTTCTACCCAGCACTATGATATCGTCCAAGAAGGCCAGGACTGTTTTCCAAGTCAGTCCCCTCAGGATCAAGTTCATGGCTCTAGCAAATGTGGCTGGGGCTCCGCATAAGCCGAAACCCATCCGCACATGCTCGTACAAACCATATCTTGTAATAAAGGCCGTCTTTTTACGGTCTTCCTCCTTGACCTTTAACTGCCAATAAGCTGAATTGGCGTCTAACTTGGAAAACCAGACACTGCCTGCTACAGTGTCTAAACAGTCATCTATCAATGGTAGTGGGTACACATCCTTGACCGTCTTTTCATTTAAAGCACGATAATCAATGCACCATCTAACACTACCATCCCTCTTCTTAATCAACACAGGAGCTGAAGCCCAATCAGAGACTGATTCTTGAATGACTCCAGCCTCCAACATTTTCTTCAAATGAGCTTCCTCCTCACCAGCAAAGCACGCCGGAGTTCTACGCATCCGCTGCTTTACTGGTTTCGCGTCCCCTGTTTCGATGACATGCTCCATTGCATTGAAGCTGCCCAAGTCGAAGTCATCTTTGGCAAAAACATCTTGGAATTCAATCAGCAATTGCGCTAATTGGATCCTTTCGTCCTCCTGCAATTGACTGGAGGCTTCTGCATAAAGTTGCCGCAGATGCTCTGGTATACCTTCTTGGTGTTGATCTTCAACTGTTTCGGTTTTTGACACTTCCCTTGCCCAAATAGACTCGGGTTCTTCGGCGTCCTCCAAAACAGTCTCTATTGGAAACGCAAGTCCAATCTCCTTACCCTTAGTGACTAACCGGTATCTATCACTAGGGTTTATGAGACAGACGTATGGATCCGACCCTTCTTTTCTTAGCACCTTTGGCATCCAGAACTGAGAAAGACTCCTGGGCTCTATGACATAGTCAGGCAATGGCTGACTAAGACTACACCTAACTTTAGCAACCGAATGAGGGGGAATAACCCGTCTTTTAGAAACAGTAACCCTAGCCACTGAGGGGTTAGACCCTCCAGACCCGATGTTTAGTAGGAGCTCCATGCCATCAAATAGTAGGACCCCCCTACCCATATCCAGAACAGCCTTCTTATCCCTGAGAATATCAAACCCTAAGAGCATCTGCTGTTCAATTGGAGCTACATATACTTCCTCTCGGTACCACTGATGCCCTATTTTTAGCTTCAGTGGCCCTGCCACAAACCCGCACATGGACATTTCCCTGCCTGCAGCCATCAACTTTACCTTCCTGAGAACAGGGGGCTTATTGTTTAATGACTGGTAGACTTTATCAGAAATAATAGTCACTTGGGCAGCTGTATCAACTACTGCTGTTACGGGTCTATTACCCACTTGGACTCCAATTGTTAGCTGAGAGTCTGACGAGACTTGGCATACAACCACAGGTCTGTCCTCCACCGGTGACTGTTCATTCCCCTGCACCTTTTTGTCATTTGGACAAGAAGGTCCAGTCTCAGGGAATTTAGCGGCCATTCGAGACCTCTTGGGCAAGGTCTCTAATTTCTTTCGGGACGACGATCGGCCTGACTCCCCGTCCCCCTGCCTTTTGGCTGCTGACCCTTCAAAGTGGGACAGTCCCTTTTGAAATGTCCCTTCTGGCCACACTCATAACAAGCTCCCTTAACCTGGTGAGTAGATAGACGTTGCTGGCTTTGAAAGGTCTTAACTAATCTTTCTTCAAGATCGCGCAGCGCCTTCTTGAAATCCTCCCCCTCAGAGAAGGAAGAAGTCTTTTCCCCCTGTACGGCATAGACCTTTTCCTCTTCGTTTTGACGTCGGGAAGCTTTCGGCGTCTTGCCATACATCGCCGAGTGCACCTGCTGGTACTTCCTGACGAGCTGTATAGCTTCTTGTACAGTACCGGGTTCTTGCATACAGACATGGTGGCCTGCCTCCCGGTCTACTAACCCCTGGCAGAATCTGCTAATAATCTGCCTGTTGACAAAATCTTCAGGCAGCTTCTTAAAAGCTCTGCCCCCGAGTGTGAGCAATCTGTCTGCCCATTCGTCTAGGGTTTCAACTTGGGTCTGCACTGACTGCTGGAACCGCACTTGTGCAGCTTCCGCCAGTTCATGCTGCCCATATCTAGCTTCTAGCTTATCCATTAATGTGGAATAGCTAAGCGATCCATCTCGCTCGCACAGCAACACATGGTACTCGGCGGCTTTGCCAGTCAAGCACCACGTGAGCACATTCAGGCATTCGCCTTCTGTCCACTCCGCTACATTGGCGAATCTGGTGAACTTCAGACGAAATGCTTCCCAGCTACTCTTCCCGTCAAAACTTAAATTCTTTGGCAAGGACTTAATAATGTCCTGCTGCCGACTAAAGCTTGACATTGATCGACCACCATACGACTGGTCAGACCGTTCGGTAGAGGGTTCCCTGAATCGCAATTTCCTCTTTGGCGTTGATGTCCAAATCGGATCTGCAACTTTTTTCGTCGTAAAATCCGCTGGCGACTTTAGCACCAGCGGTGGACGAGGGTCCTTCACCGCAGTGGTAATTGGGCTGGTGATATCCCGCTTTTGTTCAAGAACACGTGAAGCCGCATGTACTACCTTGAGTACCTCAGGCCAACACGAAAAATCTTTTTCATCATGGATATTTCGTCCACCGGTGACGGGCTCATCCTCCCCAGACGAATCACCTGACTCATAGGGCCCTCTCAGGGTGCGGTTCGACTCAAAATCAATCATCGAGACAACCTCCTGAGAGAGTTTTCTTCTAGTCAGGGCCTCAAGAATTTCCAGGGTTATATTCCCTGAGTTCTCCCTGACAGCAATAATTGTCCTAGCAAGCTTTGATTTGATGCCAGGAATCCGCTGCAATTCCAACTCTGTAGCAAAATTAATTGCTACAGAGCGGGTTCGTATTGGTAGCTCAGCCGCCTCTACATTGTTTTCACCTCCCTCGGCCATTACAAAATCTGGTTATTCTGCATATAAAATGCTCCAGAATCGTATAGACCCACTGTTTATTTCAAACAGAAGTCACGTGACCTGCAGGGAGATGCGAAACTGATGCGGATTAGAAAACTGGTTCTAATCCGACCAATTCCGGTTATATTCTCAATGTATAGTCGCTAATCCTTTCACATCCACAAAGAATACTAAAACAATATATCACATGGTAGCGTACTACGGTTCCGATCGACGAAGTCAAAACGAAACCGTAATTATACCCCACCCACAGCTTAGCCGAAGGCGGAGTTTACAAACAAATATATCGATAACCAGCGGAGTTTTTTATCAACAACCGCTGCCACCAATGTTGTAACTACACTACAAATGCAATGCACTACAATTAAACCTACCTCTGGTTTGGATCCAGATAGGTCCTCGAGTTTTCTGGTCTTTTTGTGCTCTCTCTTCAATATGGCGTCTTTCCTTTCTCCCGCCTCTTTCCAAAGACCCCGCGGAAGTGGGGTTTCCTCCGGTCCCGCACGACCGGGTTATGGCTAAAACCCGGCCGTCACCACAGTTTGCACTATAAAATTGTTTCTATTGAAAACTGACCAACCCTGGGGTGGGGCCTATTTTGACAACATGGACATAATTTATATAACTTTTGTAGAGGATCGGAAAATGGTGCTATGAGTCAAATATGAAAGCTGAGAACCCTGTAGATTCAGAAAAGAAGATTTTCAAAGTTTGCACTATACGTTTGTATAGACAAGAGGGCCATTGAAAGTGTTAATTTTTTCAGACAAACGAATTACAGATGACAGAAACCCTATCACTGCTGAGCATAATTGGACTGAAATTAGCACACAGTTTGGATTCTGATCTGACACATATGTAACTTCATATGTGGTTTTTACAAGAGAGTTAATTGTAAGATGGATATGTATTAACCGGGGAATTTTAATTATGCAAGGCCATACAAAGTTCTGACTAAAGAAAATCAACTGACCTCTCAAATAATCAACTGTTCCTCTGAAAATGTATGTGTACCCTAGCATTCCAAACTGATTTTTTGCATTTGAATATTATTATAAATTATTACATAATAGATTCATATTTATAAGTTGAACTTAATATTTTCAAAAATCTTTAATTTGGCATTCTGGAGCCTTTACATGATTTACCCTTCTTCTGAACTGCAGGGCAGGTTATAATAATGTCATAATGCCAATCACTATTATTAATTAACCCTTCCCTCATATAAACGTGTTTTCACACATTTGAAAATCAGTAGACCAGATCAGATGCCTCCTATAGGAGCCATCTGATAAGGGTCTGCTCTGTTTGTTAATGGAATTCGACAGATCTGTTCCTTTAGTTTCTAAAATGGCTACAATGTTCTACCTACTATATTCCATTATAAATATTTTGTCTATGAATATTCAGTAGGTTGTGAAATTTGGAAAAAAATGGCTACAATGTTTCACCTTCCATACTTCACTTTAACTAGTTTGTTCATGAATATGCAATAGGCATTCAAATTAATAATAAACACAGAACAGGCATAGGGTTAAGATCTCTGTCTACTACCGCTACTACCAGCAATACAGGTGCACTAAAAATAGCCACTGATCACCCCCTCTCTGCTGCCTGACTTGATGACCTGTTTATGAGACTGAGTAAAGATAAGATGCTTAAAAGTGCAGTCAGCTTCAAGTTTGCTAGAAAACTTGCCACCCTTAAGTCTTGCATTAGAAATATAATAAGAGGACTTTTATTGCCTTAGAATGGCAGAAGAAATGAACAGATTGGTATCCGTTAACCCTGTCCCTGTTGAATATTCATGTAAGAAATAATTCCATCATGAATATTTATGTGCTGAATGTTTATAATGGCATATTATTATTATCACAGGAAGTGTTGTTATTAGTTGAAACTGCGGAGTCAGATATTATTAATAATTTCATAAGCATTTTTCATAGCAGACCCTGATCAGACGTCTATAGCAGCCAACTAATCTGGGTCTAATCTATATTTGCAAGGGTATAAAATAGTGTTTGGATGAGGGAAATTGTTAACCCTTTCCCTCATATAAACATATTTTCACGCATTTGCAAACAGAGTAGACCCAGATCAGACGGCTCTTAGAGGAGCCGTCTGATCAGGGTCTGCTCTGTTTGCTTATGTAATTTGATAGACCTGTTTCTTTAGACTCTAAAATGGCTACAATGTTCCACCATGCATGTTTCAATATACATGTACCCATTTTGTCAATGAATATTCAGTAGGTATTGAAAGTTGGAATACACACAACAGGGGAATTGTAAGAAAAAGAGCAGATCCTGACCAGACATTTTCTATAGCTCTTTGATCTGAGTCTGTTCTATTTACATAGTAGTAACACTTTGAGAGGTCGGATGGTGAAGATAAGGACTGCTTTCCAAGGTTGTAAAATGTTTTGTTCAATGGGTGACATCTGTGTTATTAGGAGACGTTTTCGTGATATTTGACTATTACTTGCGGATATTAAACAACTTAACAAAATCTGTCACATGGCTATGAATCAATAACAAATATTTCTCCTATGATTCGTGGTATCACCTTACAATTAGCGGGTATCTGTCAACACGGTGCTGTGCATGTATGGTTGCTTGCTTGACAAAATTGAATAAGCATTCTTAAGAAGTCAGATAAAATATTGAAAATAAGAAAGATTACTGTCGCTGGTTATGTAAGTTTTAAGATTGTAGGGGACGATGTAAGCATACCCTTGCTGGCCAAATGTTTGCATATTATTGTATTCTAAGAATTAATGAATATTTGACCAGGTTCTGATAGTATTGACAAAGGAAAAGGCTTAACCCTTTCCCTCATATAAATGTGTTTTCACGTATTTGCAAACAGAGTAGACCCAGATCAGACGGCTCCTAGAGAAGTCTTCTGACCAGGGTCTACTCTGTTTGCTAATAGAATTTCAAAAATCTGTGTCTTTACTTTCTAAAATGGCTTCACTTTCCCATCTTCCATATTTCGTTAAATTGATCTATGAATATTCAGTAGGTATAGAAATTTGGAATGAACACAGAACAGAAAAAGGCTTAAGACCCTCATTGGCAACCTAAACCCTTGACCTGTTCAGTTTCATGTTATACGACATCAGGAATATTTATTAGCTGAAATTTTGTAATGACATAATATGAACATTTTGTTTTACCTTGGCAAAAACTGTAGAAACAGTGATTTATATAAGCCATCAGTAAACAGAGCAGACCCTGATCAGATATAGGCATTTATATGAAGGGTACGGTTAAATTTGATTTAAGCCTTTACTCCACAAATATTGCCTTTTACACCTTTACACAGAGTAGACCCAGATCAAATGACTCCTGTATAAGATTCTGATCTTGGTCTACTCTGTTTGCTTATGGAATAATATAGATCTAATTCTATAGTAAGTTTCTCCTAGGGTCAAATATTTCTAGCTCTTACGGTATCAGGAATATTAAACTAATTAATTTTGTTTGATACATACATTAATTTTTCCATAAATATTCATGGAGTAAAGCATTAATCCTTTGTGTGCTGCAGATTCATGTGGATTTGTCCATCTGTGTTAATTTCCCATTCCCTCATATTGACACCTTTTGACACTTCTGTAAAAGTCACTTTGTGAAACCATTGTGATAAATAGGAGCAATTAAATATTCTCTATTTACCACAATAGTTTCAAAACTACACAATTCTAAAGAATTTCCTTTTCTCTAGTTAATGCTCCATTTTGGTAGATTTAATCAAAGAGGTTAGGTCTGAAAATAGCCTAATTAATAGTGGGAATGGGTTAATGAAGGTCCATTCAGTATGAAAGGCTTAGATTGCTAGAGGATTTTGAATGGAAAATAGTGCTGGTCCTGATCTGTGATCAGATATATCATCTAAGAGCATTCTGAGCTGGGTCGTCACTATTTGCAAATGATAGAACTTACATTTCCAGTACATTCAGACATAGGGTTAATGTTTTACCCACCAAGCAAGTTACTGGCTGTTTTCATATATAAAAGTTTTGTCATAATTTAATTTTTTTGATAATTTGAACAATAAACCATGTATACAAGATACTTAAAATTAGATTCATTATCATTGCTATTAGCATTATTATAATGGAAGGAAATGAACATACTTGAATTTCCTGATTCTTCATCTGAGCTTACTAGATGAAGCATTAGTATAATAAGTTCAATCAGTCTTGTTGCATCTCTAGCACTCCATAACTTGGATGAACTTGGTAATGACATTCCCAAACTGTTTAGATCCAGATGAGATGTCAGTGTAAATTGGCAATTCATCAGGATCCAAACTATTTGACATACCGACTATGACTCTGGAATGAAATGGAAACTTGTGACCTGTCTGAAATAGGAATCATTTGTTGTTGACCATCATATAAGCATGGTAATGGTTAATACTTTTAGTACGCTAATTTACCTCTAGTACAATGTATTTGCATAGGCAAACTTAGACAAATAGTGCAGACCCAGATCAAATGGCTCCTGAAGGAGCCATTTGATCAGGGTCTACACTATTTGCTACTATGTCAGTCTAATTTAATGTTATTAAAATGGTGCCAAGTTGAATTAAGCAGCTTTACAAATGGGTGCAGAGGGGAGATTAGGAGATTGGATGCCTGAATACTTTGGTTAATTAGGTTACAAGAACCGTTTTTCTACTAGCACTGGAAAAGGATAAACAGGAAAAGACATAATTATACATCTCGTCACTCCTATCTTCTTTCTGATTTTCAAAGGAAATTACTGGAGATTGAGATAAGATTCAATGAGTCTCAGGAAAATTTGTTTTTGTAAGCAGTAATTAAGCTTTAGTTTCAACAATTTTACTCAGTTGCTTTTGTCACGTACATTGATCTCTGATCTAGGAGACATATTAGGGTACAGTTTGGCCAGACGAGTCTCGGATAACAAGTAACAGAATAAGTTGCTATGGTAACAGTGATGTGGTCCATTTTTGGTATTGCTGTTTATATACCTATATCTGCAAAGAAGTGATGAAAATTGAAGATAAAGATTGTCATATTTTAATATCTCTGCATCAAACTAAATTCCAGATATTATCTAAATCTGATTTAAGGTCTAGACCTGGCTGGCAGTTGATGACAATGTTTGAAAAAGTCTTTCTTCCTTGCAATGAAACTAGCTTGGTAATGGTAAAAAGCCTTGAAAACAGATGCCATGGAATGATTTGTCTCTAGATGGTGACTAGATATTTTCCTTAACTACTCCTGCTACAGTCCTGTCCATTTGCCTGATTGATGACGCTAAAGTTTTAGCTCATTTGGTTGAGTGGCATAAAATGACCTTTGATCGAAACGTATGTGTGTCAGTAAGTGGACTAAATTAACACTGCATCTTCTACATTACAGTCTCCGGCATATGAACAGAATTATCACCAAGAGAAAACGTCCCCGCTTCGACCGGAGGACGCGAAACAGAGGGAAATACACCGAATGACATCGCTTCGAGTGCACCAAGCTTTAATGAAGACAAATAACAACAATAACAATAAACTCTGGTCACAGTCTTCACAAGAAGAGGTTAGTGTAAATATATTCTGAAAATGGGTGATCCCTCGAAAGCAAAAGTAGAAATGCAAAAAGAGAAAATTGCAGACTCGGTTTTATTGGATCCGTTCATGAGTAGTAATTAAAAGTGCAAAACTACTCACGCCCCCTAGCACCGGCTTAAACAGTATTCAATTTTCAAAACTAATAACATGAAAACTAATGATCCCGAAGGACCAGAAAATATAACAATACTGGTTGTTTCATGGGATACAATGATACAATATTGTTTTAACCCTTTCTCTGTTCTATATTTATTTGAAATTCAAACACCTACTGAATATTTATAGACAAAATAGTTATAACAGAATATTAAAGGCGTAACATTGTAGCCATTTTAGAAACTAAGAAACAGATCTATCAAATTCATTTGCAAACAGCAGACCTTGATCAGACGGCTCCTGCAGGAGCCATCTGATCTGGGTCTACTCTGTTTGCAAATGCATACAAAGGCATTTAAATGTATTTAAAGGAAAGGGTTTAAGTCAATTTGTACACAGACAGTTTGCATGCTTATATTTTGGAAGACTTAGCACAAAACTATTGCATCTACATTCTGTGATATTTATAAGCATTGTGCATTATCTTTTTTTTAAGTAGATCTCAAGTCAGATCTATTCCATAAGCAAACAGAGCAGACCCTGAACAGACAGCTTCTACAGGAGTCGTCTGATCTGGGTGTTCTCTGTTTACAAAGGTGGTAGAAGGCATTTGTATAAAGGGTTAATGACTGTTCAGACTTTGTTTACAATTGATACACTCGCTGCAAATGTAAACTATCCTAGTTACTTTTCACAGTGGTATGTCATTTGAAAACAGTGACTCTTTGCATTGTCAGTAACTTGTATGCAAACTTAGTCATCTGCTGCACAGCAGAAAGTATATATTTCCTTGTATTAAAATATATGGGCAGAGTAACAGTTTGGATTCTGTCGAAACATTTAACCCTTTCCTTCGTATAAACACATTTTCACACATCAGTAAGCAGAGTAGACCCTGATCAGATGGCTCCTATAGGAGCTGATCAGGGTCTACACTGTTTGCTAAAGGAATTGGATAGCTCTGTTGCTTTACTTTCTAAAATGGCTACAATGTTCCACCTACAATATTTCATTATAACTACTTTGTCCATGAATATTCAGTAGGTAATTAAATTTTGGAATAAACATAGAACAGGGAAAAGATTAGACATCATTACATAATATCAATTAATGATCGGTGCATTCATTTGGGTTTGCAATGCATTATGGGTATCATGAAGTATTGACATATTGTGGGTTTTATGGTATCTAACACAAAAGTGTTAAAACCTAATAGTTTTTTTTTGCAGTAGTTCTGTTAATCTTATGTCTAGACTCGGTACAAGAAATAAGAAAAATCAGTAACAAGTCTGAATACGAAAGGACATTATTTTTTGTGTTTGATTTGCGGGTGGTTTTTACATAATTTATTGTGTGCTGAATTGGATTTGTGGAGTGAAAAACAAACAGTTGTGTCTGGGTCATTTTAGGAAATGTTCCTGATAAATGAACACACATATGACAAGAAAAATAGATTGAATTGATATTACCTGTTCACTGCCGCAAAATGTAGTCTGCATAAAATTCCGTTTCCTACAATTTTCATTTTTTTTAAAACCGAGTCTGCAATTTTCTCTTTTTGCATTTCTACTTTTGCTTTCGAGGGATCACCCATTTTCAGAATATATGTACTTCACAACAGCAGGTGTTAAGTGCTTGTGTGGCGGTCGTAAAAAGTCGCCCCGTACTTCATTCTCAGTGTTGTTATATTTTCTGGTCCTTCGGGATCATTAGTTTTCATGTTATTAGTTTTGAAAATTGAATACTGCTTAAGCCGGTGCTAGGGGGCGTGAGTAGTGTTGCACTTTTAAATACTACTCATGAACAGACTCAATAAAACCGAGTCTGCAATTTTCTCTTTTTGCATTTCTACTTTTGCTTTCGAGGGATCACCCATTTTCAGAATATATGTACTTCACAACAGCAGGTGTTAAGTGCTTGTGTGGCGGTCGTAAAAAGTCGCCCCGTACTTCATTCTCAGTGTTGTTATATTTTCTGGTCCTTCGGGATCATTAGTTTTCATGTTATTAGTTTTGAAAATTGAATACTGCTTAAGCCGGTGCTAGGGGGCGTGAGTAGTGTTGCACTTTTAAATACTACTCATGAACAGACTCAATAAAACCGAGTCTGCAATTTTCTCTTTTTGCATTTCTACTTTTGCTTTCGAGGGATCACCCATTTTCAGAATATATGTACTTCACAACAGCAGGTGTTAAGTGCTTGTGTGGCGGTCGTAAAAAGTCGCCCCGTACTTCATTCTCAGTGTTGTTATATTTTCTGGTCCTTCGGGATCATTAGTTTTCATGTTATTAGTTTTGAAAATTGAATACTGCTTAAGCCGGTGCTAGGGGGCGTGAGTAGTGTTGCACTTTTAAATACTACTCATGAACAGACTCAATAAAACCGAGTCTGCAATTTTCTCTTTTTGCATTTCTACTTTTGCTTTCGAGGGATCACCCATTTTCAGAATATATTTATTCTAGTATGTTTTTTCTACAAACATAATCACAACATCAAACACTTTGGATTCTTATGAAATGCAGAGTTACACAGCGTCTCATCAGGATCTGTACTGTTTGCATGCCATGCATAGGTAATCACAGTTATGTCATTGGCAGACAAAGGGTTAATCCATGAAAAGATGGATTTGAACCAAATAAACAGATAATAAGAAACTGGGAGGGTTTTATTTGTTTTATTACCCCTTTCCCTGTTCTATATCTATTCCAAATTTCAGTACCTATTGAATATCAAAACGTAATATGGGAGGCAGAACATTGTAGACATTTTAGAAAGTAAAAGACGACAGGTCTGTCAAATTCCATTAGCAAACAGAGCAGACCCTGATCAGACAGCTCCTATAGGAGCCATCTGATCTGTGTCTACTCTGTTTGCAAATGCGTGGAAACAATTATTGTTTATATGAAGGAAAGGGTTAATCCTTTACTGCATCAATATTCATGTAGGAAATACTGACATCATTGATATAAATTAGATTGATTGTTATAATAGCACATGGACACAGGAATGTTTGGCCATGGCAGAAACTGTAGATTCATAGCTATATTATATCATAACAAACAGAGCAGACCCTGACCAGACAGCTCCTTTTTGAGCCATCTAATCTGGGTCTACTCTAATTGAAAAAGTGCAAAAAGTAGTATAATTGAGTAAGTGGTTAATATTGAATAGAAGTAGTACTAAATATATATTGTTTTATAGATCAACACTTTGTATACAAGTTGCGAACTCATTATATCCGATGCAAACAGCCTAGAACAAGATGATATGTATAGTAACTCAGCGTCTCATCAGAATAAATCTTTTTTGACATTCTGATAAAGTCTTTTTCAAGTAGAAAAGATGTATAAAATCTACTTTAAGAATTTTAGTCACCATTTTTCGAGGACAATACTTGCTTAGTGTAAAATATTTAGTTAACCCATTGAATGCTGAAGTACACATATCATCTGTATTAACTGTACATATCATAACAATGTACTCTGGTTATTATTTTCTGTACAAATATCTTGCCTTTTAATACAGGAAGGATATTGGACATTTCCAAGAAGATCATCAACAAGTGTAGCAACAGTGTCAACAATTAAAGCAGGTAGCTGGTTTGAATTGTGCCGGGTGCCTGGTGTATGAGACACTGGCAATCTATTCTGGGCTTTTTTTGGTGACTGGGCTACACTGTTAAAATCTGTGACACTGCCATTTTTCTGAGAACTTTTGAATGTGTTTGTTTGATTAATCTTTAGAACAGTTCTGTTCCATGTAATTGCACACATCTCTGACTCTTTAGATTCAAAAGGTTAAGTCAAAATGTTTGACAAAGAATGATTTCATAGTTATTGCATAAATTTAACCATTTACTTCAGAAAGAAAGAATGCCATCATGAATCATTAGTTGAATTTTTATAATGACATATAACCATAGAATGTTTCATTATGGCAGACCATAGAATCAGAGAGATATATATAATTCCATAAACAAACTGCAAGCCGTGATTGTATGGCTCCTGCAGGAGCCATCTGATCTTGGTTTACTCTGTTTGCAATTAGGCTTTAACTATGTACAGGTTGTTAAATATTCATGTAAGAAATAATGACAAAATTCAGTAATATTAAGCAGATTATGATTTATAATGGCATATGAACACATGGCATTTTGCCTCATGATCAGGCAGAAACTGTAGAATCAGATCTATATTTTACCATCAACAAACAGTGCAAACCCTGATCAGACAGCTATCATAGGAGTTGTCTGATCTTCGTCTACTCTGTTTGCAAAGGTGTGAAAATACATTTATATGAAGGAAAGGGATAAGAGGCAAATTCAAAGAATGATTAAAAATGAAAATTCTGACTTTAAAGATAAATATACAATGTACAGAACTGTTCTCAGATATCAAACAAACAAGAGACACAACTCTATGAAAGCTTTCAGTGTCTTCTTGTGGTTTACCAGAGGTCATATTGGTTGCATATTACTTTCAGGGATATATATTTGAACTTTGCAGTGATGGGACAAAAGGTATTTTCAGGGTTATGGAAGCAATGTAGATTTAGACCAGTTGTAGGCCAATATAAGTCTTGAGACATAGCAACAGATCTATCAGGATCTACACTCCTTGATGTATTATCCACTTTCCCCCTTTACCTGCTTGTTGAATGTTCATGTAAGAAAAAATGGCATCGTGAACATCTATTAGCTGAAATGTTATAATGCCAACTGTTATGAGCAGGATTGTTGTGGTATTGGTACAAACTGTAGAAACAGATGTACTGGTATCTAATTTCATAAGCAAACAGAGCAATATATATAGCTAAAGGAGGTTCGGGCTCACTCGCTATGCTCATGATCCCGAACCCGCTGCGCTCTCCTTTAGCTATATATATATATATTGCTTAAAATTGCTTAAAAATACTAAAGCTATAAAAAGCTAAAAAGAAGTAAAACAAGTAAAATATGCTATTTCTTTTAAATAAAATAAGCATTTTAAGTATATCTAAAAGTAAAAAATAATAAAAGAGGGTGTACAGGGGAGAGAAATATAACCCCCACTTTACTTAAGCATTACTAAAGCTTTACTTAAGCATTACTTAAGTATTACTTAAGCATACACAATATGTCACTACTTCAGGACACAAAAAAATTCCTCCACCGTCACGAGAATTTTTTTTTAAAAAAAACCTTTAAAAATGAAGCAACCAACGGCGCCGTTATATCCTGATTTACCAGTAGAGGATGGACAAAATTATAGATTACAAAAAATATCAGAGATTGAAAGAATATTAATTAATGAAAGAGATACAAGAAAATCATTACGAAAAAAATATAAACGAGGAATAAATATTACTGAAGGGGTTGATACCACATTAATATCAACTAGTATTATTTTATCAGGAATTGGAGTAGCAGTTCCTATTCTGTTACCATTACAAATAGTAGCTGTAGCATGTGGAGGAATTGGTGTATGTGTTAAAATAATAATAAGAAAATTAATGACAAAAGCACAAAAACATTGTAATGTTAAAATGATAGCAGAAAGTAAATTAAATAGTATTAGAGATATTATTTCTAAATCTCTTCAAGATGGAGAAATAAGCCCTGAAGAATTTAAATTAGTTTTAACTGAAATGGAAAAATATTCTAAACTTAAAGAAGAAATCAGATCAATAAAAAAATCAGACCTAGGGAAATCAGGTTCAGGAATAACTGAGGATGAAAAAAAAATTGATCGAGAAGGTAAAAGAAGATATGTTAAACAGTTTAAAAACAGCATAATTTATACAATTAATAATAATAATTATGTTACTAATAATTATAGATATGAAAACCCACCACCAATTTATTCCGAATAAAAATGGCTGAAGGCGGATTTGTTGATTATAATGAACCAGATTATCATGAAGACTTTGAAGATGATGTTTATAATGATGATAATGATATGTTTGCAGATGATGAATTTAACAGAACCATACAAAACCAATCCGCTCATATCGAAGATATTAATGATGTAGATACAAGAACACAATTAATAGTGGAACAGAAACAATCAATAGTTAAAAGATATTACGAGATGATAAAAGAAAAATATGGATTAGACCCGATTCGTATAGATATTTCAAACTTTGAACTTGGCCCCGATAATAAAACATTATTTTTAAAGTTTGGAGAGAGAGAAATTCAAATCACATCCAAAAGAGGAGGTTTTATTGCTTTGAATACTTTAGCAAGTAGAATTGGTCATGGTGGAACTGATGCAATTAGAGATTTATTAAATTTACCAAATTATAACAGTACACAGCAACTATCTACCAAAGCTGTTGCAGCTTTACAAAATACAAGATATGAAATTAATAATGCAGGACAAGAAATACCCCTAGAAAATATAACTTCAGAACAAGATATTCAAAATTTATTAACAACAACATATAGATCAGAAACTGCTTTGAAAGAAGTAGTTGAAGAAATAGAAACTGCACCTAAAGAAGTACAAACAGATATAACAAAAAGAGAAGTGGATGGTATTCTTAAAGCAATGGCAACAACAAAAGAAGAGATTGCAAATCAATTAGCAAAACTGAATGAAACAAATAAACATATAGCAAGAGAAAAAGAAAAATTAGAACAGGCTAAAGAAGATAATAATGAATTTCAAATAGAAAGGATAAGTAATCGAATAAGAGAATTGGAAGGTGAGAGAAGTGCTAGATTAGAAGCAATTAATATTAATAAAGAAAAAATACGTAGTCAAGTATTTAGAATAAAAGAAACCATCAATAAAATATTGAGAGAAGACACGACATTAGCCGAAAGAATAAAAACTTTATTCAGGGAACAAGGAATTACAATTGTTAGTGTTTTAACCGCTTTTGGATGATTATTGGTCTTATTGTTGAAACCGTTATACCCGGTGGAGGAGGAGGATCTATAACACCAAAACCTCCACCAAAAGGTGATGGTGTGAAAGATTGGATAAAAAAACAATTAGATAATATTGGTAAATTATTAGCTAAATTAGCTGGTAAAGCAGCAGCGGCATTACCAGGTATAATAGGGGCTATCGTATCGTGGTTATTATCCGCAACAGGTAAAGTTGTTAATTGGCTCGCTAATAATCTATGGGTTTTATTAGTTTTAGTTATCGGATTATTATTTACGGCGGCGAAAGAGTATCTTAACTATAAAAAAAATAAAAACGTAAGACCTACCGCTATACTTCCTACTATTATTGCTGTTTTATTATCTACATGTTCAATATTTTTGGAAGTTGATGATTTAGAAACATGTTCCGCTTTAGCCTCTAGCTTTGCCCCAATATTTTTAATATATGAATTAATTTGAGCTGGTTGCGAGCGGAGGGAGCTTACAGCAGTCGACCGTTTAGTCGTTGTTCCTTTCAAATCTACATTTTGTCTCGGTGGAATAGGTTTAATATTAACGTCATTATTTAAACCGAGTTCTTGTTGGTCCGTTGCAACAACGATTTCATTATTATAATCTTGAATTGTTCCTATTCGTAATTCCATATTACTCGGAGACATATACAAGTCTATTCCATATACAAAATCAACTTTACTTTTAGCATATTTTAATGTGTTTTGATATCTCGTAATTTGACTCGGTAAATCTAGGGGGCTATTGATAGCATCCTCAACATTTGCTAAGAATTGTTTTTGAGCGTCAAAAGCAGTTCCTGTTCCAAGTATGTTCGTTCTCGTTTGAGATTGAGAACCGAGGATAGCCCAACAATAGGTTCTTATAGACTCGTTTATACGTTGAACACCCGCTTGTGTAAAACCTTTTGATGTATCAAGAATAAAAGTAGTCCAAGCATCTTTAACACCATCATCTTGTTGAAGATAATCTATGTGAACTTTCTTAGGAGGGTCATAATGACATGATGTAACTCCACAATGTCTATCCCCCGGTACTTCGGCTCCGAATGTCATCTTAGTTAAATCAAGAACAGCCACTTTATTATCAGTAGTATGTTTACTAGAATTATCATGCCTAAAATCTGTTCTTGTCCAGGCTACATGACCGCTAGTATATACATCCCCGAGACCATCACCATTTGGATATAACTTTTGACGCCAGTCTGCGCTAGGATCTACATTAAATTCTTTACATATACGTTCATACGCTTCACGGTCATAACTATTGTTAAAAGCATTCCAGCTTTCGTCTTGTGGTAGAGCTATACCTAATTCAAAGAGTATCCGTCTTGTTTGATAATAAACATGAAAATTGAATAAAGAAGAAATCAACCAATTTAAACTCCCTTTGGCCGAATCTTTATTTAATAAATGATCTTCATAACTTACACCACAACCCGTAGTAGCGCACCATATTGTAAAGTTAAGTTGATTTTGATAGAATAAAAACCAGTCTGTGTTCCATCGTTGTACTATAACATCTGATGCTACGTGCGGTAATTTGTATTTTTTAAATAAATCTAGGAAATTTGCATTGAAACTTTTTCCACCTGTTGTAATAACGATGGATTGTTTCGTGAGGGTAATAATCTTTTTATTGAACACACCCCCATGGGTATATTGTGCTTCATTATTGTACTTGAAGGGATTTTGGATTGACATTTTAAAACATTAAAAAAAGCAAACTAAAAAAAATGTATCATACAATTTCAAATATTGATAAAACTATTAACTTACAACAATATATTGATAATAGAAATGGAGATAAATATATTGGATTGAAAAGTATTACGTACGGTGTAGGTTGGTATAATATTGTTAATGAATATGTACTAAAGGTGGGCGAGAGACCTATTCAAATTCCAGATGGTTATTATAGTTTTCAACAATTATCGGATTTTTTAAAAACTTATAATATTACGTTAACGGTTAACGAAACTAACGGAATAGCGTCGTTAATTACTACTCAAGATTTGAGATTGAGTAAAAATTTGAACTATATGTTAGGATTTGATAAACCTAGATTTAACCCTAATGAAATCTACATTGGTGAGAGAAGTATAGATTTTGCTATCTATAAATCATTGTATCTTTATTTGGAACAAGTTAGTACTTCTCATAATTATCTTGATGGTATGCCGAGTACATTGTTAGCGGTTATTCCAGTTGAGAATAAAGAATTTGGTGAGATAACGACGATGAGACTGGAGAATCCTGAATACAAACGGTTAATTAATGGCTGTATAACTGAATTAAAATTAGAAATAAGGGACGAGAATAATAAAAAAATAAATAATCATCTACCAGTTAATTGTGTTTTAGAGTTAAAAACTCTCTAATAAAATGAGTATATTTGGAACTAAAAAAATAATATATAAAGGTGTTAGTTCTAATAATTCAGAACTTAAAAAAGAAATTAATCATGTGAGGAACGTTTTAGTTCCACAATTATCTAATAAACAACATGCCGATAATTTAGCGTTGAAAGAAGAAATTAATAAATTTAGGGGCGTAGTTCCGCAGTTATCTAATAGACAACATGCCGATAATTTAGCGTTGAAAGAAGAAATTACTAAATTGAGGGATAGTATTAGTTCAAAGAAGACAATAAGCATATGCGCCGAAAGTAAGGGTTCATTAAAGGATGGAAAAGTATTTAGTTTCGGTAATGCTGGTAGAGAAGAAGGGGTCGGTTACGTGACTGGAAGGACCGGTTGGATATTGGGGTTAGGATTATCAAGTAAAAGAACGGACAATGATAATGTAGCTGTTGCAGTATCTATTAATGGAATTGAACAGCTGGAATATGGTGTGTCTTAGGGTATTTTTCCGAGCGCCGCGGCACGTTTCGTTATACCGTTACAGATTGAACCTCTCGATGTAATCAATTTCGTTTCTAAAACAGATAATTCTACATGCGTTAATACAGTGGCGTCAATGATAATTGAATTATCGTACTAAAAAAAACCCTTAAAAATGTCGGCCTACGGAGAAAAATTAAACCCCTACAGAAAAATAAGAGAACCGAGAGGTGTAAAAGGAATTAGACAGAGCGTTGTAATAACTAATAATCCTTCAACTATTGATCAGAATCAACAGTTATTAGTGAGATTCCCTAACCTAGGGGATAATGATGTTATTGTTCCTGGAACAGTTAGATTAGCATTTGAAATTGAACTTAAATCTAAGGATGCAAATTCAACTATATATCAAAACAAAGGAAGATCAATAATTAAAAAAACAACCATTCGTATAAGCGGAAATGAAGTTATGTCAATCGATGATAGCGATATTTATCATTGTTATGTTGATTTATGGAAAACACCAACCGAACGCGCAAACATGGCTTATCAAGGTCTAGGTAAAATTAATATGTTAAAACACAGAGTTGGAGCGGGAAATGCTGGTGCAGACAAAGAAGACGAAGCTATAGCTGACGCGTATAAAAATAGATTTTGTATTCCGTTAGATTTTGAACTATTAGAAACGCATATACCATTTTATCAGTCTGGTCTCGGTGATAGACTCGAGTACGAACTTACATTCAATGATTATAACAAAGTTATTAACTCTAACGATAAAGATGCGAGTTATAAAATAAGTAATATTTGTTTAGAATTCGATATGGTTTCCGACATCGAATTAGCTAGACAGATAAGACAACAAGTTTCTGGTAAAATGGTAATTTTGTACGATAGAATACTAAGACATAGAAAAATAACTAAAAATAAATCCGATACGCTATGGAATATAAATTTAAATGTTCCAGCGAGAAGTATGAAAGGAATTCTGATGTTGTTCGAAGACCCTGAAAGACCGAACACCGAAACTTATTTCAATCCTAAAATAACAAAAGTAGAGATTACCATTGAAGGCATTCCGAATCAATTATACAGTCAAGGAATGAAAGCTTATCAACAATGGGATGAAATTAATAATTTTTTTGCTATGAATTCTAAACGAAATAAAATAACAAATTTAGTTTTTAAAGATGCGGTCTTCACTAATACGACATTAGAAAAATATCTTACCAGTAATTATGCGTTATGGCTTGATTTACGCACAACGGATGATAACTCACTACACGGTTCGGGAAGACGAATTGAGAATGGATCTGAAGGAATTACAATTCAAATAACGAAAGAAGCAGGAGAAGATGAAACAATAAATGTTTATCTATTTGTTATACAAGACGCGCAAATTAATTTTGAAGATGGTAGATTTAAAGAAGTTGTTTATTAAAGGAATTTTAATTCCGTCTAAAAAATGGAGCTTCCGAAATATCCTCATTGTGCTATTATATGTGGACAGACAGGTTGTGGAAAGACCGAGTTTGTACTTGACCTTTTAGAAAATCAATATTATAAAATATTCAAATATATAGTTATATTATGTCCCACTATTCAATGGAACAAGGCTTATAAAAATCGTGAGTGGATTGGAGATGTTAGGAAACCTAAAAACAAAAATATAATAATTGTTAATCCTATAATTAATGATGAAGAGAAACTACAAGAATTATTAAGAATGTTCTTTAAAAAATATGCTGGTTATCCAACGTTATACATTATTGATGATTGTAGCGCTACAAAAGAATTAACAAAGAAAAGAGATATGCTTTCTGAATTAGCTTTTTCAGGGAGACATGCTGAACAATCAGTGTGGGTTATTTCACAGAGATACAATTCTGTTTTAAAAGATTTGAGAGAACAAACAAAATGGTTATGTATGTTCTACACAAAAGACAGAGATAGTTTTGAAAATTGTCTAAGAGAAAATGACGTTATTCCTACTTTGGAAGAACGACAAAGAATTAAAGAGGAACTAAAAAAAAAGAAGCATCGTAAATTGATATTGAGAACGGATCAACCTACTGGCTATTGGTTAGTCGACCGTTCCACTTGAACTCGAACAAGAAGAGATGATTGAAATTTATACTTATAAAATGTCTATTTCATATAAAGATTTTAAAATTATTGCAAAAATTTTAGTTGAAAAATTTTGTTTAAAAGAATGTGCACAAGATGAGTTAGCCCCGGGGCACCCAGGAGCTTGTAACTTAATTGGACTTCTTCTTCTTGCTGCAAATAAAAATCATCATTTTGATTTAGTGATGGAACAGTCAGAGGATGAAATGAGTAAAGCCGAAGTTCTTAACGACCTTGAAACTATTCTTTTTGATTCAAATGAAAAAGCTAAAGAAGAAATGAGTGATGCCGACAAAAGGGAGGTCCGACGAGCTGCAGCGTTTGGGATAGGATTTTTGAGTGACCGATCTTGAAAATATTAATTTTTATCACTTTGAGTCCCTTAAAAATGTCTATTTTTTCAGAAGAATTTAAAGATTCTGCAACAATTTTAGTTGAAAAATTTAATTTAACAGAAGTTCAAAATGAGTCTGAGGAGGAAAACCCCAAAGCCCGTTCCTTAGTTGAAACTGTTATTTTAGCTGCAAATGAAAAAGTTAAAGAAGATGAAGAAGCTACACTGAATAAAAAAATATCAAATTCTATTATATTTATAGAACTGGTTATTTTATTCTTAGTGAAAAAGTATGTAGTATGAGTGACCGAGATTTTTATTTTTTAAAAAAATAGTTCTTTGAGCGGGTGGAGTGAATGAAATTCAACCCTTAAAAATGTCGATTGATTTTAACGTTTTAGTAAATGATATTGAGAACGGATCAACCTACTGGCTATTGGTTAGTTGATTAAGCATTACTAAAGCATTACTAAAGCATTACTAAAGCATTGATTAAGCATTGTTTAAGCATTACTAAAGCATTGTTTAAGCATTACTAATTAAAATGCTATTGGAAAAATATGGAACTGAAGGTTTCAAAAAAAACTATAATTATTTTTAAACTAAAAAATAAATTATATAAAATGAATGCCGAAGAATTATTAACCGAAGTAACGGGAGAAGATGTTGAAGAAAAAATAGATGAAAAAAAACGTGAAAGATTATCAGCTATTGTAGCTGGTGGTAGTAGTAAACAATATCTTGGAAGAGAGTTACAACTTTCAGACATTGACGCAATGACTTCCGATCAAATAAAAAAACTATATTGTAGATATGAAGCTAGACTAGGAGGTAGTATGGTTAAAACATTAGGTAATTCTTTTATTAATTTATATGTTATGGGTGTTTCTAAGTTTTTTAATGTTAACCCTCCAAAACTAATACAAGACTTAGAGGAAGATCCTTTTATAAATCACGCTTTGACTAGTTCATGTTGCGAACTGTACTATAGATATGGAATGTATTTAGCACCTCTTACCGCAATGTTAACAACAGCAAAACATGTTAATCTTGCTAATAATGAAGATGATTCTCAAAAAAAGATATAAAAAATGAATAGTGAAGAAAATATTAATAATGACGAAAATATTAATAATGAAGAAAAAATGAATAGTGGAGAAAAGACGACTGATGGGCGACAGCAGCTCGGGCACGAAGCTCGGCTTCGCCTCGGCCGCCCTCGGGAGGGAGTTCCTCTTGGTTTTAATTCGAAACCCCAAAATCCAAAACGAGTAGCTGCGGGTAAGAAAGGTGCAGAAGCAAGAAAATTAAAAGCAGAATTAAAAAGAAAAGAAGCAGAACTTTTGAAGAAAGAAAATATGGAACTAAAAATTTCGACTGAAAAGCTTACGACCGTAGGAGCGACTGGAAGGAGTTCCCCTTTTGGTTCCTCTTCGAACGCAGACGGAGGGAGTTTAAATTCGACACCAAGACAAATAACAAAAGATTCAGATGATGATGCTTTTCAAAATTCAACCGAAAGGGCAACCGAAGGCGCAGCGACCATCGGGAGCAAGCTCCCCTTGAGTTCCTCTTTGGCAGACGGAGGGAGTAATCTCTCGAAATTAGAAATAATAAAAGATTACATACCATTATATGTATCAATAGTAGTTGCTGGATTAGGATTATATTTATTCGTAAAAAGTAAAAACATTCAAGTCAAAGTAGAAAAAGAAAATATATCTTATGAAATAAAGAAAGAAGAATATAACCCATTTGAATTTAATTAATTTTCTTTTATCTATATTTTTTCTTTAAAAATGGCAACAGATGGAAAACAAATAGCAAACATGTTATATCATGCAGGAGTAGAAACTGTATTAACAATTGGATATGCGGAAATAGGTAGAAAACTATTAAAAAGACCACCACCTAAAGTAGATTTTAATATGGGGGATATTGGAATGTTATCTATTGATATATTGCTTGCAATGGCAACAAAAGATATGTTGGTTAAACAAGGTATTATTCCAGCTGATATCATGAAGTAGAGCTCCTTAGAGCACCTTGTCTTATTTTTATTTTTTAAAAAATGTCTAGAGTAATACCAATTAAGTTGGGTGATAAGTATGATTATTTATTTTTAAAACCAGATGATGATGTTGAAGAAGTTATAAAAGATTATTCAGAATACGTAGTTTTTGATCCCGTTCCTATTGAAGAAAATATATCTGATTATTTAATTATTGGCACTAGTATTTTTTTTATTGGTTTAACTATTTTAGAACTTATTAATTCGACGTAAATGGGAATCCTAGTTTTATTTTTTTAATTAAAAAATGGCAAGTGCAGTAATAATGATGATTGGGGGGGGGGGGGGCAGTTACAAATGCATTAGCTTTTACTGGCGGTAATTATTTATTTTCACATTTAGGAAAAGATTCGGATAAAGAAAGAGAAAGACATGATAAAGCTATGGAACAATTAGAAGCAGCAAAGGCGGATTGGGAAAAAGAAAGAACTCAAAGATTAGATTATATTAATAAAGAAATGAAAAAAGAACATCATGCCGAACAAACATTTTCTGATGTTGACCAAGCTATGAAAGAGTATTATTATGCGGGCGGTGGCGCTCAAGGGGAACCTCCGCTAGATCCTCCAGAACCTAAATTAAGTGATTTTTATACACCATCAGAAGACCAGAAAAATAGAGAGATTGTTTTTGTTATTGGTGGTATGGCATTAACTGGTTTTGTTGCTTGGAAATTTATATAAAATATAAAGATTTATAGACAAATTAAATAAATGTAATTTTGGAAAATTTCAAAATTAAAAAAGTAGGCTCCTGGTTGACGGAGGAAAAAAAAATTTTTTTTACAAATTGATTTTCTATATTTAAAAATGAGCGAAGAAAAAAAGATTATGGCACAAATGCAAAGTAAAGCACAAATGCAAACAGAAATCACAGAAGAAGAATTTGAAGAAATGTTAAAAGAACAAAATAAATTTAATACAAAGAAATGGTCTGATTTGAAAAAAAATAAAATCTATACAATCATTGACTATACAACAGTTGAAACAAGTATTGGTGAAAGTACAATATTAACTCTCAAAGATGATGGGAGCGACCGTCAGGGAGCGAGCTCCCTCTTGAAAGTTTGGTGTCCTTCACATCTTGCTACTAAGATAGAGGATAAAGAACCGCCATTTTTTGTTAGACCACTTGGATTGAAACCGTGTAAGAATAACAAGAAGAATAAATACCACGCTTATGATTTAATTTTTCTATGAAAATGGAAAAAATATACTATAGCCCTAAAGGATTTTGGAAAGGTAAGACAGCTGTTAGTAAGTTAGTAAAAGAAGCTAAAGTTAATAAAAAACAAGCATTAGAATTTCTAAAGAAACAAGCAGTGTGGCAGATATATTTGCCTGCACCAAAGAAGATAATAAGACCTAAATTTGATGTGTCTGCAAAAAATGAAGTACATCAAGCTGATTTACTGTTCTTACCTTTTGATAGAATAAAAAATAAAACGTATAAGTATGCATTGACATTAGTAGATGTGGGAACGAGATATAAAGAAGCTGTACCATTGACATCGAAAGACAGTAAAGAAGTTGCCGCTGCTTTTGAAAAGATTTATAAAAGACATTTGAACTATCCTAAACTATTACAAAAAGTACAAAAATGAGTCATGCAGGAAATACCACATACAGAACAAACACTCGCCCGAACAGCAGCACAAGGAAACAGCAAATGTACATGGGTAGAAAAAACAACAAGAGACGCACAAAGACAAAACAAACATTCAATAGGAGGAAGATGGAAGTACCGCCTTGGAACGGTCAGTGACAAAAGTCACCGGGGGTTTAAACCGGTTTATGGGCGCCCAACCTCACCCTTATTCCATCCCCATCCTAAAAGACAAACAGTGTAAATAAACGTATCCCCTCTCCGACTAATCTACAACAACCGCGACAGCAAATACAGTGGTAAAATGCATGTATAACAAAAAAACATTTAATTGAACATACTGTATCCACCTATCGCTAGTGTACTCAATGATTGAGCTGCAAACAGAGTAACTGTAGAAAAGTAATAAAGGGTACGACAAAAATGAAATAGTACAGATATCCGACGTTCTCCTTCCATTTCTGGATTTAAGAGGTCGCCTTCATAGAGTACTAAACCTTTCTTGTCGGCGTACATGCAAAGTCGACCCTGGAAGAGAATTTATGGGTGTTGTTTCTCAACTAATGGCTAAACATAATGTTAAAATAAGAAGAGGTAGAAGAGAGATACATAGAGATCAAGGAATTGTAGAGAGATTTAATAGAACTTTGGCTGAAAGATTGTTTGGTTATCAGTATGCAAAGGAGATTGACACACAGAAAAGAAATAGAGAATGGGTTAAGAGATTATCGGACGTCGTTAAGGCTTTGAATAATGAGACAAAAAAACCTTCTCCAATTATAACGAGAAAAGTTGATACTGAAATATGTCCACTCGCGAACGTTAGATATTTATATCAACCTGGAGAATTAGAAGGAGGTGGTAAGAGAAGAGCTACCGACCCAATATGGTCAGTTGATATTCATAATATAGAATATCATATTATTACACAGGGTATAAGAGTTTATTATTTGAAATCTCCAGCACCAACGAGAGGTTTCGTTAAAGAAGAACTTCTTATTGTTCCTGCTGATACCCATACCCGTATGTCGTAATTCCATATTTTGTCATCAAATGGATTTAATGTTTTTAATTCATATATATTATGGGTTATAGATCTTAACATGTTCATTGAATGTGTATATGTTTTATTATTGAATAGTGAATCTTTATAATTTTCAATATTGTATTTCATCTTCACTATTAAAAAATGGTATTTCATAATGTCCATACGCATATGTATTTTTTCCATCTTCTAGTATGTATCTTTTTGTATCTAGTGGTGAAAGAGTAATTTTATATATTTCTAAACCATATATAATATGTTCTATAGCTCTTAACATATTCATTGCATGTGTATATGTTTTATTATTGAGTAATGTATCTTTATAATTTTCAAATTTTATTTGTTTATCTGTTACATATTTCTTTGTTCCTTTTGATCTTTTTATTTCTATATCATTATTTAATAATATTGTATATTGTTTAGGTTTTATAGCTACAGCTTCAGCTATAGGATTTCCCACACATTCATCTTTAAACTTTCCTGGAACTTTTTTATTTGTTACATCATGTAAAAAATGTTCTTTAGGATAGTCTGATAAATCAAATTCATCTTTCATTTCAAACATGTCTTTATAAATATCTTTTGTTTTTATATCAACTAATAAACTATCTGTATCTGTTAATAACATTGTACAGTTTTTCCCATACTTCTTTTTTAATGTATTGTAATACCAATCATACATTAACTCTTTTGATAATTCTAAAATAGAAAATCCAACATAGATTGGTTTATTTAATGTTATTTGTGTTTTATTCATATGTATTGCTGATAAATCATCAGTGAATTTAACACGCCGGTTAAACGAAGGTTCGGCTATTATTTTTCTAATTTTATTATTTTCACCTCCATCTGTTTTTACTAATCTTACATCTACTCTTTTTCTTAGATTTTCAATAGTTTTTCCATATACTGAACAATTCATTAGTTTATAGAAATCTTTTTCAAAATCTGATTTTGCTTGTTTTCTTAATTCTGTATTAAGTTGTATATAAGGAGCCATCCAAGGCTTTTCATTGAATTCTACAATTCTATGAATTTTTGTTATTTTTAAACCTAGTTTTTCATATAGTTTAAGAGTTTTATGATGTATAACATATTTTTCTTTGTTCATAAGATTAGGAATAAGTTTTTCTACATTTAACATACTTTTATTACCTAGTAATCTTTTTTGATATTCAGAAAGCCATTCATATTTTACTTTAAGTTTTTCTGGTGCTAGTGGATAATCATTATGGTCATTATGTAAATGTTTAGGATATTCTAAATCAACTTCTAAAATCCATCCTTTATTTTTTGGTTTAATTTTTTTCCAATTACTTTGTTTCTCATTTATTTTTTCGGTCGGTACCCATTTAAAACCAGAGTATGGTAATGGTCTTAACATAGCATGCCCATATAAATTAGTTGCATCAAAATACATTAAATAATTATTCTCTTTATTTTCATCATAACCCGTTACATATGGGTTATTAGCTTTTGCATGTCTTTTAGAAACCATTGATATTCCACCTCTAATACCTTTTTCAATGAAAAGATGCATGTCAATATCTGTTATTAATTCTAATTCTTGTTTAGTTGTTTTTAATAAGGCATCCCAGGATAGACCAGGGGATGTATAATAGTGTGCAGGGTCAAGTTTATAAACTTTTAAACACAGTTTTCTAAAGGTTTGAAATACATCTGCTAATAATAGTACATCTGTTTTTAAATATAGGTCATGGTAGTCACCTATATTTTTACAGTTAAATGTTTTCCATACATTTTTTGCATGTTCATAATCTTCTTGTTTAATATTGTCATCTGTTAGAGAACTATAAAACTTTTCTATTGGTGGCAATTCTGTTTCATTAAATCTTTCAAATGAATCCATGTATTCATATGGATAAACTCCTTTACGTAAAATTAAATCAAGAGAACTACTTGGTAAGTTTGAAAAATGATTTTTTATTATTTTAAAATCTTTTTTATCTGTTGTTCTTACTAATTTCTCTAATGATGAAGACATAAATAGAAAACTATCCTTAAATACAAATTGTCCGACAGAAAAAGAAATGTATTTTTCTGTATTATTAGCTATACAAGAAATATTTCCTTTCAATTTTTCCATTTTTTGCATTAATAAGTGAGAATCATAACCTTTTAAATTATGAAATACTACTGGTATTTTTATTGTTAATGGATTAATTTTTAATTTTAAGTTACATATTTTATGAGCTGCTCCTCTATAGTTACCTGTTAAATGACAATGGTCCCTTACTTTATCACCTAATAATTCTTTTTCACAAATCCAACAATCTTTTGCATTTTCAAAATCTTTTACATTTTGTGGTGTCATAATCATTGCTTCAGGATATTTTAATATTTTATTAATCTTATCTTTTTCTTCTTCTATACTTTTAAGAAATTCCTCAACTGTATTTTCTCCTCTATATAAAACCGGTTCTTCTGTTTTTCCATCATATCTAACAACTGTGTAACAAAATCCACATGCTTCATGTACACTAGTTATTTCTGTTTTTTTACCTTTTTTAATATTTACTGGTTTTATTATTGATTCAAAATCAGCGTATATTACAAAGGGTACTTCCATCTGGTTTTTATAATTTGCAAATTTAATTACAGAACCTTCAGGCGGCATATTAGTTTTTAAGAATGATTTATTTATTCCTTCACAATCTTCAATATGATTAGTTAATAAAGCTTTTTTTGAAAACCCATGTAAACATCTTTCACAAAAAAATGTTTGTGCACGATGTTTATTCTGGTCAGATAATAGTCTGTTAAGATTCTTAATCCAACAATAATGTGTTCTAAGTGTTTCGCCACTGTCTTCTTTAATTAACATTAAGTTTATTCTTTTAATTTCTTTTGGTTGATTTGAAAAATAATAAATAAAAATAGTGTTTGTGTAACCAAATACATTTATTGCAAGATTATTTTGTTTTTCAAACTTTATTATTTGTTTTATTGTTACAGGTGTTTCAATATCTTTTATATTAAGAATTTCTTTATAATCAGGATAAGAAGAAGGTCTATCTGAATTTTTAGATACAGGATGAAGAGCTGAAATTATAGACCAGAAAAAACAAGCATTATCTTTGTTTTTTACATTTATTATTGCTTGCTTTTTTTTTAAATATTGTGGTAAATCAATGTATGATGAACCTTTTAATGGTTCATATTTTGAAATGTTCAAATACAATTTTATACATTTCTCAATTTCTAAACCTGAAGCTGTTGAAATGTTGAAAAATAAATAAACGGGCTGGCTCACGTCAGTTCCAAAAATAAAAAAAAAAACCTGAAGCTGTATTTATGAATTTCTCAATCCACTCTTGTAAAAAAGAAGTTTGTTTATAATAATATTCTTCAATATTTTCAATATTTACTATAACAATTTGGTTGCCATGGTTTGTAGCAGGAACAATTATTATATTACCATTTTGTTCCTTCTTTTTAAATTCAAGGGATAGTCCTATAGAAACTTAATACCATTATATTCTTCTAAATCCTTTTTAATTTGTTCAACTATAATACTTCTTTTATCAGAAAACAATTTATCAGGATATTTATAATTACTAGCTTCAATTTCATATACTTTAAAATAATTACATTTAGGTTTATCTACTAATTTCAATTCTTCAGTTTCTTTTTCTTCAGTTTTTTGATTGTACATTTCTTAAGGATAAATTTTAATAATCTATTTTTGTTTTATTTTTGTTTTTATATAATAATCTTTAAAATATTCTTTAATTTTTTTTCTATAATTTGGGTTCCTTTCTAAAAATAAATCAAATGCTTCTTTATATTTTTCTTTATTTTCTATGTAATGTTTCTGCCGAAAAGGCTTTTCACACTGTTTACATGTCCCTCTAACACCCATTCGACAACCTTTTGCCTTATAATATTCATTTAATAACTTATTTTCATTGCATTTAGAACAAACTTTTCTAAGTTCTTCCATTTTTTTTATATTAAAAATTAAATTATATTTTCCATCTTCCCTGGGAGTTCACCCTGGCCCGAGTTGCTGCCATTTTCAGAGTTTTTACTAGATTTTCTAACGACTCCCCTTGAACCCCCCGCCAAAGAGGCTCCCCATTGGTAATTTTTTTAGTTTTTAGGTATTTTACAGTTTTCTATAGCTTACTGTTTTTTAGTAATTTTAATCAATATATATATATATAGCTAGAGGAGAGCGCAGCGGGTTCGGGATCATGAGCATAGCGAGTGAGCCCGAACCTCCTTTAGCTATATATATGAGCAGGCCCTGTTCAGACGGCTCCTGTAGAAGTCATATGATTAAAGTCTACTCTGTTTGGAAAATATTTTGTAAGGTAAAGGTTTCGTTTTTGTTTTTTTTAACTTTAATCTATGTCTTCTATTATATCGGGCTGGTGGTCTGTGTCTATATTGTTTGCATAGATTCCTGAAAGCACTTATTGTGATGGTTCATCTTTTATGCTGTTGTCAAATTGTGTGAGTTTGGTTTGTTTAAATTGGCACTGTGTGACACTTTCATCTTTCACACCTTTTCAGCCAGGGAAAAGTTACCATGGTTTATCGAAAAGCCACCTGGACGATACTCACAGCGAGACGTCAGGGGAGGCAACTTCCAGTGATTCAGGACGTGGGGGAAGTGAGGAAGATATACGCAGTAGTGTGACAACCTCCCAAGACACAGGTATGAGCTTCAACCACAGACAAAATATATAATTTTAATAAGTTTGGGTTATCTCCCTTCCCTGTTAACACTATTATCATTAACTTACCTCCCTTTAATAAATTTTCCATGTTAAGAGCAATTTACGTGTACCTTAACTTTAACCTGATGAATATTGATATGAGAAATAATGACATCATGAATATCAATTAGCTGATTTTTCATGATGGCTTGATGATCAAGGGAATTTTCGAACATGGTAGAAACTGTAGAATTAGATCTGTATAATTTCGTAAGTAAACAGAGCAGACCCTGATCAGAACACTCCTATAGCAGTTGTCTGGTCTGGGTCTTCTCTATCAGCAAAGGCGTAAAAAGTCATCAGAATCAGGTAAAGGTTACTAAATACAGCTCTTTTATGGCTCAGATGTTGTAGTTTGTTATATTAAAGTGTCAGAATAACTATGGTCAAGAGAATTGCTCTTTCATTTGATTGGTGCCAATAATGTTAACCCTTTCAGTATGAGAAAACAAGTCACTAATGTCCTTTGCAAACAATGAAGCCCTCTCATCAGAGTATGTACTATTTGTCATGCTATAATTTTCTTGAAACTTCCCTGAATATTCACTGTACTTAGCTTGACATTTCGAAATTTGGAATAGTAAAAAAAAATAATTCTGCATCGAAAGGGCTAATCAAAATAGGCAACTATTTTTCATTATAACTAAAGTCCCTATTTAAGGTTTTAACCTAGAAAGATATGTTAGCCTGAATTCATTATTGTCCATGTTTCTTAAAGTTACTCTTTTAATTGCTAGATTGAACACAGGATGTTGCAAAAGTGAGAATTCAATGTGGAATATTTGTATTGTGTTCATATATGTCTCAGTGTTCTGTCTTGTGCTCACAAAGTTTTTTTTCAAGCAATACTTTAGTTTCTGCACTCAGTAGATTAAATGTTTCCCTAAATAGAACTCCGTTTCAGATACTTAGTTTCTAAATATAGAACTTTTATTTGGTAAAACATACATTTTTTTATCCCCAAATAGAAATTTCATTGTTGCACGTTGGATGGTTATTTTAGTAATAAACAAAGTAAAAACAGATCAGGTGCTGTTAGGCTACAGCATGCGAGCATGGTCTGCACTTTTTTAACAGTGTCATATACCAGTATAAAATGTGCTGTAATTCCCGCTCAGTGACAACCAGTACAGACACTGATTTTAACCTAATGATTAATGAATATTCAGTTTTTCAATGGCATATGCAAATGGGACGTCTGGTGATTGCAGAAACTGAAAAATCATATTTGTATTATTCAATAAGTAAACAGAGCAGACCCTGATCATACACTTCCCACAGAATCTGTCCACCTGTACTCTGTTTGCCAAGATGAACTTGATTAGTGAAGAGGTGAAGCAGTTTGAATGTCTTTCTATTATGTGAGCCATTCCCTCAGGTTTTGAAATAAGAAAGGTGTTATGTGTTATCTCTTTACCTCATGAATATTTAGTGAGAAATAATGACTGTATGAATATTAATTACCTGTATTTTTATAATGGCATGAAGTGAAGAGTTAATTGGAAAGCAACAATAAGGATCATCCTAACTGGGTTACATAGTATTCTAATACAGTGCTAGATTGTACAATTGTAAGTTGTAAACTTGTAACCCTTTACTCCATAAAGACACCTATTGGCATCATTGCAAACAGAGTAGACCCAGATCAGATTGCTTTTGTAGGAGCTATCTGATTAGGGTCTACTCTGTTTGCTTATGAAATAATATAGATCTATTTCTACAGTTTCTGCCATGATGAAATTTCCCTTATTCATGATGCAATTATAAAATTGAAGTTGATTAATATTCATAGTCATTATTTCTGACATGAATATACATGGAGTAAAGGGTTAAATAACTGTAATCTAATGCTTCTTAAACCCTTCAACCCAGGACACACATGAAATACCATTTGCAAACAGTGTAGACCCAGATCTGAGGGCTCCTAGAGGAGCCCTCTGATCAGGGTCTGCACTGTTTATCAAGTGTTTCTGAGTGAATTCTGTAATTTCAACACTGATCGGCTGTGTATTCCATTCTGACAATACAGGGTTAAAAGGGCTAACCTCTGGTGTGTTTCTTTAATTTGTCTAATACTTGTTTTTGTTCTCATTAGATGTTAAAAATTGTTATTCAAGTAACATTTTAGAAATTCCAAAATACTTGGACATTACCATTAGTGTATAATCACTTTGCACAGCACGAAATAGTCCTAAAAATAATTATTGTTCTTTTCAGTTCTAAAAATATTTCTTCCTTCATTTTGTTTTGAAACACTGAAACGCGTCACTAAACTTGACTTTCGAATTTGTATCCATGCTGATCTTTATACAAGTTAGCTAATTATTATTTAAAAAAAATATTGTATTCAACTTTGCACATGACACGACATGCACACTGTGAGGGGTTTGATGTTCATCACATATTGTTTGAGTGATGTGAGTTGGTGTTTGCTTTTGGTGAAGTGAGGAAAAGTCGCAAGATTTTGCTGTATATTTTGTCAACTTACACATTTAATAGTCTTAGATCATGCTCCAATTATATTAGACAGTAAATTGATACATGTACTTTACTTTTTACTCCATAGATATGCCTTTTAAGACATTTGCAAACACAGCAGGTCCAGATCAGATGACTCCTAATGTTTATGATTATCATTATTTTTTACATGAATATTCATGGTGTAAAAGGTTGATTATAGTCTCTATGAGTGGCGTTTTTCATGAGCATATAATTATTAAATATAATACTGCATAATACTCATCGCTTGTATGGAAAATTAGTTATACAGTAAACCCTCTCTATAACGGCCACTAAATTGTGTTAATTAGTTTGTATTTTGGGCAGGTGGTTGCTTAAAGCAAGGTGAAAGTAAAACAGAATGCTCCTATAGGAGCGTTCTGTTTTACTTTCACCTTGCTTTAAGCATCCACCTGCCTTTAACACAAAATACTTGCTGTAATTTAGTGGTCGTTATAGAGAAGTTTTACTGTACGTATAAGAAAATAACATAATTTCTACATTTTTATTTATTAATAAGATATTGATATCTTTTAATGAGATAGATACATTCTTTCACACCTTTGCAAACAGAGTAGATCCAGATCTAAATAATCCATTGGCTCTTCTAGGAGAAGTCTGATCAGGGTCTGCTCTGATTGCGTATGGAATTACATACATCTGATTCTACAGTTTTTGCCATAAGCAAAACATATTGTGTTCATATGCTATTAAAAAATCTATCCATTAATATTCATGATGTATTTATTTGTTTTATGAATATTCACAAGGTGAAAGGTTAGAAAGTATTAAGTTCATTAACTATTTCTCTGTTGAATATTCATTTAAGAAGTAATGATGTCATGATATTTAATGGCTGATTTTTATGCCCCCAAAGGCGGGCATATAGTAATCGCATTGTCCGTCTGTCCGTCCGTCTGTCCGTCCGTCTGTCCTTCCGTCCCAAATTCGTGTCCGGTCTGTAACTTCTTCATCTATCAATGGATTTCAATATAACTTGGCACAAATGTTCACTACACAAAGACGATGTGGCGCATTCAACTCCCAGGTCCATGGGTCAAAGGTCAAGGTCACAGGGTACAATTACTTTATCACAAATTTCGTGTCCGGTCTGTAACTTCTTCATCTATCAATGGATTTCAATATAACTTGCCACAAATGTTCACCAGACAGAGACGATGTGTCGCGTTCAACTCCCTGGTCCATGGGTCAAAGGTCAAGGTCACAGGGTACAATTACTTTGTCACAAATTTCGTGTCCGGTCTGTAACTTCTTCATCTATCAATGGATTTCAATATAACTTGCCACAAATGTTCACCACACAAAGACGATGTGTCGCGTTCAACTCCCAGGTCCATGGGTCAAAGGTCAATGTCACAGGGTACAATCACTTTGTCACAAATTTCGTGTCTGGTCTGTAACTTCTTTATCTATCAATGGATTTCAATATAACTTGGCACAAATGTTCACCGCACAAAGACGATGTGTCGCTTACAACTCCCAGGTCCATAGGTCAAAGGTCAAGGTCACAGGGTACAATTACTTTGTAACAAATTTCGTGTCCGGTCTGTAACTTCTTTATATATCAATGGATTTCAATATAATTTTGCACAAATGTTCACCAGACAAAGATGATGGGTCGCTTTCAACTCCCTGGTCCATTGGTCAAAGGTCAAGGTCACAGGGTACAATTACTTTGTCACAAATTTTGTGTCCGGTCTGTAACATCTTTATCTATCAATGGATTTCAATATAACTTGGCACAGATGTTCACCACACAAAGACGATGTGTCACGTTCAGCTCCCTGGTCCATATGTCAAAGGTCAAGGTCACAGGGTACAATTACTTGTTTATCTTTGAATGGATTTCAAAGGAACCTGGCACAAATGTTCACCACACAAAGACGATGTGTCAACTTCCTGGTCCATGGGTCAAAGGTCAAGGTCACAGGGTACAATTTTTGGGGGCATTTGTCACGTGACTGTGACATCTCTTGTTTTATAATTACATAATTATGTACACAAGGTTGTTTTGGTTTTGGTAGAAACTATACAGTGTCATATCTATCATAAATTCATCAGCAAACAGAACAGACTCTGCCCAGAAGGCTCCTACAGAAGCCATCTGATCTGGGTCAACTCTGTCTTCAAGAGGGTGACAAGCTTTTATTTGAGGGAAAGGGTAAAACAGTGTTACCATTTAGCAAATACCAAATAAAGTCAAAGAAAAAGACAATATATGATGAAGAATGTATTAGATATCAGTGTTACCAATGAATGATAAAGAATGTATTAGATATCAGTGTTACCTATGAATGATAAAGAATGCATTAGATATCAGACTGTTACCAATGAATGATAAAGAATGTATTAGATATCAGACTGTTACCAATGAATGATAAAGAATGCATTAGATATCAGACTGTTACCAATGAATGATAAAGAATGTATTAGATATCAGTGTTACCAATGAATGATAAAGAATGCATTAGATATCGGACTGTTACCAATAAATGATAAAGAATGTATTAGATATCAGACTGTTACCAATGAATGATAAAGAATGCATTAGATATCAGACTGTTACCAATGAATGATAAAGAATGTATTAGATATCAGTGTTACCAATGAATGATAAAGAATGCATTAGATATCAGACTGTTACCAATGAATGATAAAGAATGTATTAGATATCAGACTGTTACCAATGAATGATAAAGAATGTATTAGATATCAGACTGTTACCAATGAATGATAAAGAATGTATTAGATATCAGTGTTACCAATGAATGATAAAGAATGTATTAGATATCAGACTGTTACCAATGAATGATAAAGAATGTATTAGATATCAGACTGTTACCAATGAATGATAAAGAATGTATTAGATATCAGTGTTACCAATGAATGATAAAGAATGCATTAGATATCAATGTTACCAATGAATGATAAAGAATGTATTAGATATCAGACTGTTACCAATGAATGATAAAGAATGTATTAGATATCAGACTGTTACCAATGAATGATAAAGAATGTATTAGATATCAGTACATGAGAGTATAATGACTACTAGTGATTCATTTACAGTAAAAACTCAATACTTCGAAAGTTAAGTAATAAAGAATTGATGCCTTTGTAAGCAGGTGGCTGCTAAATGCAAGGTGAAAGTCATGCATAATGCTCTTAGAGGAGCTTTCTGCACGAATTTCACCCTGCATTAAGCTACAACATGTCTGGTAGACCTATAGTGATACTTGTTTTAGTGTTCAAACTATTGGGGGTTTACTGCATTTTCTTTGGTCTGTTCATTTCTAATGTTTACATATGATTTTATCTGACAGTATGAACTAAATGTAAGATGCTATTATCTGTTTGTAAATGACCATAATTTCCCTAAGTATTTGGACTCTTATCTGGGTCTACTCTATTTGCAAATCATAAAAACAACAACATTTATTTGAAGAAAAGGGTTAAATCCATAACCGTTGATACTTTCCAGAGTAGCTTACTCAATGCACTAAACCTTATCATGTTCGAATGCCTTATACTATTTTCTGTTCCTTTCTTTCAGAAGAATCAAGAAGTCCAAACACCTCTTCCTCTCACCCATTCTATGCATCGGACAATCAAAAACCCTCGTTTTCGTCATTCCATGGAAATAACGGCATCGAACGGGACCAATTTTGTCATCATTCACAGGCAAACTCAGAAATACCCGGGGCAATGAAGACTTGTACATGAAAAATTCATATCTATTAAATGACTTGTCAAGCCCAAACAGGGTTGGAAACAATCATGGTAATAGACTGACCAGTGACAGTGAATACATACCCCCAGCCTCAAACTATAGTGCTTTACAGTTTACGCCAGGCTTTGGGCTCACTCAGACTAAAAGAGACTCGGATCCTTTATTGGATCTATCGATGCAGTCAAATATTCAGAACTCAGAAATGGACAGTGTTACTGCTCATGATGATGATGATAATACAACAGCATCTGGAAGTTATACGATAAACGATATTCAAGATGATATTTTGCCATCGGAGGTGAAAGGAGACATGTTTTATAAACCTGATACATTTGTATGATAATAAACTAGTGCATTAAAATGTGTATTAAATGTGCTGAAAATTTGCAAATAATGTGATATGTAAATGTTCTGATGTGTAACAGGGTCTATTTTGAAAGCAGTTTAGTGTGAATGCTGAATGTTGCTGTTCATGAAACAGTAACTATTCGAATCTTAACCCTTCACTCGATTGAAAGGCCATATAATGCCTTTGCAAACAGGGTGGGTCCAGATCAGTGGTTCCTATCGGAGCAATCTGACCAAGGCCTGCTCTCTTAATTCTACAGGTTCTCCCATGGCCAAGTATTCCTGTGGTCATAATGTTGTTCAAAATTAACCAATTTATATTTGTGTTGTAATTATTTCTGACATAATTGTTCATGCATCAAAGGGTAAAATGATATAATTCATTGAATATTCAAGATCACCGTATCAAATATGTTTGTTTATATATATATATAATTACATATATAACCCTCTCCCTGTTGAATATTCATGTCAGAAATAATGACATCATGACTTTATTAGCTGAAGGTTTATAATGGCGTATGTACACTTATTTAGTTTGGTATTGGTAGAAAATGTAGTCCGATCTCCTTTAATTCATAAACAAACAGTGCTGACTCTAACCATATGGCTGATACAGGGGCCATCTGATCTGGGTCTTCTCTGTTTGCAAAGGCTTATCAAGGCATTTACAGGGGCCATCTGATCTAGGTCTTCTCTGTTTGCAAAGACTTATCAAGGCATTTATAAATATGAGGGAAAGGGTTCATATTCATACATGTTGTGTATTTCTTGCATGTATATTCTAGGCATATAAATGCCTTTTCACGCACATGCAAACAGGGGAGACCCTGATCAGACAGCTCATAAAGTCGTCTGATAAGGGTCTGCCCTGTTTGCTAATGAAATTTGATAGATCTGGGTTTTTTAACTTTCTAAATGGCTACAATGTTCCACCTTCCATACTTCAGTAGAACTATTTTGTCCATGAAAAAAATTTGAAATTTGGACTAAATATAAAACAAGGAAAGGGTTAATCCATTATTCCATAGATAGACCTTTCTATGCCTTTGCAAACGGAGTAGACCCAGATCAGACAGCTCCTATAGGAGCTGTCTGATCAGGGTCTGTTCTATTTGCTTATGATATAATATGGATATGATTCTACAGTTTCGACCATGGTCAAAATTGCATGTGTCCATGTGTTATTATAACAATTAATCTCATCAATATTAATGACATTATTTCATGGAGTAAAGAGTTAAAGAGTTAAGGTAGCAGATTATAGTCTGAAAGATATGCATAATGCTCCCCAGTGTTCTCATTAGGATTGAATTTTACCAAGTCCCTGGGACCCAGGGCATCAGCAAAAGTTGCGTCCCAAGTAAATACAACTGAGTCCCAGATAAGTTCACTTCTGCTTTTGTAATGGAGATTGTTTGCAACAGTAAATGTAAAGGGGTAAAACTATTTAAGACTTACACTGATGTATCATTTAACATCAAAAAGATAAGTGTTATAAGCACTGTATAATAAGATAGTTCTTAATGCTTTGATTTGAAGTGCACGACGATGAGCATCGTTTGAGTGAGCTGAGCTGAGCATCACTGTATCCGCTGGTACATAAAAGCGGTTTTCACTTCATTTTCAGTGTATACAAAGCATCACATGGTAATTCTATTGGTTTCAGGGCTAACATCATTTACTTAATTACAAGTCTTTAAACTCACGATCTTGCACCCATAACACTTTAAAGTTCCTGGCGTGTTCAACTTTTTACTAGCAGACGCCATCTTTTTTCAGCACCCAAATGTCATTACTACGCGACAGAACGGTTCTCATAGAATTACATAAATGTAGATGCTGACATTAGGGTGGAAATCGTAACCAGTTAATGCAGATGCCCTCCTACGTAACTGGAATAACCCAGGACTCAATATTAATAGATGCGTTGCAATTTCGGAAAAATGTCAAGAAAACGGAGTGAGATTCACTTTGTTTTTTTATCTGGATTGATGTAAGACCGAGTATCAGTTGTTAATTTACCTGGATTCATTTAAATCGGTAAAATTTCGATCATTGATCTTGCGTCCCATGGCCGCAACGTACTTGACTATTTTGCGTTCCAACGATTTTCGGTGCGTATTTAGATATGATTACGACGTAAACGGGAACACTGCTCCCTAACAGGTTTTGCATTAGTTCATTTTGCATTAGACATTAGCTGTTTGAAATATCTCTTTATTCATTAACACTTTACTCCATGAGATCTCATGTAAGAAACAATGACATCATAAATATTAATTAAATGGCCTATGACACACAGGAAATGTTTGCAGAAAGTTAATTATTCCTGATTGAAACAGAAAAAACCTTGACTGGAGTCATCTTAGATCCGGGTCTATTCTATTTGAATATGCATTACATGTATAAGGACTACAGTAAAACCTCTCTATAATGATCACTAAATTACATCAAGTATTTTATGCTGAAAGCAGGTGGATGCTTAAAGCAAGATGAAAGTAAAACAGAACGCTCACCTTGCTTTAAGCAACCACCTGCCCAAGATACTAATTAATGAACACAATTTAATGGTCGTTATAGCGAGGTTATACTGTATTTATAAAGTAAAGGGTCATGTGTTTGCTTTAAAGAGGTTCTACTGATGGATATGCTTTGATGTGTGGCTTCAATTTGTATAACTAGGAGCAATCTGTGACACAGTGCCAAAGCCATCTAATACAGACGACATTCAGCTAGGGTAAACTAAAAGCAACAACATCTAATTCAATATTAGACAATGTTTCAAAACAAATATTTCAAGCTTATGATTTTGGGCAGCTAAAAAAAAGGTTGGAATATTTTTCAAATCAACACCATAGAATAAGGGAGATAATTCAGCATGGTATAAAATTATGACTACAAAAGAAGTTATTTCCCCTTATACTCATCATCTCTTCAGAAGAAAATGTGTTCAAAAAAAGCCTCTTGCCAAATCATAGAGATATGTAGATTTCTATCTCTCTCTTTCAGTACTTATTGTTCAAATTTTCTCTTCTATTTTCAACATTATCGCAACAGCCTAATCAATGTCATGAAAATTGATTTTTATTTCCTTTATACTTGCATACCAGGGTGAATTAACGCTTTACTCCATGAATATTGATGTAAGAAATAATTACATCATGAATATTAATTCCCGTAGATTAACGTTTATTATGTCACATGGACCTATTTATGTCATAAGAAAGCAGAGAAGACCCTGATCAGATGGCTCCTACAGGAGCTGTCTGATCTGAGTCTACTCTGTTTGCAAAGTTATAGAAAAGCATATTTATGGAGTAAAGGGTTAAAACGACTTGCTGAACATTGTTTTATAGGTCAAATCAACTTACTAGGCAAAGAGTGTTTTTCGGTATGCACATCTCTCATAGTTACATGACGTTTTCATTTTATTGTCATTGTATGATAAAAACATGATAATTGGTTTCATTTCATATGTTTATAAATCAGCTTACTTTTTACATTTACATCTTTACTTGATAGATAATCTGGCCTTTTAACATATACAAACAGGGTAGACCCAGATGAAATAGCTGATCATAGGAGCATTCTGATCAGGGTCTGCTCTGTTTGATTATAGTACAATATAGATCTTATTCTACAGTTTCTGTCTGAGCCAAAATATCCTGAGTTCATTATGCCTTCATAAAAAATAAACTAATAAATATTCATGATGTGATTATTCCTTACCTGAATATTAAACAGGGAAAGGGTTAATTCAATATTTAGATTAATAAATATTCATAACGGGTGGAGGCTTGCATGGATATCCATCAAGTAAAGTGTTAAATGCATAGCAATGATCTCAATGTGTTTTTGTATATCCATTATGCTTTATGTACCAAAGGTTTTATTGTAAACACAAGATTCTTTAACTCTTTGACTGCGGGGAAACAATTGTACTGGCATTTGCAGATAGCGTAGAATTAGATCAGAGGGCTCTTAGAAGAGTTGTTCTGCTGCACATTTTTCTCCTCAGTCTTGTGTCTGTTACAAACACAGGTATATGTCATTGACATTAGTTTTACTTGGAAATTAGATCACAGAAGAACCTGTCTTAATCCATTACCTCATAGGCTATTTTTAGATACAAGCTCTTTGAATAAATCTACCGAAAAGGAGCATTAACTAGGAAACTTTTAGAATTTTGTAGTTTGATATGTTACTTTACTTTCTAAATGTTTTCACAAAGTGTCAAAAGTCGTCAATATGAGGGAATGGGTTAAGCAGCCATTTATTTATTGATCATAGGAGTCTTAAAAAGTAGGTGGTTGCTTAATGCAGGGCTGAAGAAATGTAGAAAGCTCCTAGAGGAGATTACTACCTGCTCTACAGACCCTTACCTAGATCTTTTTTTGGTGGTCGCTATACGCTTAACACATTCAGTCATAGGCTATTTTAGATCCTACCTCTTTGAATAAATCTACCACAAAGAAAGATTTACTAGAGAAAAGGAACATTTTGGAAATGTGTAGATTTGAAACCATTGTGATACATAGAGCATTTGCTAAAGGGTTTAAGACAGGTTCTACCGGATTCATATTCGTAACGGATGGTCTCTGCCGTGAATGTTCATGAGGTAAAGGGTTAGTTTAATTGTCAATACTGATCAAACTGTTGGCATCTTTCTTTACCTCATCTTTCCCTCTTCTCTGGCCCTGTCTTCCCTATTGACTACTTCTGTTTCTTATGTTAACCCTTTCCTTCTTATTAATGCTTTTTCATGTTTTTAGGTGCCGTTTGATCAGGGTCTATTCTATTTGCTTATGAAATTATAATACAATGTAGATCTGACTTTGCAGTTTCTACCAAAACCAAACAATGCTGTATTTATAAGCCATTATAAAAATCAGCTGATAAATATTCATTGCATATTTTTTTTTACATAGAAACATGTATTTAACAGGGAAAGGGCTAATATCGAATGTGATGTAGTATTTGGTATTACAAAGAAACATCTTCCTTGAAATAGTGCTATGTTATATAGAACAGGATATTTAACTATTGTTTCTTTAAAAATCTTAAGACTTTGCCTCATGAATATTCATGTAAGAAAGAATGGCATTATGAATATATATTAGCGGAACTTTTATAATTGTATACATTTATCAACATGGGATGTTATAACTTGGCAGAAACTGTAGTGTAAGTTTTACTTTTTAGCTCACCAGAGCACAAAGTGCTCAAGGTGAGCTGTTGTGATACCCCTGTGTCCGGCGTCCGTCTGTCCGTCTGTCTGTCCGTCAACAATTTCAAACGACTTCTCTGAAACCAACTGCCCAATTGTAACCAAACTTGGTCAGATACATACTGTGGGTGGGTGCTTCAAAAGTTGTTAAAAGATAGTGGGTGGGGCCATCAGTCTTGTTGCCATGGCAACTGTACACAATATCTAGAAAAATCTTCTTCTCCAGATTGACTTGTCCGATTTGAATATAGTTTTCACCAAAATGTTTCTCAGTTGATAGACTTTAAAAGATGTTAAAAGAATTTTGATCCGGCAAAAAACATGGCCGCCAGAGGGCTGGGTCATTTTTTCCATATATGGTAATATGGAATTTTTCATAGGAAAATCTTTAAAAATCTTCTTCTCAGACACTGTAAGGCTTAGACCTTTAATTAATGGCATACTGCTTTGCCTTATGGTTCTCTACCAAGGTTGTACACATGATTTTTTGTGGTCAAAAATGGTCCAGCCCCTTGGGTTATCTCAGGTGAGCGCTTCAGGGCCTCATAGCCCTCTTGTTTCTGATAAATGCTCCTTTTCAGTAGATTATTCAGAGGTTGGGTATAAAAATAACGTATGAGGGAATGGTGAGGTAATAGGTTAAAATGAGACAGGCAGACAGTGTAGAATAAAACCTCTGCATTGTTTACTGAACCCATCAATGCTAATGGCTTCTACCAGCACATATTTGGTTTGCTGTGTCCCCTCAAAATAAAAAATGAACGGGTTCCAAAATAACATCTGGACTGGGTTTCCTTTAATAATATGTAATGAAGGGATTAAGTTTTGTTAATGATGTGTTAATTTGTTAATTTATATATTATTGTACATTTCAGTGTGAAAACAGTGTTTTTGTATTGTATTCTGTAGTGTAAGATATTGTACAATTATTTCTATATCAATGAACTTTCTGTGTTCTGATGAATTTTAACCAAATAATGAAATATATATATTATGAGAAAAAGTTAAAAAATACATGATTGACAAAAATAATAAAATATTACAAATCAAATTGTTGTGTCTTAATTGTCTCAAAGTTTTGAGGATACTTGAATTATCCCTTTACTTTATATAGATTCCCTTTTATGCATTTTCAAACTGAGAAGACCCTGATCAGACGGCTCCTAGTGGAGTCGGTCTGATCAGGGTCTGCGCTGTTTGCTAATGGAATTTGAAAGATCTGCTACAATGTTACACCTTCCTTGTTTCATTATAACTATTTTGTCCATGAAAATTGAGTAGGTATTGAAATTGGATTTGATATAGAACATGGAAAGGGTTTCGAGATGAGTTATGAGAGACGAGAGACATCTTGCTCTTTGCACTTGTGATAACCAGCAAAAGTCCTATGTGAACAGTTTTCATCCAGATGATAATAACATGTACGCATTATCAAAAACATACATATTCATCAAATCTATTTATTTTTGTTCTAGAAATGTTAAGGATATATAATAATTTTTAGCCTACCAGAGCACCAAGCGCTCAATGTGAGCTTTTGTGCGCGCCTGATGTCCTGCATCGTCCGTCGTCAGTCAACAAATTGAACCTTTAAAGATCTTCTCCTCTGAATCTACAAGGTTTTCAGCTTTCAATTTGGCACATCGCATCATCTGTAGGTCCTCTACAATATTTATATAAATTATGACCCTGGAGTCATAATTGGCCCCGCCCCATGTGTGGCCAGCTTTCTAAAGAAAACTTTAAAAATCTTCTCCTCTGAAACTGGAATGTTCTCAGCTTTCATATTTGGCATATAGCATCACGTTCAGCCCTCTACAAATTTATATAAATTATGCCCCTGGAGTCAAATGTGTCTTTATACACATTTAGTAAACACTTTGAATTTAATAAACTTTGAAAATCTTCTTCTCTGTAACTGGAAGGTTCTCAGATTTCATAGTTGGCACATATCATCGTCTTGAAGTCGTCTACAAAAGTATTATGAATTATGCTCCTGGGGTCAAATGAGGCACTGTCTCAATGGAGAGGGGGGGGGGCAGTTTTCTATGGAAACATAGTGAGCATTTTGAAAATAATCTCCCCTGATTGTCGGGTGAGCGATATCAGCGTCATCATGACCCTCTTGTTTTCTTCACTCGGATGAGACAGTAGTAACTCGGGGTTTCATCAGGATCCAAACTGTTTGACACACTGAGCGATTTTTGAAGAAGGATAAAGGGAACTCCAATTTTAACCCTTCTCTTGCTGAATTTTAAAATACATTTCTCCTTCTTTACCCATATATCTTCACTGTGTAAAAGTATTTCGCTGTGGAGTGCACTGGTTGCACAATCAACTTGTAAATAGTGCAGACCCTGATGAAACAGCTCCTGCAGGAGCTGTCTCATCTGGGTCTTCACTATTTACAGGTAGGTATATTGACGTGAGTAGCAAGCGAAGGGTTAACATTGATATATCAATATTTTCTGCCGATGAGAAATTGCTTAGTAGGCTAAGGGTTAAAGAAAGAATAGCCTGGATCTACCTGCACCTAGATCTATTGACCCTTTAGTTTTTACGAACTCATTATTCACGCATTTGTATACAGAGTAGACCCTATAGGAACCATCTGATCAGGGTCTGCTCTGTTTGCCTTTGACATGATATAGATCTGATTCTACAGTTTTTGTTAAAGCAAAACATTTCCTTGAAAAGTTTACTTTATATAATTTCAGCTAATGAATATTCATGATGTCATTTCAACAGGAAAAGGGTTAACGAACTTTCTCCATTCTTGTGTACATGTACATATAGGCTGCTACCAATAAGCTGTGCATTCTAACTACACCGAAAAAGGACAACATTATTAAATCTAGATTAAGCAGTTGAAAGTTCCATAAATGTGCACAAAATCATACTGAAATATACTCATAGCCTACCTCATGACTATTTATACAAGAAGTGAACATAAATGTGCACAAAATCATACTGAGATTCATTCAGACCTCATGACTATTTATACAAAAAGTGAAGATATCATGTATATTTTATAATAGCGTATTTACACAGAATGTTTAGTTATGGCAGAAACTGGCAACATTATCTCTATGGTATTTCATAAGCAAACGGAGCAAAACAAACGACAGACGGGATATTTATGGTTTCTATTGGCGATATAGATCTGCCTGCACCTAGATCTATTAACTCTTTCCTTCATATAAACTCATTTGCACGCATTTGCAAACTCCTACAAAAGCTGTCTGATCAGGGTCTGCTCTGTTTGCTTTTCACATGATATAGATCTGATCCTACAGTTTTTATACGCCCGTTTGAAAAAAAACAACACAAAACGGGACGTATTTTGGGATGGTGCTGTCTGTCTGTAACATCTGTCTGTCTGTAACATCTCTATATCAAACTGCTTGGTGGATCCTTTTCAAATTTCACCACAATGTTTATCTGGACATACTGCAGTAGCATGGGTGTCCCGGTACGTATATCAAAGGGTTAGGTCGCATAATTGGACTAAGCATTTGCGTTTAGCATTTGCGTTTACGTCTGTCTGTCTGTATGTAACATATCCAACTCAAATTCTGCGAGGTGGGTCTTTCTCAGATTTCACCACAATGTTTATCTGGACATGCTATAGTAGCATGGGTGTGTCCCGGTATGTATATCTAAGGTCAATGTGGCACAATTGGATTTATACTTTGCGTTTAGCATTTGCGGTTACGTCTGTCTGTTTATCTGTCTGTCTATCACCACAATGTTTATCTGGACCTGCTACAGCAGCATGGATGCGTCTGGGTACGTACGAGATATCCAAGATCATGGGCATACAAGTGAACTTAGAATTTGCGTTTATACAATCATGTATGTTAACCCCAATTTATGTTGAACAATGCCTCGAGGGGCGTATATTGTGCCCACTGGCACTCTTGTTAACAAAGCAAACAAAAACTCATTGAAACGTTTACATTACAAAACTTCAGCTAATAAATATCCATGATGACATCATTTCTTACATGAAAATTGAAAAAGAAAAGGGTTAACGAGCTTTCTCCAATCTTGTGTACAATTGTTAGGCTGCTACCAATAAGCCGTGCATTCTAACTACACCGATAGTGGACACAATTAAATATATAGTTAAATGTTTTGAAAGTTCCATAAATGAATTTCACTCAAACGTCATGACTATTTATACAAAAAAGTCACAAACATTATACTAGAGATAGCCCTCTCTTTTGGCGATAAAAGGTCGGTGAACAATGTTTGAAAATACTTGTGGTTACACCTGCCTTATTTGTGTCTTGATACACAACAATATTGTTACAGGATGTGTTTGTTAGTGTAACCGTTTATCCGATAGAAAAGGATTTGCAAACAAAGTAGACCCAGATCAGATGGCTTTTCTAGATGTCGTCCGACCAGGGCCTGCTCTGTTTGCTTATTGATGTGATTCTACAGTTTATACCATGGCCAAACTATTCCTTTTTCATAATGCCTTTTTAAAAATCAATCAATAAGTATTTATGATGTCATTATTTATAATATGAATATTCATACGGTATATGAAGGGTTAAAAGCCGCGAGAGGAATACAGAAGAATTCCCTTTGTGTTCTCAGAATTTATAAAATGTGTAAAGAACTGACATGGGTTTAACCTATGCCTACACACATTATCTTGGCATCGGGTCAGCCACACCTACTAGAACTACTACATTATTCATAGTGTTCGCTAAGCGAGAGAGCCACTAGTACTTCTTTTAAGTAATTAGTATGAGCCGATTTGGAACTGAACCACTTGCATCCAGACTCGGAAAGCTGACGATCAGCCGACTGAGCTTTCGGTGAACAAATGATGAATGTTATCTTAAGAAATAGTGAATGTATGAATATTATGTAGCTGAAGCGTTATAGTAGCATCAAGAACAATGACAGAACTGTATAATGTCTGAACCAAATAGACCAGACCCTGATAAAACAGCGTCCACATGTGTGTTCAGTTCTGGATCGAGTCTGTTTGCGAACTCATTAAAATACTTATATACAGAGTAAATGGTAAAAGAGGTGTATTAGACTGAACAACGAATATAGTCGAAGGGAGAGTATTCGTACAATACTAAAGGAAATATATTGTAAGAGTTACTCCCCTTGACCAATAAGAATAAAGGTTTTGGTGTATCTTTTATTGCTTTAAAGTGTTAAGAGGCAAATCACCATTAAACAAGTGAAAATGTTGGTTATCTTACATTGTTAATGACACATTATAAACATTTGTGTTAGACTGAATAAAAAACAAAAGAGGTTGCTGTTGCCATTTTCAAATAGTTTTGATTCAGAGGAGAGGTCGATTGACTCGCAGGACCAAACCTGTTTACCAATCTGACATTCGGAAAAATGGGAGAAAACATTTTATTTTAATTTTCAACAAGTGATATATTAAACACATAGCAACAGCTCAGCAGGCTAAAGGTTCAGTTACATGTATATGAATTGGCGAAAATATTTTCAGTACGAAATGTACCTCTCTAACCCGACCACTTAATCAATAGTATACTGGGGTCTGTTGGACCTGGAGGCTGCTAATGGCATTATCGATGTCATGCGGAAGGCTCCTATGGGAGCTTACTGCACAACTTAATAGGCAAACAGAGAAAGCTCTGATCAGACGGTTCCTACATAAACCATCTGGCCTGGGTCTGTTTTGTTCGAAAATGTGTTTACTATGAAGTAAAGGGTTAACGCAGGCTATCTGTCTTGTGATAATCATTGGATTATCGTGTCAGAAATAATGACGTCATGAATATTTATTAGATAAATATCTATAATGGAACATGACCACAAGGCTATTTGACCATGACATAAACTGCAGGATCATATCTACACGTATATTATATCATAAGGAAACAGATCAGACACCGTAGAAACGGTCTGATCTGGGTCTACTCTGTTTGCAAAGCCGTAGAAAGGCGTATTTATAGAATAAAGGGTTGAGCCACTACCTGTCTCAAAGCTCAAACCTCATTTTAAAGGTCATTAAACATGTTTAACTTACTGTAGGTCGGTACACGGAATAAAGTGGCCGTTCATGTATCATCTATTTACTATAAAACTACATTAACCATTTACTAAATGAAATTCATACAGGTATCTGCTTTTTATGAATATTAATATATTGTATTATTGTAAAACAAGTAAACTGATTTCCTTGGTAAATATGAGAGATGTGTAGCACACAGAGCAGACAATAGTCAGACAATCCATACAGATGCTGTCTGATCTTGCTCTACCATGAGTGCAAATGCTTAATCCTTTCCCTGTTCTGTATTTGGACCAAATTTCAATACCTACTGAATATTCATTAACAAAATAGTTTTTAAAGAAATATGGAAGGTAGAACATTGTAGATATTTTATAAAGCAATGGAATATATCTATCAAATTCTATTTGCAAACAGAGCAGACCCTGATCAGACGGCTCCTCTAGGAGCCGTCTGATCTGGGTCTACTCTGTTTGCAAATGCGCGAAAACACGTTTATATGAGGGAAAGGGTTAAGAACGTAGGCTTATCCAGACGAGGGTTCACTGAGTTGGGGTTAACATAGGATGGAACATTTACACAGACGGAACTTTCAGCTAGGGTGGACGATCGGATAGGATAATCGGGGGACTCATAGCAATGTCCAAATTGATTATTGCCCTTTGGTCGAGGTGTCGAACAGAAATGGAAGAATAAATGTAAGAACATTGACCAACAAATGTTTTTATTACAAAAGGAAGTTACCTAAACCGTAGCCTCATACCACTTTTAACGCATTTGCGAACAGAGTAGGCCCAGAACAGGCAGTTCATGTACTAGTCTCCTGGGTCCATGCTTATAAAACTGTTAGTTGAGTCTGAGTTCGTTCTCAAGTTTTTGATTGGTCAGATTTGAGCCTTTGGCTCAAATCTGACCAATCAAAAGCTTGAGAACTCAAATCTGGCCAATCAAAAGCTTGAGAACGAACTCAGACTCAACTAAAAAGTTTAATAAGCATGGACCCAGATCATGGTCTGTTCTGTTTGCTAATAAAATAGTATAAATCTAATTATATAGTATATTGTATATGATATGGTCAAATTTTCTCTTATTCTTATGCCATTATGAAACATCAGCTAATTAATATTCATAGTCATTATTTCTTATATGAATATTAATGAAGTAAAGGGTTAATGTTTGCGGGGGTTAAACGCTAGTGGTCGTCTCTTGTGGACTACACAGTTGGGTGGACTGTCGTTCGCCCCCTTTCTTTGGTTATGACTGCTGTCTATGAAAAACATATCCAAGGTAAGGTTTTGTCTGGCATGTGATCAGGATCTATACTGTTGACACTCGTCAGCTTTTGGTATACCTCATTGCCCAACTGGGCGACACAAAATATTGACATAGGTCTACACTATATGCAATACATCGAAGACTATTCGCATGCTAACTAATCATCATCATCTATAAACTGCTACACTGTTTAATATTAATTAACCATTCGCTTGCTGAATTTTAAAATACATTTCTCCTTCTTTACCCATGCCCTGTTGTATAATTACATATATCTTCACTGTGTGCACGTATTTCGCTGTGCAATCACTGCTGTGGAGTGCACTGGTTGCACAATCAACTTGTAAATAGTGGAGACCCTGATGAGGCCTGCAGGAGCTGTCTCATCTGGGTCTTCACTATTTACAGGTAGGTATATTGACGTGAATAGCAAGCGAAGGGTTAAGCTTTTTTTTGCAACATACAATCAGAGTATTAAGCAGTTAAACATACTACATACACACAGTCCATATATGAAATGCAGCAGAAACTGTATGTTTTCTGTTTCCTTTCATCTCTGGAGGAAGACTTTATCCAGTCTGAACTTTGAGCTCTCAGCAAGCTTTTTCCAATTAGATATCTCTTTTGTTTGCATTTCTGTGATGTCATGTGCATTTGTTTATAATGCTTTTTTGCTTTAGTTTTTCTGCTGTCTGTATTTATATGTATATATTTTTTGTTTTTTATGCTTGTGCCTCATTTCTGCTTGCATTTTTATTTCTTAGAGCATGTGCCTTTTTCAGTGTTTTTTCACTTGTTTAGATCCTCATAGCTCCCCCAAATTTTTAGTTTTAGTCTGTGTCGGACAATAGCTTATAAGTAAAGTTTTATGTTTTGTTTGTAGCTGACTTATAAATTATATGCTTTTCCCTTACAGAACTTTCTTTTTTACAGGTATCCTTTCTCTTTGTTTTACTTTTTGATATGTTAATGCTTTTGTTTAATTGTCGGCAAATAGCTATATGCTAATGTTATTTTATTGATACAACCGACGTTAAATAAAGCTTCTTGTATCTTGTATCTTGTATCTTGAACAATGGTGAGACACCAACTTACCTAACGTCCCACCTGCATCCAAATGGTTTGCATAATTAATTATTTTACTGCTAACTTTAGGTGTAAATCCTAATACTTTTGAATACCGATATCAGAGTTTCATATGCATAAATTAAAACATCGCCACGTAAAGCTATGTTATTTATCCACCAAACCCTATACAGTAAAACCTCGCTAATGCGACCACCTAAAAGAGGCATAATTCTGGGTGCTAGATGCAGGTGGTTGTTTAATGCAGGACAAATATAATGCATAAAACTCATAGAGGAGCTTTCTGCATTACTTTTGTCCTGCATTAAGCAACCACCTGCTTATAAAGAAACCCATGTTTAATCATTAAGTGGCTGTTCGCATTAGAGGGATTCTACTGCATTGCGATCACTTCGAAGAGACAACTCTAACGAGGGTCACATTATTTTAATATTTGGGTACGCACATTTATCTGTAACTCTGCCGATATGATGATGAGCAGCATCAGTTTCCAAACTATCTGATACAGATTATAGTTTCATGGAAGAAGGAAACAGTACACACTTTCAGAAACTTCATTGCTCAGTATGAAAACAGTTACCATAAACATTTGGACACGCAACTTGGGCAAATACTGTAGACCCAGCTCAGACCGTTCATGAAGAAACAGACTGACCAGTTTTAACACAATTTGTTAGTCCGCTAGTTTCATTTGTTAAATGATATTAGATGAGCTTAAGATTAAACGTTTTAACCCATTCCCTCCTAGTCATGCCCCTTTGCGCCTCAGTAAAAATATTTGTTTTAAACCACTGTGATAAATAGAGCATTTGCCCCTATGGAGCACATGTTCATCAGATAAAAGCTTCAAACCTAAAGTACGTGTTCCTGTCAATACATCAAAACCATCCATTCAGTTGAGTACATAATGGTTTTATCATCGGCTATTATACAATGTACTGTCCCTTATAACACTGTCTCTTATTATACTGTCCCTTATAATACTGTCCCTTCTTGCATTCTCTCAGTACACCATTTTTACATTCTCTAATTACACTTTCCCTAATTACACTCTCTCATTGCACTTGTCCTTATTACACAACGTCTTACTAAACCGTCCCTTATTACACCATCTCTTATTACACTGTCCCTTACTACACTGTCCCTTATTACACTGTCCCTTATTACATTGTCCCTTACTACACCGTCCCTTGCTACACTGTCCCTTATTGCAAATGTCCCTTATTACATTGTCCCTTACTACACTGTCCCTTATTACACTGTCCCTTATTACACTGTTCCTTATTACACCTGTCCCTTATTACTCTGTCCCTTACTACACTGTCCCTTATTACACTGTCCCTTATTATATATTTCCCTTATTACTCTTGTACATTGTCCCTTAGTACTCTGTTTTATGAACAGGTGTGCTTTTAACTCACTGTCTCTTATTACACCTGTTCCTTATTACACTGTCCCTTACTACACTTTCCCTTATTACATTGTCCCTTACTACACCTGTCCCTTATTATACTGTCGCTTATTACACCTGTCCCTTATTATACTGTCCCTTACTACACTGTCCCTTATTACATTGTCCCTTACTACACATGTCCCTTATTACACTGTCCCTTACTACACTGTCACTTTCTACACCGTCCCTTATTACACTGTCCCTTACTACACTGACCCTTATTACACTGTCCCTTATTACACTGTCCCTTATTACACCTGTTCCTTATTATACATGCCCCTTACTATACTGTACCTTACTATACTGCCCATTATTACACTGTCTCTTACTTCACTGTCCTTATTACACTGTCCCTTACTAAACTGTCCCTTACCTCACTGTCCATTATTACGCTGTCCCTTATTACACATGTCCCTTATTACACTGTCCCTCATTACACTGTCCCTCATTACACCTGTCCCTTATTACACTGTCCCTTAATGCCCTTTCCCTTATTATATAGTCCCTTATTACTCTTGTACATTGTCCCCTAGTACACTGTTTATAATGAGCTTAAATAATTTATGAACATGTGTGCTTTTAACTCAACTGAGTTCGGTTTCATACTCAATTTTTTTTTATAGGAACTAAAATTTGATTCGTATTCAAGCTTGAGCACGAAATCTCTCCTTGAGTCTGAGAAGGTGATCAGCGATCGCGATGGTTGTCTTAATTGCATATACTTATATAATGTCAAAGCTGTTTCCACTGTAATTAGTGACTTTGATGATTTCTGATCTTGACAATAAACGTATTGTTCGACATGCTAGCATTGTCTTGGAAAGACAGGGATGAATATACACTGAACATACAGTTTGCAAGCAACTAGCGTGTCCAAACCGGAATTCCTTACTTACTTACCGCTTAACACCTTTCCTAATACAAACGTGTTTTCACGCATATGCAAACAAAGTATACCCAGACCAGACTGCTCCTATAGGAGCCGTGTGATCAGAGTCGGCTCTGTTTGCGGATGGAATTTGATAGATCTGTTTCTTTACTTCCTTAAATGGCTACACTATTCCACACTCCATATGTTATTATAATTTTAGTATTGAAATTTGGAATAAACACAGAACAGGGACAGGGTTAACCCTTTTCAGAGAGGAATATGCCATTAGTGTTTAACTATAGTATCCTTCCAGAATTGAACTTGCTAGAGGATTTTGAATGAAAATCAGTGCGGACCCTGCTTAGAGGACTCCTCTAGGAGCTCTCTGATCTGGGTTTATCCTGTTTGCAAATGCCAGTACATGTGTGTCCCGCATGCGGAGGCTTAACGTTTGACCTAGGTATCTGTTATCAGACCAATTTATTTCATATTGTCACCTCGCACGTGAGATATACAGTACGATGTTGATTTGAGAGAATCATTTCTCCCGACCTTAAACATAAAGGAGAGCCGCAACGTTTGGACTAGACGGTGTCCATTCTGACAAGCAGCCATTCCCTGTCTGCCAGTAAAAAGGTAAGTAGTATTCCCAGTGAGGATGTGCTGTAATCGAAAAGAAATATCTTTTCACCCTTATTCCGCTGTGAAAAGAATGTCCGCCAAAATTTGGATCTGGTGAAAGTTTGCCTAGTTCAGATTCGATAAAACTTTTAAGAAACTATTAGTAAAATGTCATGACTAAAGCTTTTGAGAAACTGTTAGTAGCCTAATTTGAGAAACTATTAGTAAAATGTCATAAAGCTTTTTTTTTAGAAACTATTAGTAATATGTCACGATAATAGCTTTTGAGAAACTATTGACGTTGTGTCAAACAGCTTGGATTCTGATAATGCTCCGAGTTGCCCAAGCTGTTTGCGAATGCAACTCGGGCTGCGGATAGCTGGATAAAGGTTAATAATTTGACCGTCTCCATGGTTACACTACTAATCGTTTTCTACATAATTATATACAAGTAAATAATTATATACAAGTAAAACCCCTCTAAACCGGACGTTAATTTTAGTATAAATATCGGTCTTGGAGACAGGTGACAGCTTAATGCAGGGTGAAAGACCTGCCTAAAAGTATCTAAATTCTTCTCCTCTAGAAATCCGGTTTATTGATATTCAAAGTATATTTCGTGATAAGAATGTAATCGATACTATTCCTAAATGTTTCATAAATTCTGAATCGCCTATCATCTGTTATAAATACAATAAACCAATTAGGAACGTTATTTTAATTGTATCCGACTTAAATATTGATGTCAATACCCCTACTTCTTGAGACTGTGGCACTTCAAGCTTTTGTTATAAACCAGTTGGGCACTGGTAATTTTAATATTATTAAAGATAAACGTCTCAGGACCATCCTTACTAAAGGACCCAAATATAGATTCCCTTCCCTTATTGATTTTGACACTTGTCGTACTCATATTGCTGAAGCTATTCAAGAATTCTGCATCAAATGGTGTCGACGAGAACATGCTGATGTAAATGCCCTTTCGGATTGGAAAAAAACATGTTTTTGACATTATTGATACACGTATTGCTTCTATTACCACCTCGACCTAGAATTACATTTCGATATCTGAAGAAAAACATTTCGAATTTTCATTCTAATTATGTTTTTGCTCCTTCTGATAAGGCATCAAATAATGTAATAATTATGTGACGATTGTATTATGTTGATGTTTTGAAGAAGGAATTAACTGGTTCACAAACATATATTACAGTGCAAACCCCTGAAAAAGATATAGTCACGGCACATGTAAAAATGTGCAATACTTTTAAGTCTAATCCTAACGTAAAACAACATAAACTTTCTACTATGTACTGGATTCCTAAGCTACATAAAACTCCGTATAAGGCGCGTTTTATTGCTAACTCTATTTGTTGTACTACTACTACTAAACTATCTCAACATTTAACGTCGTGTCTTACTACTATCAAAGAACATGCTAAACGTTACTGTGATAAAATATATGACCATTCTGGTATTAATGTTTTTTGGTCCATAAAAAATTCAAATGATATTTTAACTAAACTTGAAAATGAACAGTACAACATTTCTTCATTGAGCTCTTACGATTTATCTACACTCTATACTACTCTACCTCACCATCTTATAAAGGATAAACTGATTAAATTGATAGAAAAAACCTTTGCCAGAGAAAATAAAATGTTCATTGCTTGTAATGTTCAACGTTCATTCTTTTCGAATTCTGAAGTTGAAAATTACACAATGTGGACTTGCCTTGATGTTTGTAGATCTTTAACATTTCTTTTAGATAACATATTTGTGCGCTATGGGGATACCATATATCGTCAAGTTGTTGGTATACCTATGGGAACAAATTGTGCCCCTCTTGTTGCTGATTTTTTTTTTTTTATTGCTATGAGAAGGATTTCATGCTTAGTTTAAAACCTGATACACAATCTGACATTGTTGGTGCTTTTAATAAAACGTCTAGGTATTTAGACGATATTTTGAATTTGGATAATCCTTATTTTGAAAATATGGTTTCTTCTATTTACCCAAAAGAACTTACTTTAAATAACGCGAAACTATCTGACATTCAGGCTTCCTTTTTAGATTTGAATATTTCCATCACTAATGATAAAGTTTCGTCTAAAATATACGATGAAAGGGAATATTTCGATTTCAAAATTGTTAATTATCCTTCTCTAGTTGGAGATGTTCCCCGGTCTACATCTTATGGGGTTTACATTTCTCAATTTATTCGCTTTGCCCGAGCCTGTTCTTAGCTAGTAGATTTTAATAGTCGTAATGTAGTCATAACTCATAAACTTCTTAAGCAAGGCTACAGATATCATAAAATTCGGAAAGCTTTTTCAAAATTCTATTATCGAAATTTTCCCCTCATTAGTAAATATAACTGCAATTTACCGACGTTACTGCAACAAGGTATTTCTCATCCAGATTTCTATGGTGATGTTATCTGGTCATATCCATGTTCACGATTTGTTTATTAAACGCATTAAAACTTTTAGGAAGAAAGGTTATGACCCTATTATATTGCAACACACTGCATGCATGGTTATCGACCCCTTTACAGTCGGTCGCTACGCTTTCCTCTTTGCTTGCACGGTGACAGGCCGAGGGTATTACTCTATGAGGGTATACTCTTAAACCCAGAAATGGGATGAGCTTACCAGACTCATGTATTACCTTTTCTCTGTCGTGCCCTTTACGGCTTCCCTGCAGTTGCTCATTGAGTACATATTTGACGGACTTTCACAGTTGTTATGCTATGTTTTACATTTTGTACTGTGATTACTGTCTTCTATGTTGTGGCGAAGTGCGGCGGGGATACCTTTATTTACAATGTTTGTTTAGCTAGGGTGACTTTGAGATAAGTGTGAGGTTAGGACGTCCGTAAACCGGGTTTAAACCCCTAGTGGTGATTTTGCTACTGACTGTGCCAAGGCGGTTCTCTCTTTGTCACCCTTACTTTTGTTTGTCTTTTGTCTTTGTGCTTGTGCTTTGTTCATGTTTGTCTCTGGTGATGGTGATTTGTTGGTGTTTTCTGTGTTCTTCTCATGTGTTTGCGTGTGTTTGGTTGTGTGTGTGTGACATGCTGTCTATTGGTGTATTGGTGGTGATTGCGTCTTGCATGTGACTTTCTACTGTATGTGCCTCAGTATCAGATGTAGGTGCTTTAAATATCAAGTAAAATAATGGAGAGTTTTTATGCCTACTAGATTTGTTTTGCCGTTCCGCAGGTTATGCCAATCTTAAACAGTAGAACCTGACCTGTGCCGCCATTCAGTTCTTGATCAGAAGAGTCTTAATACATTACCCCCTAGTGACGCATTTTTGCGCCTCTATAAAATTCACATTGTGAAACCATTGTGATAATCTCTTTATCAACTTTAAATATATCTCAAATTGTCTGAGGGTCTGTATTTACTGACTACAGATTGATTTTACATGCATCTTTAAGTGTTCATTTTCTTAACCAACAGTTCATCGTCTAGCATGCAATTGTTACATTTTCATGTCTTTGGACCACTGTTTGTTTTAGAACATATCTTGAGCGATATACCCATATGGCCAGTGTGTAATGCAGGTATTATACCACAGGAACGTATAAATGGTATATCTTTATTTATAAACCATCATTCAATTCTATTACGTTCCATACGACTTTTCGTTTCCAAGTAAATTGTGTAGTAGCAGAGTTTTTATTCGTCAAATGTATTTTAGATTAAATTCTGATCTAAATTTAACAGTGATTTAGAAGATTTATATCTTTTCGGCTGAGGAAATATATCAACTATATTTATAACGTCATTATAATCTCCAATTATAGTGATACCTAGCGTTTTTCTCTAATTAAATGGGGCAAACTCTTCAAAAAAATTCATTATTATTAGCATATAAGCCATTTTCATCTATGGCTTCATTTAGTAATAGGTATATACCTTGACTTTTGTTACATTACACACTGTTGCAGTTAAACTATTGTGTATAGGTGTGGACAACCCTATTTTAGTTGTTCCGAACCTATGAAAGCATTGTCAGTCCGTGAATTCTGTATTGATTTTATCTTTTAGTCTTCATTGTGTGTTTCTTGCAGGTATATGTAGACAACATTTGTTTGTTTTGCCGTGACAGTCATTGCATTAGCCTGTGACGCTTATTTGTATTCCTAAGCCCTTGGTTCCCAAAGTGGAAATCACGGGTTTACTGTGCCTTGCTGGGTACAACACCGTGGTATCAATATTTATCCACACTACAGTCGCAGTCAATAATCCCATTCTACCAGAGTATGAGATCGATACACTTTCTTACACTTCATTCAGAACACAATAACATATAAATGTATATCCAAATCATTAAATGTATGAAATGACAGTAACCAGGTCGTTTGATCTGACTCCAAACTGCTTGCTAATGACATCATTGTTCAGCACAAAAGCATTCTTTCTGTAATTGACTATCGACACATTGATAGTTTGGATGCTAGATACCCAATCTGGTTCCAGACTACCAATTATTGACATTATTGTGTGATATACGATGCATAATTGCACACAAATCATATATATATACTGTACACATCAAGCAACTGATTGTCACGAAACTGTTATCATTTACCTAAGATTGAGTGACAAACGGTTTGGATCCTGACCGAACGCCAAGTGACTAGGCGTCCGACCTGGATCCAAACTGCCTATAACAGACATCATTGTTCAGCACGGAACATTCATCATGTACATTCAGATCAAATTCATGTTCTGTGCCAGGAATGTTCAACAAACTCATTACAGGCGCATGTGATAAAATCAACGGTGATAATAATTTGTTTACTATTTATTCTTAAACTGTTTGACAAACAGTATGGGTTTTGATTAGATACCAACTTGTTAGGCGTCCGATCTGACCCCAAACTGCCTATTATTCTTTCAGTACAGCGCATTCCGTTTAATACACATCATTAAAATAAACGACAGCTTGACACACAGTTTGAGATAATTAAGGCGTCTAATCTGGCTCCAAACAACCTATTTCTAACATCATTGTTTCGGCGCAAACACATTCTCCATATAGGCCTACACACAAGTCATATGCATGTGTTAAGTCATTATGATAGTTTGAAACTGTTTCTCATTCTATTTTGGATGTCAAACAGTTATGATCCTGGGTCCATTTGAGTTCTCAAGCTTTTGACTGGTCAGATTTGAGCCAAAGGCTTGAGAACAAACTCAGACTCAACTAAAAGTTTTATAAGCATGGACCCTGAACGGACACACATCGGTCTCAAACTGTTTGTTGTTGACATCATTGATTCAACAACAACACACTCCCGATGCACATATTGATAAGATGCAAACTCTGAGAAACATCTGTTTGCGAAACTATTTGCAAACGCAGGGCAATGGAATGAAATCATTGACAATGGAATAAATATATATACATGTTTTATATTTCCTAATAATGTAGTAATTCTTAATTGTTGAAACCACACAGGAAATTTTCGTTGCATTATTTTGTATTTTTCTCTAAATTGATATTCTGTAGCAATCAGCTTTGTATACCATATCAGTGCATACTTTTCTTTAAATTGATATCTTCTGTAATTTCCAGCTTTGTATACCATATTACTTGTCATACCTTTTGATTTCCAAGCTGTGTAAACCTTTTAGGGCCGATGTCCAGTTCAATATACTTTCCTTACAGTAAGTCATATGCAGGATATCAGTGATGTTAAGTAAACAATGAAGAGGCCAGTAACACATGTATATCCTTTAGCCAATTACCTGAACAAACATATATGCAATATATTTAATAAAATAGGTAAAACCAGCAATGCTTGACAAGTCAAGCAAATCGCTTCTAGCTATAATCTGACACCTCGGAAACGTTGTTTAAGTATATAAACAACAGCACAATGCAACCGCATTATACTAGCTTGCTGCGTAGTCAATACATCATTAACGTGAATTAATTTCATTTGGTTTTTTTCCAGGTAAGAAATCATTTTTTATCTTCCTGTGTGTCTCTCTTTGTAAATACGTTTTCAGACACTTGTAGAGTTTATCTTTGTTATCTTTGTAAATAAGTTACTTCATTGATGTTCAGACAATTGAAGAACTTTTAGTTTGTTTGCTTTCAGTCTATTCTTCTTCTTCTTTTTATAATACATATTCAATATATAACTGATATTCATTAAAGACCAGAATACTAGATTTGTGCATACATGTATTTTGTATTCTTCAATTGTCTGATGAAATGAAATTTGTTTTGATATATTTGAAATAGGTGTGAGTTTATGCTAATTTCGATATGAAAACGATTATATTAATTTGACATGAATGTAGAGCATGTTAAATGTAACAAAACATTTATAGTTACCTAACTTGAGTCATTTGCTGAATTGTTTATTCACTATAACTGTGTGGGAAACTGTGTATATGTCTGATAGGGAAATGTCGGTACTAACTATAGGTTAATTCTAAATTACTTTTTTGATTAGTATTGTTTAAACTGGTTGATTTCATATTGTATAAATTGATTCATTTTGTTTCATTCTATTTAGTCAAAGGTTATTTATTCATTATTTTAAAATTGGTTCAGTTACCCCCGCTGTCAAGCGAGGCTGATACCGAGATAACTTCCCCAAACTATACTAACCTTTGACTTCAGAGGTGCATAGATATACTTACTTGCTGCATAATCAATAAACCATCTACGTGGATTTATTGAATTTGGTTTTGTTTTATCCTTCCCCGTTACAAAAGATCATAAAGTCTGACAAGCTTTATATTTTATCACAGATGCTGTTAACAAAGTACAAGTAATTGTGGTGAGTCACATCTTGACAAACAGTTTGTATCACGATTATAAGTAAAGTTCGTAAGTTATCGATCTGGTTCCAAAATGCCCATTATTGCCATCATTGTTCCAGCATAAGCACATTCGCCGTGAACTTACAAGTAATATACATGTAGATACTCTAAGTATTGTCACATTTGTTCGAGCCATGCACATAGAAATAGTGTACATGTTCTAAATAGCACGCGTTCGAGATACTAGCTGCAAACGAGATACGATTAATCTAAGAAAATGACAGAATAGAAGAACAGTTTGGATCCTGACTAGAGGCCAATGTAATAGGTCTTTCGATGACATCATCTTTTTTGGTTTGCCCATTCTAAGTGTACATATAGATTATTTACATGTTCTAAGGTAGATTTGTTCACCAAGCTGATTGCAAACTGAATGAAGTAAAAACTAACCACGAATCATTGTTTTATGTGACAAACAGTTTGTATCTTAATCGGATGTCAAGTTGCTAGGCATCCAATCTGGCTCAAAACTAACTGATGGTAGTACTTTTGTTTAAGTACACACATTCTCCATGTACAGTTAAATCATACATATGTTCCAAGCACAAATGTACAATCGTAATGAAATGGAACCTAATAACCATGGTAGTTTGAACCTGTTTACAATTCATTCTGATATGTTTAACAAACAGACACTGTAACTAAATTTAATTGTAGTGAGTGAAAACTTTACAAACAGTTTGGATCCTGATCAGACGCTAGGGTGCTAGATGTCCGATCTGACCTCATGCTATCTATCATTGACATCGTTGTGTCAGCACAGATATATTTCTCAGGTATTTATAAGTCATATGTGCATGTTTTAAGGCATACATGCTCACTACACCAAGTGTACATGTACTTATATAGAATCTAACAATGACAGTAATTTGAAATTTCTTACAAATTATTCTTAATCTTTGTAACAAACAGTTTTGATACTGACTAGATACCAACTTGCTAGGCGTTTGATTCGGCTCCAAATTGCTTATTATTGACATCATTGTTTTATCACAAACACTTAAAAACAAGCTCTACTTTCTGTCCTTTCGATACGGATTGATAAACCATTACCTCATAGGCTATTTTAGATCCAATCACTTTAAATAAATCTACCGAAAATTAACATTAACTAGAGAAAAGGAAAAAATAAAAATTTGTAGTATGATATCCTTGTGATAAATAGAGCATTTGCTCCTATAGGAGCAAATGCTCTATTTATCACAATGGTTTCAACAGGTGACTTTTGCAGAGGCGTCAAAAGGCGTCAATATGAGGGAATGGGTTAAACTTGGAGCTAAGCTCAATGTTTACCTTAATGGCAGCTAAATCAAGATGTGTTTCAGTAAAGCACAAAATGTCAAAATCTAAAATATTATATTTTAAGTACTCTAATGTATTCCAAATACTCCTAATGTTACAATGGACAATAAATAGTGAGTTTGAGGTAGTAACAGGGATTTGGTTTGACTCAATGTCCCCGGCTTCAAGAAGTAGTAACAGTAGAACAGTTAAAATTTGAAGAGACATGGTCTTGTTCATGTACTGTTTGACATGCCATACTTGACATATACATGTTTACTAGTCTGTTTTTAAATTATAGTTGACAAACACCTTCAGAATGGTTGCCTCCAACATAAGAAATAACACAATTCAACAGAAATATATTGATAATCAATAAAGTCACACACCTCAAACTTTCATTATGTCGTAATACAATCATTGACTGTCAAAAAATGTATTGGCGAGTTTATTAAACAGTCTGCGTGATATACAACCAATGGCATACAATACATTATTTAAACTCTTTGATAGCATAATTAGCTCAATATTATTTTATGGGTGTGAACTTTGGGGTATTGAGTATATAGAACGAATTAAGAGAGTACGTGTTTATGCTTGTAAACGTTTCTAAATACACCATTAAAAGCTTCTAATTCTGCTATCATGGGCGATTGTGGTAGATGTCCATTGTATATTTCAGCATTTAAGCGATGTGTGGATGCGTTTAATTACAATGTCTGATAACAGGTATGTAAAAATGTGTTACAATATGTTGGAATATTATGATGAACGCGGATATAAGAACTGGGTCACTTCATTAAGTTTAAATTTGTGTAGCAATGGTTTTGGTTATATATGGTTAGGTCAAGTCGTTGACAATCCTGACTGTGTTTTGGATCAGTATGTAAATAGGTTAAAAGACCAGTATAAACAAAAATGACATGAAATGTGTTGTAATAATAACAAAATGGTTTTATACAGACAGTATGTAGTCGAATTTGTGAAAGAGTCATATCTGGATGCCATTGATTTAAAGAAATTTAGAAGCAGTTTTGTATCATTTAGGTCGTCATCTCATAAATTCTGAAAATGGGTGATCCTTCGAAAGCAAAAGTAGAAATGCAAAAAGAGAAAATTGCAGACTCGGTTTTATTGAGTCTGTTCATGAGTGGTAATTGAAAGTGCAACACTACTTACGCCCCCTAGCTCCGGTTTAAGCAGTATTCAATTTTCAAAACGATCAACATCAAAACTAATGATCCCGAAGGACCATAAAATATAACATAAGTTGGTGATTGAAAAAGGTAGACATATTCATTTGGCTAGAGAAGTACGATACTGTATACATTGTGTTCGTTCCATAGAAGACGAATTATATTTTTTATTATTTTGTCCATTATATGCTGACCTGAGATCAATATATATACATAATAAGTATTGGGATTCGCCGAATATTTGCCGCTTGATGTCCTCTAGCAAGTTGGCCATGTTCATATATTATGTAATGAAATATCGCGATGAATTTCTAATATGAATATACAGTTGTGTTTAATACTCGAGTGATGTGGAATACCGTGGGAACTATTATGTATAATATATTGTATTACTCTGATCACCAGACTATTAAAATAGTGTAACATTGTGTTAGCAACTACACCTGATACATGCTTAGTTTTGTTTGTATGTACTTATATGTGTATGGGCCGGTGGCCTATGATGCGAAATAAACTGAAACTGAAACTGACTGTCTCATTATCTCGTTTTCTACAGTATCCCTGTTTGCAGCTCAATCATTGATTACACTAGCGATAGGTGGATACAGTTTGTTTCACTTATATATTTTTTCGGCCGTTTGTTTTGTATGTGTTTTTTCCCGCATGACTCAAATTTGTATATTTGTACTTGAATAATAGAGATTTAATGTATGTTTGAGTAAGAGATGTCGATAAAGATTTTCCTTTGAGCTGATTTCTGGTGCCGTTTTCTGAAGCTTGATGTTTACAATTATCGGCTTGCTCGTCAATTTCTTTTAATGAACATATAGATAAGGAGGAAAGTCTAGAAAACATGGCATGTTTACCAGAATTTAGACGTAAAGTATGTAGATCAAGAAGAGTCATTTTCAAACGAGATTTTCGTTTAATATTACCATTTTTGAGAATGCCATGTGATCGAGATTTGCGTTTTCTTATAGAAAAAATTGAAAAAATATCTATATCTGGTTCTTTTGAAATATTTCCAGTCTGGTAAATATTATCATTCAGTCCTAAAGGAAAAGGTGTTTGCAATTTGTTTTATCCAATTTAATTCAGATATAAATCTAGCTTTCGATTTAAAGCTACTAGTAGCCTCCTTATCATATGTTATATGCTCAACAATGTGTACTAAAACATCTTTAAAAGAATAGCCAGATTTCCGAAAGTGTTGGTATAAACAATTGTTTAGTTTACGATTTCGACACTGATATGCATGCTCACGAAATCGAGTCTTCAAAGCACGTCCTGTTTGTCCTACGTACTGTATAGCGCAACTAGGCGCGTTTCAAGTTAAAACATAAATAACGTTAGTAGAAGTACAATCAACGTCTGAGTTTATCTTGACATTAAATGTTCTACCATTAACTGTAGATTTTAAAGTGGAATTACAAGAAATGTTACTACAACAAATGCACCTCTTAGCAAAACACTTTTAGATAATCGGATACACTCTGTGTCGCTTGTATAAGGACCGTTTACGAATAGAAGAAACATTTTGGATAACAGATTTTAAAGGTGAAAGTACAACTCTTGGTCCATTGAAAAAACATTTATTAATAGAAAGAGATGGTATGTGTTTACTTTAACATTTCTGCTAGTTGTCCACTTGAATATTCCCGTTGATTTATTTGTAGTGTTGTCAAAGCTTGTCCTGTTTTACCCATGCTAACTCTAGCAGAGGACTTTATAAATGTTAACAAGACAATTGTCTCCCTTGTGTATTTGTGTGCTTAGATAATTACAAAATACTGCAGTCGTCATTTTGTGAACTTTAATTTGGCGCACCAGGGTACGCTAAAGGAAGTTTGTTGTCGAACTCGTAATGAACGACTTGTTCCTCAACTGATTTCCGTTTCCCCTTGTATCTTGGGTTAAACGTGCGCTCGCTCATGTTAGGATCAGATTTAAAAGTATTGCACATTTTAACATTTTCCGAGGTTATATCTTTTTCGGGGTTTGAACTGTAAAAACACAGGTGTTAGCTTATTGCAAGACAAACTTTATGCATAAAGGAGGTTTCTTCGTGACTTGTGCCCTTCATTAAGCAATCCATTGCTTTTATAGAGTCCTATAGTAATAATTTAACGTAGTTATGCCGATACTTTACTGTATATACACTATTGAATATTTTCAATAATTCAGAATAGGTCATATTTATTCTCCGTCAAATTCAAACTGATATGTTTAACGGTATTACTATATTATTTTCAAATGCACATACAATGACCGACACATACAGTCAACTTGAACACAATATTGAGCAACAGTGTCTGGCTTTAACATAGCAAGACTTAGTATATCGCATTAGAAGAGATATAAAAGTACAAAAATGAGTCATGCAGGAAATACCACATACAGAACAAACACTCGCCCGAACAGCATCACAAGGAAACAGCAAATGACATGGGTAGAAAAAACAACAAGAGACGCACAAAGACAAAACAAACATACAATAGGAGGAAGATGGAAGTACCGCCTTGGAACGGTCAGTGACAAAAGTCACCGGGGGTTTAAACCGGTTTATGGGCGCCCAACCTCACCCTTATTCCATCCCCATCCTAAAAGACAAACAGTGTAAATAAACGTATCCCCTCTCCGACTAATCTACAACAACCGCGACAGCAAATACTGTGGTAAAGTGCATGTATAACAAAAAAACATTTAATTGAACATACTGTATCCACCTATCGCTAGTGTACTCAATGATTGAGCTGCAAACAGAGTAACTGTAGAAAAGTAATAAAGGGTACGACAAAAATGAAATAGTACAGATATCCGACGTTCTCCTTCCATTTCTGGATTTAAGAGGTCGCCTTCATAGAGTACTAAACCTTTTTTGTCGGCGTACATGCAAAGAGGCCAGCGTGATTGCCAACTGTAAAAGGGTTCACAACCAAACATGCAGTATGTTGTAATAATACAGGATCATATCCCTTTTTAATGAATTGTTTTATATAATTGATGAACAAAGTGAGAAAATGGGTATGTCCAATAATTCTACGAAGTTTGTAAATCACATCACCATAAAATTCAGGATGTGAAATACCGTGTCGCAAAAGTACCTTGAGATTACATTTGTACTTGCCAATAAGCGAGAGATTTCGATAGTAAAATTTAGAGAAAGTTTTTCTTAGTTTATGGTATCTATATCCTTGTTTAAGCAGCTTTTCAGTTAAAATGAGATTACGACTGTTAAAATCGTCAATAGATGAACAAGCTCTAGCAAAACGAATAAGTTGAGATATATAAACCCCGTAAGATGGAGCACGGGGAACATCCCCGTCAAGATGAGGAACATTTACAATATCAAAATCAAAATCATCTCTTTTGTCATATATTTTAGAAGAAATCATTCCATTATTAATTTTCAGGTCTAGGTCAAGAAACGCTGCATAATTGTCGGACGGGTTAACTTTATTCAATTTGAGTTCTTTAGGATAAATTGTAGGAATCAGAGTATTAAAGAAAGGGTTATCTAAGTTAAAAATATCATCCAAATATCGACAAGTATCATTGAAGGCTTCTATAACATCTTCTTGTGATTGAGGATTCAAACTCAACATGAAATCTCTCTCATAGCAGTACAAAAACAAATCTGCGACAAGTGGTGCACAATTCGTACCCATGGGAATACCAATTACCTGACGGTATATAGCATTCCCATAACGTACAAATATGTTATCCAAAAGAAAGGTTAGTGCTTCGCAAACTTCTGAGCAAGTCCAATTGGTGTAATATTTCATTTGCTCGTCAGTAAAGAAAGCTTTTTCAGCATTACATGCCAAGAACGATGTTTTTTCTCGGGCAAATACTTTCTGGATCAAGCTAGTAAGCTTATCCTTAATCAAAATATGAGGAAGAGTTGTGTACAGAGTAGAAAAGTCGTAAGTGCTTACAGTGGATGCAAGATACCTTTTGTTCTTAAGTTTGTTTAAGACTTCTGAAGAGTTCTTAATAGACCAGAAGAGATTTATTCCAGAATTTTCATAAGTCTTATCACAGTAAAATTTTACATGTTCCTTTACCTTCGTTAAACCAGAAGTCAAAAGTATAGACAATTTAGTAGTTGTACATGAACTAGAATTTGCAATGAAACGCGCTTTATATGGTTTTTTATGTAGTTTTGGTAACCAATACATAGTAGGAAGTTTATGTTGTGTAATTTTAATATCGGTTCCAAATTGTTCACACTTTTTGACATGGTCTGAAATGATGGTCTTTTCGTCAGTGGTAACTGAAATGTATGACTTGGTATTAGTAATTTCCTGCTTCAAGACATCGATATAATGTAATCGTCAAATAATAATCACATTATTTGATGCCTTATCAGCAGGAACAAAAACGTATTTTGAATGGAAATCCTGTAAACCCTTTTTAAGATGTCTAAATGAAGTTCTAGGTTTAGGTGGAAGAAGGTGTTTATTAGAGCTGTAAAAGGAAATGCGTTTATCAATTATATCAAAAATTAGTTTTTTCCAACAAGAAAGGGCAGTAGACTCAACATGTTCTCTTCGACACCATTTAACACTAAAATTTTGTAAAGCCTCCGCAATCTGAACTCGACAAGAGTTAAAATCTATCAAGGATGGTATTCTATATTTGGGACCTTTATTCAAAAGAGATCGTAGACGTTTATCTTTAATTATCTCAAAATTACCAGTAATCACATGACCAGCCGGAGAATAGCAAAATTTTGAGGTGGCGCAATCTCAATTATCAGGAATATTATCATTAATATTAAGGTCGGCCACAATTTTATTATAGTTGAAAATTGTATTTCTGATGGGTTTGTTATATTTGTAGCAGATGATAGGTGGTTCTGTATTTTTAAAGTATTTAGGAATAGTGTCAATTACATTTTTGTCTTTAAAAATACTTTGGAGGTCAATAAAATCAATACCTTTATTAATAAAAGGAATTTTCAAGAAGAATCTTTGGTGTTCAGATAATTTGTCGATGTGCGGTCTGAGAACATGTAGAGTAAAGCTTTGTATCAAACTAGCCGTTCCTATGAGAGGATCTGATCGAAAAATAATTTTATCGGCTTGCTCGTCAATTTCTTTTAATGAACATATAGATAAGGAGGAAAGTCTAGAAAGCATGGCATGTTTACCCGAAATTAGGCGTAAAGTATGTAGATCAAGAAGAGTCAATTTCAAACGAGATTTTCGTTTAATATTACCATTCTTGCGAATGCCATGCGATCGAGATTTGCGTTTTCTAATAGAAAAAATTGAAAAAATATCTATATCTGGTTCTTTTGAAATATTTCCAGTCTGGTAAATATTATCATTCCTGTTTTCCGCCAATAATAACACCATGGTCCAAGGGTATACAACTTTTGGGTCTGAGTCTAAGATCCTTCTGAAGTATCTGATTGGTCAGATTCTGAGAAAGCTTAGCATCTATCAATTGGGACTTGTTAACATACACCCGACATGTGTCTTTGAATTGTACTGTTTCAGCTGGTGTTTGTGGAAAGGGAGGGTGTAGATCAGTAAGTGAGCTTACCTTATATAGACTACATTACTGGTTTCGACATAGTTACTGATTTTCTTGTCTCCATTACATCTATATTTAAATGTAATAAGCAAACGAATATGTGTTGAAGACAGGACAAGTGTGTCATTGCAGTCATGTGTATTTGGTGTGCATGAGTAGAAATGCGATCATAATTCTTTATGTAGAAGTTTATATTCTTCACTGAACAATATAAGTGTACAGGAAGACAACAGTTACAGATTCCCATTAAAATATTCAATTCAGAATATGTAATGAACATCATAAAAGCATAAACTTTAGACCCCTAAACGGTCATTAGAACTGTAAGAATTGTCCTGCCGACTTTGTAATCTAAACCAACAACTTTATGCAACTATCATCCAGTTCTTCATATTTAACAAGAGTTGGCAGTATGCTACAAAATCATTCCGTCTTTTATGTATGACCGAGAACTCTGAGAAGAAAAACAAATATGGCTATTTTGTGGATAATTCAAGGGTCATAATTCTTAACTGCCTGGAACTACATATATTGGGTATCAAACTTGGCCGATATATTATAACCATTAACGTTTTCACTAAGTTTCGTGAAGACTGGATGAAACATTCCTTCTAATGAACATAGCCAATATGGCTAATTTTAGACAACTCCAGGGCCATGATTCTAAATACCTGGAACATTATTGCTGGTTATCATACTTGACCAATATAATATTTCCAGGACAGTTTCAGCAATTTGGTGGCAATGTTTAGTTTCAGATCCCAATAATATTACTGACGAGCCACTGAAACTGTTATATATGTTATCACGAAATCGCCGCAAGCGGGCACATAGCTGACGAAATTTAAAAAAATTGACAAACCATGCTCAAGGTTTGTTCAACTATTACTGAAGAGGACACATCTACACATGCATTGACACTTTGTCTCGTAATCAATCAGCGAGTATGGGAAATCTGGTAAGGTAAATACTATTTAATGTAAGAAGTCCTTACATTTGAAGTTAATAGCTATTAAACTTTGGAAGTTATGATCCGGACAAGCCGGACGAACGGACGAACAACCAGACGGACATGGTGACTCCAGTATACCCCCAACCACCCCTCCCCCCGAAAAAAACCCCAACAACAACAAAACAACAAAACCACACAACAACAAAACAACACAACAACAACAAAAAACTTCGTTTGTGGGGTTATAATGATTGTTTATAAAAATACGCATGGAACACGTTAGTAGTTTAACATTTAACCTGATGCGGGCGGATTGCGGGTGACTACCTATGCAAACAGCTTGGATCAAGATTAGATGCCGGCGAGTTACTGGATGTCACACTTGGGTCAAAGCCGATGAAAAGAAATGCACGATAAATCAGCTGTGATATCTGCTGTCGATTTCATTGTCTATAGTTTGTGAACAACTACTTGAATCTGCTAAGGTTTGGTCCTAAAAGTTATTCGCCCGAGATTTAGATGAATTTGGTGTGGTCCGTATGTGTTTGCAATGTCGCAATATGTTTTATCTAGAACAAGAAATTCACATATGAGTAATACCATGTAGGTTTTGCAGGGACATCCTCATGAAACGGCCCAAATATTTTCATTTCTAAATGGTTGTTAAATATATTTAACTTTAAGCCTGCTGTTGTCGGATAAGTGATACGCTATACAAACAGTCCGGATCAAGATGAGATGTCGAGAAACCCGACCGTGTCTCCACATGATCCAAACTATTTGACACCTTGGTGCAATTGTAGTAGACTTTCAGACCAATCCAAGAGCGGAATGTCTTTGAACAGTCGTTACAGATGAAGGATATGACATATTTCTCTGGTGACGGTGCATTGCGCTTTTGCCACTAAAGTTGCCGCTTCCCACTTCGACCCTTCTCTGATTGTTTCCTTTCACAGCATGTCTACATTGGTTATGGCCTGCTGCTGTGATAGGCGTAAACAGGCGAAACAATCAAGTTAAGGGTGAAAATATTCATAAAAAGCTTACACCAACTGTTTCTAAATATCTTATTGATGTTTCCGAATTATGCACTATCAATGGAAGGTATTCCACTTATACAGGAATGTAGCAGTTGCATTGCTTGGTTCGAAAGATTGACCACACTATCAGCATAGCCTACTGATTTTTCATTAAAAATGACCTTGACAATTTCTTTGGAATGGAACATTCTTACGTTGAACATACACTATATCATACTTACATTAATTAATGATCATATAGACTATATGCGTATAAGACCGCATATCGGAGATATATTCATCGACGTCAACCTTTCAAAGAAAATAAATGGTTGACATCAGTGGATATTTTTATAATGGCATATGAACACAAATATTTGGCCGCAGCAGATACTATAGTTTCAGAGCAGTATAGTAGAACATGTTCTAAGGGACCATTCATTTAAGGAACATCTGTACAAGTACCCAGAAATATTTCTAATTTCTCTTCCCTTCAACCGTTTGTTCGTTTAAACCAACTTAATCTTCAGTCGGCATCATCTTTTCACATACCTTCTCTTTCTATTAATAAATGTTTTTCAATGGACCAAGAGTTGTACTTTCACCTTTAAAATCTGTTATCCAAAATGTTTCTTCTATTCGTAAACGGTCCTTATGCAGGCGACACAGAGTGTATCCAATTATCCAAAAGTGCTTTGCTAAGAGGTGCATTTGTTGTAGTAACATTTCTTGTAATTCCACTATAAAATCTACAGTTAATGGTAGAACATTTAATGTCAAGATAAACTCAGACGTTGATTGTACTACTACTAACGTTATTTATGTTTTAACTTGAAACGCGCCTAGTTGCGCTATACAGTACGTAGGACAAACAGAACGTGCTTTAAAGACTCGATTTCGTGAGCATGCATATCAGTGTCGAAATCGTAAACTAAACAATTTTTTATACCAACACTTTCGGAAATCTGGCCATTCTTTTAAAGATGTTTTAGTACAAATTGTTGAGCATATAACATATGATAAGGAGGCTACTAGTAGCTTTAAATCGAAAGCTAGATTTATATCTGAATTAAATTGGATCAATTAATGCAAACACCTTTTCCTTTAGGACTGAATGATAATATTTACCAGACTGGAAATATTTCAAAAGAACCAGATATAGATATTTTTTCAATTTTTTCTATTAGAAAACGCAAATCTCGGTCACATGGCATTCGCAAAAATGGTAATATTAAACGAAAATCTCGTTTGAAAATGACTCTTCTTGATCTACATACTTTACGCCTTACTTCGGGTAAACATGCCATGCTTTCTAGACTTTCCTCCTTATCTATATGTTCATTAAAAGAAATTGACGAGCAATCCGATAAAATTATTTTTAGATCAGATCCTCTCATAAGAACGGCTAGTTTGATACAAAGCTTTACTCTACATGTTCTCAGACCGCACATTGACAAATTATCTGAACACCAAAGATTCTTCTTGAAAATTCCTTTTATTAATTAAGGTATTGATTTTATTGACCTCCAAAGTATTTTTAGAGACAAAAATGTAATTGACACTATTCCTAAATACTTCAAAAATACAGAACCACTTATCATCTGCTACAAATATAACAAACCCATCAGAAATACAATTTTCAACTATAATAAAATTGTGGCCGACCTTAATATTAATGATAATATTCCTGATAACTGAGATTGCGCCACCTCAAAATTTTGCTATTCTCCGGCTGGTCATGTGATTACTGGTAATTTTGAGATAATTAAAGACAAACGTCTACGATCTCTTTTGAATAAAGGTCCCAAATATAGAATACCATCCTTGATAGATTTTAACTCTTGTCGAGTTCAGATTGCGGAGGCTTTACAAAATTTTAGTATTAAATGGTGTCGAAGAGAACATGTTGAGTCTAATGCTCTTTCTTGTTGGAAAAAAAATAATTTTTGATATAATTGATAAACGCATTTCCTTTTACAGCTCTAATAGACACCTTCTTCCACATAAACCTAGAACTTCTTTTAGACATCTTAAATAGGGTTTACATGATTTCCATTCAAAATACGTTTTTGTTCCTGCTGATAAGGCATCGAATAATGTGATTATTATTTGATGATTACATTATATCGATGTCTTGAAGCAGGAAATTATTAATACCAAGTCATACATTTCAGTTACCACTGACGAAAAGACCATCATTTCAGACCATGTCAAAAAGTGTGAACAATTTGGAACCGATATTAAAATTACACAACATAAACTTCCTACAATGTATTGGTTACCAAAACTACATAAAAAACATATAAAGCGCGTTTCATTGCAAATTCTAGTTACTACTTTTCCATTCATGTACAACTACTAAATTGTCTATACGTTTGACTTCTTGTTTAACGAGAATTACTGTGATAAGACTTATGAAAATTCTGGAATAAATCTCTTCTGGTCTATTAAGAACTCTTCAGAAGTCTTAAACAAACTTACGAACAAAAGGTATCTTGCATCCACTGTAAGCACGTACGATTTTTCTACTCTGTACACAACTCTTCCTCATATTTTAATTAAGGATAAGCTTACTAACTTAATCCAGAAAGTATTTGCACGGGAAAAAACATCATTCTTGGCATGTAATGCTGAAAAAGCTTTCTTTACTGACGAGCAAATGAAATATTACACCAATTGGACTTGCTCAGAAGTTTGCGAAGCACTTACCTTTCTTTTGGATAACATATTTGTACGTTATGGGAATGCTATATACCGTCAGGTAATTGGTATTCCTATGGGTACGAATTGTGCACCACTTGTTGCAGATTTGTTTTTGTACTGCTATGAGAGAGATTTCATGTTGCGTTTGAATCCTCAATCACAAGAAGATGTTATAAAAGCCTTCAATGAAACATGTCGATATTTGGATGATATTTTTAACTTAGATAACCCTTTCTTTGATGCTCTGATTCCTACAATTTATCCCAAAGAACTCAAATTGAATAAAGCTAACCAGTCCGACAATTATGCAGCGTTTCTTGATCTAGACCTTAAAATTAATAATGGATTGATTTCTTCTAAAATATATGACAAAAGAGATGATTTTGATTTTGAGAGGGGATACGTTTATTTACACTGTTTGTCTTTTAGGATGGGGATGGAATAAGGGTGAGGTTGGACGCCCATAAACCGGTTTAAACCCCCGGTGACTTTTGTCACTGACCGTTCCAAGGCGGTACTTCCATCTTCCTCCTATTGTATGTTTGTTTTGTCTTTTTGCGTCTCTTGTTGTTTTTTCTACCTATGTACATTTGCTGTTTCCTTGTGTTGCTGTTCGGGCGAGTGTTTGTTCTGTATGTGGTGTTTCCTGCATGACTCATTTTTGTACTTTTAATATTGTAAATTTTCCTCATCTTGACGGGGATGCTCCCCGTGCTCCATCTTACGGGGTTTATATATATCAACTTATTCGTTTTGCTAGAGCTTGTTCATCTATTGACGATTTTAACAGTCGAAATCTCATTTTAACTGAAAAGCTGCTTAAGCAAGGATATAGATATCATAAACTAAGAAAAACTTTCTCTAAATTTTACTATCGAAATCTCTCGCTTATTGGCAAGTACCAATGTAATCTCAAGGTGCTTCTGCGACACGGTATTTCACATCCTGAATTTTATGGTGATGTGATTTACAAACTTCGTAAAATTATTGGATATACCCATTTTCTCACTTTGTTCATCAATTGTGTTAAACAATTCATTAAAAAGGGATATGATCCTGTAGTACTACAACATACTGCATGTTTGGTTGTGAACCCTTTTACAGTTGGCAATCACGCTGGCCTCTTTGCATGTACGCCGACAAGAAAGGTTTAGTACTCTATGAAGGCGACCTCTTAAATCCAGAAATGGAAGGAGAACGTCGGATATCTGTACGATTTCATTTTTGTCGTACCCTTTATTACTTTTCTACAGTTACTCTGTTTGCAGCTCAGTCATTGAGTACACTAGCGATAGGTGGATACAGTATGTTCAATTAAATGTTTTTTCGTTATACATGCACTTTACCACTGTATTTGCCGTCGCGGTTGTTGTAGATTAGTCGGAGAGGGGATACGTTTATTTACACTGTTTGTTTTTTAGGGTTGGGATGGAATAAGAGTGAGGTTGGGCGCCCATAAACCGGTTTAACCTCCCAGTGACTTTTGTCACTGACCGTTCCAAGGCGGTACTTCCATCTTCCTCCTATTGTATGTTTGTTTTGTCTTTGTGTGTCTCTTGTTGTTTTTTCTAGTAATGTACATTTGCTGTTTCCTTGTGTTGCTGTTCGGGCGAGTGTTTGTTCTGTATGTGGTGTTTCCTGCATGACTCATTTTTGTACTTTTAATGCAGTACGAAAGTAATGTAGAAAGCTTCCATTGGAGCTTTCTGCTACGGGAACTTTCTGTGTTACTTTTTGATCTGCACGAATCTACCACATGCCTTACATACCCCTAAGTAGGGCCGATTTAAACAGGTTCTACTGATCAACTGTATAGGTTTGTCACTACACCACGTTTTCATAATGAACTCTTTGATATTCAGAATATAATTAACTTTTTACATGATAAGTTGTTAGGTAAAGAGTTACCTAATTTTCACATATATTAAGTATACATGCATTATTTTATTTCTGTTTAAAAAGGCCTATTATTCAGAGTGGACCCATATGAGATGCCGAATTACTCAATGTCTCATCGCCATCGAAACTGTTTAAAACACAATATAATAAACATTCTCTAAACCGGGCGTTAAATTTACTGTAAAACCTCTCTATAACTGCCACTAATTTACATCAAGTAGTTTGTGTTAAAAGCAGGTGGGTGCTTAAAGCAAGGTGAAAGTAAAACAGAACGCTCCTATAGGGGCGTTCTGTTTTACTTCCACCTTGCTTTAAGCAACCACCTGCCCAAAGTACCAACTAATTAACAAAATTTAGTGGCCGTTATGGAGGGGTTTTACTGTAGTATAGATGTCTTGCAGACAGGTGGCAGCTTAATGCAGGATGAAAATCATGGAGAAAGCTACTACAGGAGCTTTCTGCATGACTATCACCTTTCATTAAGCAGCACCTGTATAAACGTATATAAATCTTTCTCTGCTAGAATTCCGTATTAGAGGGGTATTACTGTACAATCAATCATTCAGTCCAACTGAGAAAATTATTGCTATTTACCATGAGCTAATTTTCGATAGATAAACGTTGTCCAGTTGTTTGTATGTCACGTGTACACCTTGGTCATCGAACTGTGACTGGTTACCCATGTAAAATAAATGTATATCTATAGTTTCATAATACGAATTCTTTAATATTCATAATTTCATAAGTTGTTAACATGAATAGTCATGAGGTAAAGAGTAACTTTACTTTCACATCCATAATGTGTATTCTTTTATTTCTGTTTAAAAAGACAGCCTATTACTCAGAGTGGATCCAGATGAGATTTCGAGTTACTCAATGTCTCATCGTCATCCAATCTGGAAACAAATACAATACAATCAATCAGTCAGTCCAGCTGAGCAAATTATTTCAGTATAACATTTCATTCACTACATTTTCAAACTTCAAGCAATAATCAATTCAAGTTATAATCAGTATGCCTGTCTCAATGTCAAAGAATTAGAATCTACATACTATGCCGAATTAACCCGGCAATTAGGATCCTCATACTATGCCGAATTAACCCGGCGTTTTATCGGAATACAGTTGTTTTCATAGGAACCCATTTGCCCAGCGGCATCCTGTTCAACGGAATGGAAATGATGTGCACATTGGGAATAATGTTGTTGAATATTGATTCACATTGAATAACAAATACCTTCACATTTAATCTGCTAATAAATCATTATCCACCCTTCCTGCTCTGAATATTAATTAGATAACACGCTGTATCACAATTCATCACGGCAGAACATGTATTTTTTGTTATAAACAGTGCAGACTATGGGAGTCCTTTGATCTGCGTCTTCAGTTTGCAAATGTCTTATATATTGGCTTCCCGTGTAATCCTTCGCTCGCTATTCACGTCAATATACCTACCTGTAAATAGTGAAGACACAGATGAGACAGCTCATGCAGGAGCTGATGAGACGCCGATATACTGGGCGTCTCATTTGGATCCAAACTCTTTGCAAATGTCAGTTAAAACGTTAATCACCTTCTGTAATAAGATCGAAGTATAACTTATTTATTTGCGAAGGTATTGTTAACGGGTGCAGTCAATTCGAAGTATTATTTTGCCACAATAGTGCAAACTGCATTTGCATCATCCATAGTTAGCCCAGCTATTAGATAATGACAACCATTAGCCCGGAGTATCAACAACTGATCTGGAGCATCGCATTGTATGGAATACATCATCATTTAAACAAATTTATCAGTTTTCTGTTATTGTTTATTAATGCAAAATAAATCGCCAAATCGCATAAAAACAGTTAAGTGTTAATAATAAATGATTATGCTTTGTTAGCAGAGATAATTATTAAATTTTAGCTCGCTATTCGCAACCCGACTTGTATTTACAAACTGTTTGGACCCAGTTGAGACGTCTCATCAGAATCCGAACTGTTTGAACCTAGGTCAGTAGTTCCCCAAACTGTTTGAACCTAGGTCAATAGTTCCCCCAAACTCTTGTTCGAATCAGATGTAGTTAAATTTCCTCTATGTAAGATAGTATGACTTCGTCATGAATATTGATTAGATTAATTTGCTGTATTAGCATATAGAAACAGAAATGTATTGTTATATATATCATAAGCAAAGGGAGTAAACCTTGATCTGGATCTACTCTGTTTGTTAAGGTGTAGTAATAGGTATTATGGAGTATCGGGATACGATCCAAAAGTGAGTATACAAGGGGTGTTCCATTAATAATGTCATCTGTGCTTTATTTCGCGGAAATCGTGCAATTCATCCACAAAACCACCTCGTGTCGATTGAGTGATCACTGGCTCGTGACACAGGTAAATATCTCGTCCGCACGTTCACTTGCCTCGGTACAGTGTACATCGTTTCATAGCCTATTCGTTAGACTATACACAAAATGACAGGAAAACGAGCTGAAAATGTTCTTGAAATTAGGGCCTATATAAAAGGTAGGTCATTACTCGGCATAAAGGCTGTAGATATTCACCGCGAGTTGTGTGACATTTATGGGGAGGGCCAAATGTCCCACAGAACTGTTTGTAGGTGGGTAGCTAAATTTAGTGCTGGGCAGCAGCAACTGAAAGATGCTGCTCGCCCAGGTCGTCCTGCAACAACTACGACCAAAGGTAACCTAGAAAAAATCCGAAATATCCTCAAAACTGATGCTCGATTCACCGTAAGACAATTGGCTCGAATGACAAACTTGTCGTTAGCAAGAGTTCATGCAATTTTGAAGAAACACCTAAAAGTTAGATAAATGCAAGATGGATACCCCATTTGTTAACGGATGAGCAAAAGAAGACGCGTGTAACAATGGCAAAAAAACTTCTCAAAATGTACCCAAAATATAGTAAAAAGGCTTTTGATAATATAGTCACTGGTGATGAGACCTGGGTGTATTATTTTGAACCAAAGCGGAAGGTTTCCAACCGAATATGGGCCACTAAAAATGCCAGACGCCCAAGTATTGCCAAACGAATACGAACGGTAAAGAAGGTTTTGTATGCTGTTTTTTCACTTATAAGGGTCCAGCTATTCAAATCCCGGAGCCAAAAGGCAGAACGGTCACAGGCAAGTTCTATAAAAACGTTGTTCTGAGAAAATTGAAGAACTACTACAAAAGTAGCCACCCCAAAATAGGACTTAAGTATGTCCGACTTTTGCATGATAATTCACCCGCTCACAAGGCTCGTATTGTGACTGACTTTTTGGAGTCAGAGAAGGTTACCGTCCTTCCGCACCCTCAGTATTCGCCAGACTTGGCCCCCTGCGACTATTTTCTCTTTCCAAAACTTAAATATCATTTATCTGGAAGGAGATACAATTCGAGAAATGCCCTTGGATCTGCTGTTTATCAGTGTCTGATGGGTGTCCCCATTGAAGAGTATGCAAAATGCTTCCAAAAATGGATTGACCGGCTAAAAAGGTGTATTCTGGCTGGCGGAGAGTATTTTGAAGGGCAGAGCAAATTAAAATGAATAAAAGCACTTCCGCTATATGAGCACCGATGCAAGTGACATTATTTTTGGAACACCCCTCGTACATTATTTGTTTTACAGTAGGTTAAGGACAAGTGATGGTGTGTACTTTAAGCATCAGATACACAATTTATGAATGTTTCATGATCACCACGGCAACCGGATAAATGTATATTGTACAGGGTTGGTCGGTGTGTAAGACAGTATATACTAAGAGCTTGTCCTAGTTTTATGAACGAGCATGTACTTCATATAACACGCAATTCAACCATTTCTCTGTTCTATATGTATACTAAATTCTGACAACTACTGAATATTCATGACAGTTTAGTTATAATGAAATATGACAGGTGGAACACTGTAGCCGTTTTAAAAAAGAAAATAAACATATGTATCAAATTCCATCAGCAAACAGTGCAGACTCTGATCAGACGACTTTTATAGGAGATATGGGTCTTCTCTGTTTGCAGGTGTGTGAAAACACGTTATATGAAGTAAATGGTAAAAATGATACTGAATAGTTCACGATCACCACAGCAACGGATAAACATATATTGCACAGGGTGTGTCGGTGTGTAAAACAGTGTATACCAAAAACTAGTCCCTAACTAGCCCTTATTGAATGCACATGTAACTAGTCTTTACTAGCCCTTATTGATTCCAACTAACACTTCTTGACTCTAAACATCTCTTCTTAAGTAGCCGTTATTGACTCTAACTAGCCATTATATACTCTAACTGCTAGCCATTATTGACGTTAACCAGTCCTTATTGACTCCAACTTCTAGCCCTTATTGACTCTAACTAGCCCTTATTGACTCTAACTAGGCCTTATTGACTCTAACTAGCTTACCAAGCTGCTAGGGATTCGGTTTCCACTCAATAAATTGGTTTTATCGCTAAGCCAAAATGCAATGCATGCCTTCGTTAATCGAAACTCAGAGTACACAAAGTGCATGCGCCAGTTAACGAAATATTGTTATAAATGATAACATGTATCAACTCAATATCAAATTGATGACGTCGTATATTTTTTGAATACTATATGACAAAATGTAATCAGCTATAAATCTGTTGCGAACATAACCATTTACGACCGTGCTTTTGAACACAATTCCACAACGCCATTCGGAAGATTTTTCAAACGTTGGAACAAGTGTAGATAGTTTGTCGACCGACATCAATTTGCACTAAAATTTAGCTGATTGTCAGAGCTACAGATAAAGTTAGGGTTAATATTAACAAATATGAGCATAATCCCTTTCTCCACCACGTTTTAGAATCTGGGTCTTCTCTGTTTGCAAAACAGTGTTTAACTATAGAGTCTATATGAAATACTTGACTATAAATTTCAAACTCTGCACATCTTCAAATTAGAGGAATCCTGTCTGCAAATATAATAAAATGCATATTTGACTGCTAACAGTGCTGATCCTGATCAAAGGAGTCGTCATTCTTCAGTTTTAATTAAATGGAGAGTCTTTTCATTACACCCAGTGCATTCAAACCTTTGATTGGTCCGATTTGAGCCAAAGGCTAAAATCAGACCAATCAAATATTTGCGAACGAACTCAGACTCAACTAAAAGCTTTATAAGCATGTACCCAGACGATTCGTCATTCTTCAGTTTTGATTGAATGGAGAGTATTTCTTATTACACCCAGTGCACTCAAACGGCAGACATATAAGTAAGACTGACCACAGAATGACTACACCGGCAACGGCAGAAATATAAGTAAGACTGGCCACAGAATGACTACACCGGCAACGGCAGAACTATAAGTAAGACCGACAACAGAATGACTGCACCAGTGTAACGAAGTAAAGTGACCCCCATAGAATACTGACCCCCGGTCACTATTCTTCAGATAAAGCGACACCCTTTCTGAAAAATATCGACTCCCCTCTGAAAAATAGTGACCCCCTCCGCGATATCTATAAAAATATTCACCCCCGCCACAACTACATGTATTACTAACAAATTAGTAACCATTGCAAATACTTGAATACCTAATATTGTTGCGGCTGCAGCTTTGTTTTTGTTGTTGTCGCTCCAGCATCGGGTGGGTGGGTATGTGGGTGTGTGTGTGTGGGGAGGGGGGAGAGGTTAAACGAAATTTAACGCAAACGATTTTTTATTTAGAAACTGTCAATATTTTGAAAACCGTTGACACTAGCAGAAGAGTGACAGTGGGTGTGAAAGTAGAAGTTGTATTAGTAGAAGTAGTGGTAATATAACTTTTATTTTAAGGGGACATTTATAATGCATTTTGAGTATAACAACCTTTTCTGTGCGATCTAATAAATGGTTCTATACTTCTAACAGCGACCGACCTTACTTGTCAAATCATGGTTTTAAATCTTTACAGTAAGTAAACTCTTCTTTTTATAAAGGCAAATACTACTACTTGCGTATTTTATTTTGTACCCTTTAGTAATGATTTACAATATAAACGAACACAAACGCAAATTAAGTTCAATTGAATATAATAGGATAAAAGTTGACGATTAATCTGATTGGCAAACTGTTTTGAAACTTAACAGGTGCTGATAGTTTCGATGTCATACATTTGATTTACTAGGCAGCCACAAATAGGTGACGAACACGCAAGGAAAACTATCTTCTCTAGGTTATGTTATGAATAGAATATAAGATTATTGGATCTATTAAACTCGTCCTTTTAGACAAAAATAAACACGCACCAAATCCTTGCTGTGTGGTTTTCTATAAAGCTCGTTTAAAATAAAAGTAAAAACCATTATGAACAACTAATAAAATGTTTATTATCTGCAGAGGAAAATGGCCTGTTGCAAATGTACACACTATATTACTATGGTATATGTCACACGTGCTTGACCTTTTATATAAGAAAATCAACAGCATCTCTTCGACAATAATTGACACAATTCTCTATAAATGAAATTGTATTCCGATGTTGTGTAGGTGTGTGTTGATGCGTGGGTGCGTGCGGAAGGGTGTACAATTAACAATTAACCAAGGTTAAATATTTCTTTCGAAATACGTGAAACCCTTTATTTAAAGTATACTTGAGGCAAGTTAAAGTTGCTGGTGTTGTTCAAAATATCACGAAGGTGGGCCAAAGCATTATGACCGGGGATCACTATTATTTAAAAAATACTGACCGGGTTCGATAATCTGACACCCATCCTTTCTACAACATACTTGAGTTCAATTAGCATTGGGCGCATTGGTCATTATATAATAAACGGGGCTAAAACAAATCTATGAAAGGGCCCAAGGGGGTCACTACATCTGTAAGAATTATAACCAAGATTAAATATTTTTCGAGTAAGGTTAAACCCTTTCTTTAAATCATACTGGAGATAGATTTGAGTTTCAAGGAGTTGTTCAACATACTATGAATGTGTGTCGAAGCACTATGACCGGGGTCGCTATTTTTTAAAAAATACTGACCGGGGTCAGTATTCTTCAGAAAATGTGACCCCCTATGTACAAAATGTTTGGGTTCAATTAACATTGTGAGCATTAGTCTAGTATAATAAACACGGTCAAAATGCAATGACCGGGGTCACTGCATCTACAAGAATTATGACAAAGGAAAGGTATTTTTCGATTAACGTGAACCCCCTTTTTTAAAAAATAAATAAATACTGGAGGTAGATTAAGATATTATGAACGTGAATCATAGGGTTATGACCGGGTTCGCTATTTTTAACAATATACTGGCCGGGGTCAATATCCTTCAGAAAATGTGACCCACTATGTACAAACTAGTTATGGGTCACTACATCTGTAAGAATTATGACCAAGGTTAAATAAAAATCGAGTAAAGTTAAACCCTTTCTTAAATTATACTGGAGGTAGATTAAATGAAAAAGTAGTAAAGTCAAGCAGGAAAAGCCACACACATAAGTTCGCGGTAGCTGTTCAACATATCATGAACGCGTGTCAATGTACAGTGACTGGGGGTCGCTATTGTTTTTAAAAATACTGACCGGGGGTCGATATTCTTCAGAAAATGTGACCCCCTATGTACAAAATGCTTTGGTTCAATTAGCATGGCGCGCATTAACCACGATATGATAAACACGGCTGAACTTGCTATGACCAGGGGTCACTACATCTGTAAGAATTATGACTAAGGTTAAACAGTTTACGAGTAAAGTTAAATCCCTTCTTTAAATTAAACTGGAGGTAGATTAACTTCGCGGGAACTGTTCAACATATCATGAACGATTGAACGTATGTCAAAGCACTTTGACCGGGGTCGCTATTTTTCATGTACATTATATCAATACACTATGTACAAAATACTTGGGATCAATAAGCATTGCACGATTAGGCATGATATAATAAGCACGGCTGAAATTGCTATGACCAGGGTCACTACAACTGTAAGAATTATGACCAAGATTAGTTTAAACATATTTTATTTCATATGATTTCTTAATCATGTGTATCATCCATAGGTACAGAAAGGATTGGGTCGAAAGCAACATGCTTATAAAGACCCTCTCCCTACATATAATAGCAATGCAATGGTGGACAATTGCTATGAGTAACATAAGTTCAGTTTGTTGTCGAGTTAATCAAGAAAACGAATGCCCATGTATTTACGTACATTCGTAGAACGTATGCATTTTCAGCAGCTTGAGCATATCTCAACAAGAAAATGATTACACCTATAATTCTCATTCAGAAATGTCTAAGACTATTCAAAGTAAATATATTAATGCAAATACAAAAAAAGAGAAAACGGTCAAAAAGGAGACAGTCATTATACGGATATGAGTAAAATGGCACCAGAAGACGCGGGCAATACTTGGATACCATCCCACGAGGAGCCGCGTGGAGATTAAACGAACCGCCTTGATTCCAAGATAAACATTTGAACTGCTTGAAAAATGGTGGAGTTACTTTGGACATCTAGTGACAAGTCCCCATTTAAAAGAAGTTTCACTGTAACATAGCGGATTGGCCTGACTGAATTTAAAAGACGTATACGTGGAATATAGTGGTTTATACAAACAAGAAAAAAGTGTTCAGTGCTCTCAATATCACCACACATGCAAAGAGGTGAATCTACAATATTCTTTTGGAAAAGTGTGAGATTTAGAGAGCTACAGTTTGTTCTAAGGCGCGTGTGAAGTATTTGCTCCTTCGTGTTCCCTGTATAAAATATAGAGGTGGAGGAGTAATTGTCCGACTTATTGCAGTCTTGAAAGTTGAAAGGGAACCGGAATTTCTGACTTCCAAAGAGAGAGAATTCCACTCTCGGACAACGAAATGCAGAAAGGAATCACTGTAGAGTTTTGTGCGGGCATGTATATATTTAAGGTTGTGACGATTTCTTAGTGGGTAATCGGTTTGGGTACCTACAAGAGAAGGAACAAGAGAAGATATGTATTCTGGTGTTTCATTACGGATCATTTTGTAGAATAGAATGAGCTTATGTTTTCTTCTTCTGCTCTCTAGAGATTCCCAACCTGTTTCCTTTTCAAGATTTGCAATAGAGATAAATTTAGTGCACCAGTAACTATCCTTGCGACCTCATGTTGGATTTTATTTAGGTTATGTTTTTCATTCGATGTACAGTTGTCCCAGACGACATCTGCGTATTCGAGTAAGGGTCTCACAAAGCTAAGGTAGATTATTTCAAGCGACTTTCTATCCAAAACATATTTTAATTTACGCATAATATTTATTCTCTGCCAGGCCTTTAATATTATGTAATCTGTATATGCATGTCATGTCCCGTCACGTGACAAATGAATACCAAGATGTTTATGTACGCTAACCTCAGTGATCTGTGCGTCAAGCATGTGTAAAGGAGGATGGTCAGGTTTTTTTGTTTTTCTTGAAATTAACATGGACTCGGTTTTTGTAGGGTTAAATGTAACGAGCCAGGTTTCCGCCCATTTAGTAATTCTATCGACATCAGTATTTAAAGTGTAGGCAGCCGCTTCAGCATGTTCTACAATGAGATAAAGACTAGTGTCGTCAGCGAACAGACGAATATTAGATTGTACGTCATCAACGATGTCATTGATATAAATTGAGAAGAGTATTGGTCCAAGAATTGACCCCTGTGGTACACATGAATGTATGGGTAACCATTCAGATTTCGCGCCAGGAATGATCACACACTGCCGTCTACTATCTAGGTAATTTGAAAACCACGTGACAAGACTTTCTGAGAGTCCAGCAGCTTTAAGTTTTTTCCAATAGACAAATATGCCATACACGGTCAAAAGCTTTACTGATATCGAAAAAGATGGCCGTTACTTCTTTTCCTTTATCTAGAGCTTTGCAGAAAGCATTATAAATAAATGTTAACTGGTTAATGGTTGAGTCACCTGGAATAAATCCAGACTGGAAAGAAGAAAGGTAGTCAATATCTCGTAGATGATTGAATACGTGTTTAAAAACTTTATCTAAGTTGCTTAGAAGAGATATAGGACGATAATTGCTTAGGATGGGTCGCTCACATAGGCATCCTTCCAACTCTGAGGCAACACACCTTCGCATAGGGATTTATTATAAATGTCACAGAGAGGCTTACATATTTCATTAGGTAATTCACGAAGTATACGGTTATTAATAGCATCAGGACCTGAAGCCTTGCCCAGAGGAAGACTAGCAAGAACAGATTTTACTTCATAGGCTGGTAGATTTATAGTCGACAGTATATGATTCATAGCCATCAAGTCAGGAGGCTTAGCATTATCTACGTTAAGTATTGTTTGGTTTGTAAAATAAGAATTTAAAGCGTTAGCCTTGTCATTGCTTTCGACAGCCACACCGTCATCATGTGTAAGGTGTGGTATAGAATTTCTATCTGTAGAGGTAATAAACAATTTAAGAGTTTTCCACCAGTCTCTCGGAGAGAGTGAATCAGCACGAAGTTTGTTCGATAAATTGTCAAAGTACAACTTTTTGGAGTCTCTAATTAAGCTTACAACTTCATTACGAAGTGATTTAAAACGAATCCAACTATTATAAGTGTTTGTGGACTTGGCTTTTTATATGCTCGCTTTCTTTTTCTAATTTGTTCTTAATGTTTGAATTCAGCCAATGTGGCTCATAAGGTTTAATACGGACAGTGTTATTAGGGATACATTGTTCCGCTAATTGTAATAGTTTGTCTGTAATATTGCTGGAATGGACATTAATATCGTCGTCTTTGAGGTCAGTCCAGTCTGTGAGTCTTGCTTTTTCTCTGAGAACGTCATAATCGCCTTGTTCATATTTCCAAATTTTTCTAGTATAGGATTTGAATTTGGGTTTTGCGTACCGAAATAGTCCATAAATAGGACAGTGGGAGCGATGGGTTTGATTTAGAAAAGGATCACTTACGCAACTTGATATCATATTGTTTTTATTTTTTACAAGGATGATATCAATAAGAGAGTTGAGTGTTCGGTAAAGTGAGTTGATTCATTTATGACTTGTGTAAAGCCGAATTGCTGACATAAAATGTTATTTTTTCTTGCGCTTTGAGGATTTAGCATATTAAAATTGAAATCACCAGTTATTATTATACCCTCTATACCTGTATCAACGGCTACGTGAAAGGAATCTTCAATCTTGGAATAATAATTAGGATCTGAATTTGGAGGTCGATAGAATACACCTAGTAATATATGTTTATGGCTGATAAAAAGGTCAACCCAAATACATTCTTAATGGAAAAGTAGTAAAGTCAAGCAGGCAAAGCCACATGCAAGACGCAACCACCACCAAAACACCGATAGACAGTATGACACACACACACACAACCACACACCCAAACGCACACACACACACACACACACACACGAAATGAACACGAGTATATATACTTAACTTCATCTTTTACATATAATATAACTCCGCCATGGTTATCAAAGGGACGGTCTTTTCGTTCAGGAGGATGATACGAGGGAATATGCAAGTCTACTGTCGCAACAGCATCACTCAACCAAGTTTCTGTGAAGGCAAGTATATCGAAACCGTGAAGTTCCGTAGACAGGATATCTAATTTAGTGAGCATACTTTGGACATTATCATGTACTAGCGATAGATTATTGGCGAGTGCCAACACCGATGCAGATGAATTATGGCCAGACGAATTGATTGAATGTGAAGACGAATTTAAAAAATTATCAGGGCCTGGATTTGGATGAATATCCCCGGAGCATAGGAGCAAAGTAATCAGCCAAATGATACATGTGGCAAAGCACTGAAGCTTCAATAAGTATTTGAAACAGTCTACATTTTTTAGACATGTTTCACTCACAGCGCCCAGACGTTTTTTTAGTATAAATTATTTGAGTACAGATATTTGATGATACTTTAACGTTTCTAAGTAGGGAGTATGTTTCAATATGTCCTCTTGTTAGCCAGAATATAAACAAGCAGTTCAGTAAAATTGGGAAAGCGAAACGACAGCTGTATGCCGGCATGGTAGCGATAGTCCTATACATAGCTGTTCAGCATATAATAAACGTGTGTCAAAGTACTATGACTGGAGGTCCCCCCTATGTAAAAAATACCTGGGTTCAATTAGCACGGCACGCATCAGCCATAATATAATAAACACGGCTGAAATTACTATAACCGGAGGTCACTGCATCTTTTACCACTGTATTTGCCATCGCGGTTGTTGTAGATTAGTCGGAGAGGGGATACGTTTATTTACACAGTTTGTCTTTTAGGGTGGGGATGGAATAAGTGTGAGATTGGGCGCCCATAAACCAGTTTACCCCCCCCCGCAGTGGCATTTGTCACTGACCGTTCCAAGGCGGTACTTCCATCTTCTCCCTATTGTTTGTTTATTATGTCCGTGCGTCTCTTTGTGTCTTTTATATTCATGTACATTTGCTGTTTGTCTTTGTGGTGCTGTTTGGGTGGCTATGTGTTTTGTATGCGGTGTTTCCTGCATGACTCATACATATACGTATATCATGAACGTGTGTTAAAGCTCTATGACCGGGGTCGCTATTTGTAAAAAATAATGACCGGGGTCGATATTCGTCAGGTAATGTGACCCCCTATGTATAACATATAAAATATAGTTTACGAGTAAAGTTAAACCCTTTCTTTAAATTATACTTGAGGTAGATTACGTTCGCGGGAACTGTTCAACATATCAAATAAACATTTATTACCAGTCAGAGTAAATCCTTGGAATTTGATTGGTCAGTTTGCCAAATACTGCCGGGGTGTAAAGTACCGTATTCAGCGACTTCCACGGAGAATACTGAATTATTCAAATTTGACGCGTGACGTCATTCGTTTTGTTTTTATTTTTAGCGTCGATTCGAAATTTCATATCGTCCTAACTCCAACAATTCTGGATGATTTACGACCAAATAATCGATAATAAACGTAAAAAACTGTACCTCATACGTTCCTCAATTTAACACTATCAACTTATCAGTACAACGTGTTACCGTTAATGTTTACAAGTGAAGTTTCAATTCCTCTTCGACGTCATGTTTTCTTTGTCACGTCGTCATACAATTAGAGATCTAATGTCAGCAAAATAAGAGTTGTTCGTTTCCTAATTAGGTTAATCGGATCTCTGACTGGTAATAAATTCGTTACACAGTAATTTGGCAGGGTGTACGGGCTGGTATGACCGGGTTAGATTACGTATTTCCTCGGCTAACGCCTCAGGAAATACGGGATCTAACCCGGTCATACCAGCCCGTACACCCTGCCAAATAACCGTGTAACTAATAGTGTCAAAGCACTGTGACCGGGTCGCTATTTTTTAAGAAATACTGACCGGGGGTCGATATTCTTCATAAAATGTGACCCCCTATGTACAAAATACTTGGGTTCAATTAGTATTGCGCGCTTTAGTCATGATATGATAAAAACGACTTAAATTGCTATGACGGGGGTCACTACATCTGTAAGAATTATGACACAGGTTAAATAAAATCGAGTAAAGTTAAACTCTTTCTTAAATTATACTGGAGGTAAATTATGTTCGCAGGGAGTTGTTCAACATATCATGAACGTGTGTCAAAGCACTATGACCGGGGGTCGCTATTTTTTAAAAATACTGACCGGGGGTCGATATTCTTCAAAACATGTGACCCCCTATGAACAAAATACTTGGGTTCAATTAGGAAGGCGCGCATTAGCCACGATATGATAAACAGGGCTGAAATTGCTATGACCGGGGGTCGTTACATCTGTAATAATTATGACCAAGGTTAAATAGTTTACGAGAAAAGTTAAACTCTTTCTTTAAATTATACAGTAGGTAGATTAAGTTCGAGGTAACTGTTCACCATATCATGAACGTGTGTCAAAGCACTATGATCGGGGTCGCTATTTTTTAAATATTACTGACCAGGGGTCGATATTCTTAAAAAATGTAACCCCCTATGAACAAAATACTTGGGTTCAATTAGCAAGGCGCGTATTAGCCATGATATGAGTAACAGGGCTGAAATTGCTATGACCGGGGATCATTACATCGGTAATAATAATGACCAAGGTTAAACAGTTTACGAGTAAAGTTAACCCTTTCTTTAATTATACAGGAGGTAGATTAAGTTCGCGGGAACTGTTCAACATATCATGAACGTGTGTCAAAGCACTATGATCGGGGGTCGCTACTTTGTAAAAAATACTGACCGGGGAATCGATATTCCTCAGAAAATGTTACCTCCTATATACAAAATACTTGGGTTCAATTAGTAATAAAATAGAGTAAAGTTAAACTCTTTCTTAAATTATACTAGCGGTAGATTAAGTTCGCGGGAGTTGTTCAATATATCATGAACGTGTGTCAAAGCACTATGACCGGAGGTCGCTATTTTTTTAAAAAAGTACTGAGCGGGGGTCGATATTCTTCAGAAAATGTGACCCCCTATGTACAAAATAATTGGGTTCAATTAGCAAGGCGCGCATTAGCCATATGATAAACACGGCTGAAATTGCTATGACCGGGGTCATTACATCTGTAATAATTATGACCAAGGTTAAACAGTTTACGAGTAAAGTTAAACCCTTTCATTAAATTATACAGGGGGTGGATTAAAGTCGCGGGAACTATTCATCATATCATGAACGTGTGTCAAAACACTATGATCGGGGGTCGCTATTTTTTTAAAAATAATGACCGGGGTCGATATTCTTCAAAAAATATGACCCCCTATGTACAAAATACTTGGGTTTAATTAGCAAGGCGCGCATTAGCCATGATATTATAAACACGGCTGAAATTGCTGTGACCGGGGGTCACTACATCTGTAATAATTATGACCAAGGTTAAAATGTTAACGAGTAAAGTTAAACCCTTTCTTTAAATTATACAGGAGGTAGATTAAAGTCGCGGGAACTGTTCAACATATCATGAAAGTGTGTCAAAGCACTATGACCGGGGGTCGCTATTTTTCAATAAAATACTGACCGGGGGTCGATATTCTTCAGAAAATGTGACCCCCTATGTACAAAATACTTGGGTTCAAATAGTATTGCGCGCTTTAGTCATGATAGGATAAATACGACTGGAGTTGTTCAATATATCATGAACGTGTGTCAAAGCACTATGACCGGAGGTCGCTATTTTTTAAAAAGTACTGAGCGGGGTCGATATTCTTCAGAAAATGTGACCCCCTTTGTACAAAATAATTGGGTTCAGTTAGCAAGGCGCGCATTAGCCATATGATAAACACGGCTGAAATTGCTATGACCGGGGTCATTACATCTGTAATAATTATGACCAAGGTTAAACAGTTTACGAGTAAAGTTAATATATTCTGAAATGGGTGATCCTTCGAAATCAAAAGTAAAAATGCAAAAAGAGAAAATTGCAGACTCGGTTTTATTGAGTATGTTCATGAGAAGTAATTAAAAGTGCAACACTACTCACGCCCCCTAGGACCGGCTTAAGCAGAATTCAATTTTCAAAACTAATAACATCAAAACTAATGATCCCGAAGGACCAGAAATAATAACAACACTGAGAATGAAGTACGGGGCGACTTTTTACGGCCGCCACACAAGCACTTAACACCTGCTGTTGTGAAGTACATATATTCTGAAATGGGTGATCCTTCGAAAGCAAAAGTAAAAATGCAAAAAGAGAAAATTGCAGACTCGGTTTTATTGAGTCTGTTCATGAGAAGTAATTAAAAGTGCAACACTACTCACGCCCCCTAGCACCGGCTTAAGCAGTATTCAATTTTCAAAACTAATAACATCAAAACTAATGATCCCGAAGGACCAGAAATAATAACAACACTGAGAATGAAGTACGGGGCGACTTTTTACGGCCGCCACACAAGCACTTAACACCTGCTGTTGTGAAGTACATATATTCTGAAATGGGTGATCCTTCGAAATCAAAAGTAAAAATGCAAAAAGAGAAAATTGCAGACTCGGTTTTATTGAGTCCCTTTCTTTAAATTATACAGGAGGTAGATTAAAGTCGCGGGAACTGTTCAACATATCATGAACATGTGTCAAAACACTATGATCGGGGGTCGCTATTTTTTAAAAATAATGACCGGGGTCGATATTCTTCAAAAAATGTGACCCCCTATGTACAAAATACTTGGGTTCAATTAGCAAGGCGCGCATTAGCCATGATATTATAAACACGGCTGAAATTGCTGTGACCGGGGGTCATTACATCTGTAATAATTATGACCAAGGTTAAAAGGTTTACGAGTAAAGTTAAACCCTTTCTTTAAATTATACAGGAGGTAGATTAAAGTCGCGGGAACTATTCAACATATCATGAAAGTGTGTCAAAGCACTATGACCGGGGTCGCTATTTTTCAATAAAATACTGACCGGGGGTCGATATTCTTCAGAAAATGTGACCCCCTATGTACAAAATACTTGGGTTCAAATAGTATTGTGCGCTTTAGTCATGATAGGATAAAAACGACTGGAATTGCTATGACCGGGTGTCACTACATCTGTAATATTTATGACTAAGGTTAAATAAAATCGAGTAAAGTTAAACTCTTTCTTAAATTATACTGACGGTAGATTAAGTTCGCGGGAGTTGTTCATCATATCATGAAAGTGTGTCAAAGCACTATGACCGGGGTCGCTACATGTATGTTTTAAAAAATAATGACCGGGGGTCGATATTCTTCAGAAAATGTGACCCCCTATGTACAAAATACTTGGGTTCAATTAGCAAGGCGCGCATTAGCCATGATATTATAAACACGGCTGAAATTGCTATGACCGGGTGTCACTACATCTGTAATAATTATGACCAAGGTTAAATAGTTTACGAGTAAAGTTAAACCCTTTCTTTAAATTATACAGGAGGTAGATTAAAGTCGCAGGAACTGTTCAACATATCATGAACGTGTGTCTTTCAAAGCATTATGACCGAGGTTCGCTATTTTTTGAAAATACTTGGGTTCAATTAAAATACGCGCTTTATACATGACAGGTAGATAGGTAGATAGTTAGATAGTAGTAGTAGAAGTAGAAGTAGTAGTATAGGTAGTAGTAGGTAGTAGGAAGTAGAAATAGTAGTAGTAGTAGTAGTAGTAGTAGTAGCAGTTGTAGCAGCGGCAGTAGTAGGTGGGTGGGTTTGTGGGTGGTTGGGTTTGTGCTTGGATGGGTGGCTGGGTTTTGGGTTGGTGGGTGATTGGGTTATTGGGTAGGCAGGTAGGTAGGTAGGTAATAGTAGTAGTAGGAGGGGGAGTAGGAGTAGTAGTAGTAGGAGTAGTAGTAGTGGGATTAATAGTGGTAGTAGTAGTAGTGGCAGTAATTATAGTAGTAGTAGTATTAGTAGTAGTAGTAATATTATTTCCCACTTCGCTAAAATATTTCAAAAGGCATGATGTCGAACCCCTATGTTGCCTAACTTCGATGAGATTTCAATAGGTGATACATTACAAATGTATTCAAAATATGGATATGATATATGGCATTGCACACAGCACTGACCATACGATAATCCACTTTTAGTTTTACAGTGACTGACACAATTTTCTATCCACGAAATTTTAAGTTAGAACTAAGATTATTGAAATTTTAACAGCTATTTACGTTTTGTAAAGCGTCAGATAGAAGTCAATACAACATTTTACAATTCATTAAGTGCTCCTGCGTGCGCGTGAGTGCGTGCGTGAATGTGCTTGCATGTATGCGAGTGTTTCTAAGTGTATGTGTAAGTATCGGTATATGTGCGTGCGAGCATATGTGTACCGGTATGTGTGCGTGCATGCGTGCGTGTGTGTAATTGTGTATTTACATGCGTGTTGTGTGTGTGCGTGCGTGCGCAGGCGTGCGGGTGTATTTTTTGTTGAAACAAAGACAGGGAGTCACTATTCTATGGGGGTCACTTTTCTTCGAACGGGGTCAGTTTTCTTCGTGTGCAGGGGTCGTAATATTATGACCGGGGGATCAAAATACTATGACCGGGGAGTCACTATTTTTTTTAAAAATACTGACCGGGGTGTCAGTATTCTATGGGGGTCACTTTACTTAGTTACACCGGCAACGGCATAAATATAAATAAGACTCGCATCAAAATGACTGTACCGGCAACGGCAGACATATAAGTAAGACTGGCCACAGAATGACTGGACCGGCAACGGCATACATATAAGTAAGACTGGCAACAGAATGACTGCACCGGCAACGACTGGATTGGCGTGAAAATTATAAATATAAACAAATAGATAGATATACTTTTATATGTATTTCCTCCAATATAGGAGAGTATAACATGCAATATAAACAAATGTGTTTGCATTGTATCGAGGTTGCAGTTGTTACTGTAAGACTTAGTCCATTATGGATATCAATTATTATAAAACATGATAATGGCATTACGAGCTAACTGTGGTTGTAAACTGCATGCTCGCAACTATATCCTGCAGGAGCTACCTGTTTTGGGTATTCTCTATTTACAAAGGTGTAAATAGGCAAAACTATAAAGCAAAGCGTTAGCAATCACAGGTAATCACAGGTAACAAAACGTACACCATCTATCTCTAAATATCCAACCAGTGTGTCATTAAAATTGACATTGACAGCTTCCTTTGAGAGGAACGTTTTAAAGACGAATACATGTATACATTATCACAGACTTACAATTATTAATGATCATATAGACTATGTGTGTAAAAGAACCTAAAAATGGTTAACATCAATGGATACATTTATAATATCATATGAACACATACCGGTAAATGTTTGGCCGCAGCAAACACTATACAAATAGGACAGTGTAGTAGCAAACACTATAGAAATATGACAGTGTAGTAGCAAACACTATAGAAATAGGACAGTGTAGTAGCAAACACTATAGAAATAGGGAAGTGTAGTAGAATATGTCCTAAGCGACCACTCAGTTAAGGCACATAGGAGTCTTAAAAACCAGGTGGTTGCTTAATGTAGGACAAACAACTGCAGAAAGCTCACCCAGGAGTTATCTGCTATAGGAGCTTTCTGTGTTACTGTTGACCTGCATTAAGCTACCAACTGCCTTGTCTACCCATAATTAGACCTCTTTTGAAGGCCGCCTTAGATACGTTCTACAGTAGACTGATCAACAATATAGTTTTTCTCTCTACACCACTTTTCATAATTTGGATGTTTGAATATTCATGATATCGTAATATTTTTAAGAGTCAGAGTAACCTAATATTTACCTCCATTTAAGGTTACTTTTTCATTTCTGTTTAACTATAAATCTATTATTTAGTGTGGATCCAGATGAGATGCCGAGTTACCCTGAGACTCATCGTGATCCAAACTGTTTAAATATACAATTCAATCAATAATTCTGTCCAGCTGATCTACTTATTTCTTATAATGTTTTACCCACTACATTTACAAACGTTAATTTTAATAATCATTTGAAGCATAACCATTTATTCATCTCCATGCCAAACAGTTTGGATTTTGATGAGAGGCAAAGTAATCGGCGTTTCATCTGGAACCAAACTGTTTGTATAGGTAATATGATAATATCCCATCCGTCTGCTGCGTAATAAAGGTTAATTCAACGATGTGCATATTGGAAATAATTTTGTTGAATGCTGCTTTACGTTGAGTAGCGGATACCTTCACACTTAATCTGCTGAACTACTAGTACCGACTCTTCCTGTTCCGAAAATTAAAAAAACAAAGCGTTGTATGAAAATTAATCACTGCATAAATTGGTTTGTATTACTAACAGTGCACACGCTGATCAAAAGGGTCCCGATTGAATCATTTGATTTTGGTCTACACTGTTTGCTAAGCTTGTATATACTGGGTTTCCAATAATTAATCCTTCGCTTGCTGAATTTATTTTAAAATACAATTCTGCTTCTTTACCCATGCCCTGATGTATAATTACATATATCTCCACTGTGTACAAGTATTTCACTGTGCAATCACTGCTGTGGAGTGTACTGGTTGCACAATCAACGTGTAAATAGTGCAGACCCTGATGCGACAGCTCCTGCAGGAGCTGTCTCATCTGGGTCTTCACTATTTACAGGTAGTTATATTGACGCGAATAGAAAGCGAAGGGTTAATGGATAACAATTTTGCTGGTATTAAATAGCGGCGTTTGCAAATATGTCGCTTGCTACAATTTTGTTCTTCGCAGTACCTTAGAAAATATTACCACCACTAACAACAGTTTGTGTCGAAACGATATTTTACTCCCCTTGAATGCATGGCACGTGTGCACTTTGATTGCAAACAATGTAGACCTAGGCCAGAGAGCACACTTTCGTAATACTCTTGAAAGTATACGCCTGTCACACTGAGTGGACTCTACAATTTAACACTAATTGGTCACTCCACTCTGCAATTAGCGTTCAAACGGTTAAGTATTCGAGCACAAAATGACATGAGCATACATTATTATCACATGCTTATTGATCATACAATTACCATACCGCCAGGAAAACAAAGTTTCATATCAATAGTCCAAAATAATAAATTATATTGAATCATTGAAAACAAATGCTAGTTAAATCGCTCTCAATAGGGTACGAGTTAAACGTTAATCACTCTCTGTATTATATTCTAAGTGTGAATTATTTATATTCGATGGTAATGTTAACGGGTGCATTTAATTCTAAACAGACTTCGCTTGAATCGCCCGTTGTCATTTATGAGACATACAGCAGAAATGACATTTATATTGTGTATCCTCTAGAATGCAGGACACTCATTGTAGAACCTTATCAGACTGCTCCTCTATGTGCCCTCTGGCCAGGGTCTGCACTGTCCTACGTTCCAAAGTCTCTGGGAAGTGTAAGCTGTCATACTGAACGAACTCTACAGTTTGTATACAGGTCCAGATATGATGCGTAAATTAAAACATGTTCAATAACTTCGTCATTTCTCCACAAAATCCTATGTTGTGACTACTCTTTAGAATCTTATCGAAAACACGTATCTAAAGAGTAATCGCAACATGGTGTTTGGTGAAGAAATGACGATTTTCGTATTTGTGTGTGCACCATTATCCGTAGCTCTGGTAGCTGACATGCTTTTCCACTCTGGCCAGAATCGGCGTTGGAACGTTTAAATATTTAAGCACGATATGAGTATGAGCACGCATCATATGCGTATTGAAACATAAAACGACCATAACGTCAGAAATCATGAAACAACGAGAACCATTAATTAAAACCATTTGTCCGCTATTTACATGAAACCTGCCTTATCACCGACATGTTACAATTTTCACTGACTGCCGATTCGCACATCTTTTATAAGATAGTGGCCGTGTGTCAAGCAGCCTGGACCCTAATCAAACGCCGATATACTCCGCGTCTCATTCGAATCCAAGCTGTTTGCAAATGGCAATTAAATCGCTTTTAGGAAAGAGACGAGTTTAAACGTAAACCACTCTCTGTATTATAATCTAAGTATAAATTAGTTATAGTCGGAGGTATTGTTAACGGCTGCAATGAATTAAAAATTTATAAAATTATTTGCTTCACTGCTACCACAGTGCAAACTGCACTTGAATCATTCATAGCAAGCCCAACGCTCAGATCAGGAAAAATAACCTGGACCATCAATGGTTGATCTGGATGAACGAGGTGTGCTGCATATATACAGTAAAACCTCTCTATAACGACCACTAAATTGTGTTAAGTAGTTGGTATTTAGAGCAGGTGGCTGTTTAAAGTAAAACAGAACGCTCCCATATGAGCGTTCTGTTTTACTTTAACCTTGCTTTAAGCAGTCACCTGCCTTTAACACAAAATAATTGATATAATTTAGTGGTCGTTATAGAGAGGTTTTACTGAAGAAATCAATTACTGATATTGTTTGTTTGTGAATTCAATCACTTAATAGCCAGTACCGTGGTAAATGTAAACAGCAAGTGACTCTGCGCGCTGTCAGCTGAATTATTATACATATATTGTATCCCTCTTTTCGCAACCTGACTCACATTAACACCAGACAAGACGCCGAGTAATTCGACGTCTCATCAGAATCAAAACTGTTTGAACTAAAGTCAATAGTTTCCCAAAATCAGAATCGAATTTCAGAAGTCATCGAGTTGCATAAACATTTTCTCCATCAATTTTCATGTAAGAAATAATGCAGTCATGAATATTAATTAGATTGATTTGCTCTATTGCACATGGACACATGAATGTTTCGCCATGGCTGAAGCTGTAGAATCATATATATGCTATGTCATAAGTAAACAGAGCAGACCCTGGCAAGACGACCCCTGTAGGAGATGCCTAACCTTGGTCTAATGTATTTACAAAGCCATAGAACGGCGTATTTATTGTGTAAAGAGATACTATCCAAAAGTGAGCATACATTATTTCTTTCACAGCGGGGTATTGACATATTATGGTGGGTACTTTTAGCATCAGATACGCAATTGAAACTGATACTGATTATTTCATGAATACCACAACAACCGGATACACGTCTGTTGTAAAGGACATGTAAGACAGTGTACACCAATATCTATTCCCAGTTTCATGAAACGGCTATACTCTTTCCTTCATATAAACTACTTTTCACGCATTTGCAAACAGAGTAGACATATATCAGACGTCGCCTGTTGGCAACTAAAGAATAAACTGCCAGACAAATAAAATACGATCAATGGTAAATGATGTTGATCACTGTGATATTAATCAATTATTCAGAATTAAAGCCAATGATATATAACAGAAACAATAATTATATGGTGTATCCCATTGAACACATGGCACGTCTGCACCGTGATTTGCAAACAGTGTAGACCTAGGTCAGAGAGCTCACTTTCGTTATCCTCTGGCAAGTGTGCTCCTATCATACTGAGTGGACTCTATAGTTTAACACGGATTGGCTACTAGTGCTCTACTCTGGAGTCAGCGTTAAAAGGGTTATGCATTCGAGCACGACATGATATGAGCATAATATCTCAGGCGTATTGGAACAAAATTACCATAGCGTCAATAAAACAAAGTTTCACATTGTTAGCAGAGATAATTATTAAATTTTAGCCCGCTATTCGCAACATGACTTAAGTGTTAAGTGCTTGTGTGGCGGCCGTAAAACGTCGCCCCGTACTTCATTCTCAGTGTTGTTATACCTTCTGATCCTTCGAGATCATGAATTTCAGTACTTCTTGTTCTGAAAATTGAATACCGCTTAAGCCGGTGCTAGGGGGCGTGAGCAGTGTTGCCCTTTCAATTACTGCTCATGAACAGACTCAATAAAACCGAGTCTTCAATTTTCTCTTTTTGTGTTGCAATTTTGCTTTCGGGGGATCACCACCCTTCAGAATTTGTACATGTATTTACAAACTGTTTGGACCCAGATGAGACGTCTCATCAGAATCCAAACTGTTTGAACCTAGGTCAATAGTTCCCCCAAATCGTGTTCGAATCAGAAGTAGGCAAATCTGCTGTAACCCCTTCCTCCATGCATATTCATGTAAGAAATTATGACCTCAAGGATAATAATTACTGTAGATTATTAGTAGATTATTTTGCTATGATAGCACATGGAAACAGGAATATTTGGCCATCACAGAAACTGTAGAATCATATCTATGTTACATATCATAAGCAAAGAGAGTAAACCTTGATCTGGGTCTACTCTGTTTCTAAAGGCGTAGTAAGACGTATCATGGAGTATCGGGATACGATCCAAAAGTGAGCATACATTATTTGTTTCACAGTAGGCTAAGGAAAAGTGATGGTGCGTATGTGATATTGCGGGTAGGATAATAACGACACCATAACTTCTGTTCTGAACTTTATTTCTCAAACCTAGAGATATGTGAAACTGGCAGCATCTCCCCGACTTCTAGACCCAGACCCTTGGCCACTCTCCAGCCGGTCTCCAGGCGGTCTCCCCAGTCTCCCCCTTTAGCTAGAATTTAGCTCTATATTTATACAGTTAGTGAACCAGGAAATGTTAACCAAATTGTATAATCGGCCTTTAGTTTATAACAGACGATTCGCTTTAAATGGTCATTCATTTCCTCTTTAGTCATTTACCCTTAATCTGCTGCCAATCTCCATGACAATATTACACCCCTTCCTTACCCATACAAACAAAACAAAAACAGTTATAAACATGGGTCAACACAATAGTGTAATGTCTAGTCTCTAAGGCACGTCTCTTCAATAACTAAAGTTCATTATACGCATTGCTGTAATTCGGATGAGTCCAGCGCTGATGGGTTCAAAAGGAAAGTTCATGTACCAAGGCAATCGTTGATCTAACACTCGGACATCAATGTAGATTTGACATTATGTAAAGTCCAAATTTCTGAAGAAAATTGAGGTTCTCCGAATAAGCTTTGAAGTTAGAGAAGATGTACTTTTCCTAAAAGTCTGCCATAGTTCCGTGATTTGTTGATATAAGAAAGATACTAAAACTGTATGTAATGATTTAGTTATCACAGCACTTGTCCACTTGCCCAACCCTGCGCTATCTCCAAAAAGTATGCGCTAGATCCGTGATTTGTTGATATAAGAAAGATACTGACACTTTATGTAATTATTTAGTTGTCACAGCCCCTGTCCAACCCTTAGCTATCAGGTGTCTGAACTTGACGTTATGTCAGCACTCGACAGTTCATTTAGCTAAACATTTGACAGTTCCGTTATGAAAATTCATGTCACCGATAGTATTCGAATATCGTGCTACCAGGCTGTTGCATCAACGTCGGAGGCTGGATATACGCTGCTATGACGGCACGCTGACGTGTATTCTACTATACACACCTCAACCTTCATTGTAACAAAATGACCCTCAACGAGTTGCACATGCCGATACTTTAAAATTACACATTAGTCTTAAACGTAAATCTCATACAGTTCTTTTATTCAAGAATCTTTAAACTAATAAATGCTACAAGATGATTTGCCAATTTCTAAGTTTGACAGCCTATTTTGAATAGGAGTTTTGCTCTTACTTGCGAAATATACATCATTCTGTATTGTTTGTGTGATTTTTATCCTTTAATTGATTAGATCTTTATTCTCCTATACGAACACATGACTTGTATTAAACTTTCATTAACTATTCCCCATTAAGTACTGCAATTCATTTTATCTTAAAACATATACGCAACAATAGACACGAATTCAAGAAAACGAACCCAACACCAAACCATATTTCTTTTATCTACACTACTACTAAAACAGTAAATGACCAGCAATATTTACGGTATATCAAATTCAGATACATTAACAATCTTACAGGGAAAACAAAGAGCAATAAAAATAAACATAAAAAGTTCACCAGTAATACTCTATTTACAGTATAACCTATAAAATGCATCCTGCCACTACTTTTCTGCCAAACTTATTTCAATCGTAACCACATTCACTATGAGTTAATCACTCAATAACGTATATTTGGACTAAAAGATAATCGCTGATCCGCTATAGGAACTTAATTCGAAATCTCTGGGTTACCTGTATCTCACTACATGTACTCTAATTCAACTAAACGCATTGCTACTCGCAATATGAAATTAACGTCCCTATTTAAGTAAATTCACCTATTTAATCACTGGTGTTAGACATAGCCCTGAACTATATATATATCCTAACACATGGATGAAATACTTATGGACAACCCGACAAATCCTCTCTATACTATCGCATAATACCTAATCGCAGAATAATATGGAAGCAGTCAAGCATCAAACAAAAACAAAATCATACAAAACGCACTACATTGTGATACGCATTTAATCTGTACAATCACCATCCCCATAGTTTCTTTGTAGTTTATCTTCGAATTTCCTCTTTTTTTCTATTTCACTTATTTAATTATTAAGCTACAGTCACACTTTTGAAGTCCACTATCAATATATATTGACCATACCATGCGGCAGTTTGTGTATTCATATTAAAATTTGCAGTCGAATTTCTGACAGTTAAACTATTTGACAGCTTTTTGACAGCTTTGACAAATCGCCTTAATACTTAATTAAGTTAACTGAAACCTGTATAAAATTACATTTTGCAAATAAAAAAAAAATGTCTTAGTAGTGTAAAACTTATTTGATTTTTTAGAAGGTACATACTCCAAATAAATCAACATTTCTGTTGTGGCATAAATTAACTGCTGATCCAGAGTCATCTAATTTATATCTACTTTGCCTTGATTCTAATTTAATTAAACCCTATTTAGGTACTTTCTTAATTGATGATTTTTTTAACTATCCCTTTGTGAAAAGTGTCAATTTGCCACTTACAACATTATTACTGATAGAGTCAATCTCCATGTTCAATTTATGCTATAAATTTCAGTACAATTAATATAATTTTATTAACCGATTTTGGCAATTCATGTTGTTTATCAGTTTGTATGCAGCTGGCATTATCAAACAAAGAAACAATTTACTGAAACAATTGTGCAAACTACATTGTTGGTCATCATGATCACAACTCAAGCTAAGTATGAAAGTAAAAATTCACTAACCTGTTGTTCCGCGTTGTGATGTACTCAACTCCAGATCATCCTGGTCACGGCACCAATTCGAGCCGTGTGATATTGCGGGTAGGATAATAACGACACCATAACTTCTGTTCTGAACTTTATTTCTCAAACCTAGAGATATGTGAAACTGGCAGCATCTCCCCGACTTCTAGACCCAGACCCTTGGCCACTCTCCAGCCGGTCTCCAGGCGGTCTCCCCAGTCTCCCCCTTTAGCTAGAATTTAGCTCTATATTTATACAGTTAGTGAACCAGGAAATGTTGACCAAATTGTATAATCGGCCTTTAGTTTATAACAGACGATTCGCTTTAAATGGTCATTCATTTCCTCTTTAGTAATTTACCCTTAATCTGCTGCCAATCTCCATGACAATATTACACATACTTTAAGCATCATATACACAATTTATTAATGTTTCATGATCATCACGGCAACCGGATAAATGTATATTGTGCAGGCTTATCCTAGTTTTATGAACGAGAATGTACTTCATATAACACACACTTAAACCCTTTCCCTGTTCTATATGTATACCAAATTCTAATAACTACTGAATATTCATGACACCTTAGTTATAATGAAACATGGCAGGTGGAACACCGTAACCGTTTTAAAAAGAATATAAACATCTGTATCAAATTCTATTAGCAAAAACAGTGCAGGTCCTGGGCAGACGGCTCATATAGGAGCCGTCTGATCTGGGTCTACTCTGTTTGCAGGTACAGGAAAACACGTTTATATCAAGTAAAGGGTTAAACTGATACTGACCAGTTCACGATCACCACAGCAACGGATGAACGTCTGCTGTACAGGGTGTGTCGGTGTGTAAGACAGTGTACGCCAAAAGCTAGTACCTAATTAGCCCGTATTGACTGTACATGTAACTAGCCTTTACTAGCCCCTATTGATTCCAGCTAGTCCTTCTTGACTCTAAATATCCCTTCGTAACCTTTACTGACTCTAACTAGCCCTTATTAACTCTAACTACTAGCCTATATTGACTCGAACTACTAGCCCTTATTGGCTCTAACTAGCCCTTATTGACTCTGCTAGCCCTTATTGACGCCAACTAGCACTTATTGACTCTAACTGGGCCTTATTGACTCTAAATTTTTCAGGAACCAGTCGTGTCAAAATGCAAATTGCTACGTTGTCCACACATAAATCGCAAAATTAACACGAGGGGTGACGTATCAAGACGCTATAGCATATCTACAAAAAGCAGTAAGCACTTCGACCGATAAGCGTTTTACTGACATTGGTCAATAACTAGTAATGCAAGAATAATTCCCGAACATTCCGAATGACTCGTCCACAGACCGATTGTACTGAATAAATCGAGGTTTGTTAACGTTTTTCTTGTTTTCTTTTTGTAACTTGAAATTGGAAATTTTCTTCCATTTGTCATTGAGAATATAGTCGAAAAAGGGCTATTAAATCATAAACAAAAGCCATGAAACTGTTATTGTAAAATAAGGTAAAATGGAATATCTTTTTCATTGTATACATAAATCTGTAATAACCAGGTGAGCGATTAAGGGTCATCATGACCCTCTTGTTAAACTGTAACAATTTATGTTTATAGTTTTGATCAGGGTTGTTTTCACATTTAGAAGAAAGAACTATTTTGATGCTATGGTTAGGCACACATATTTAGTCATGAGTACATGTATGTCTGGTTGTCAATGGCAAAATCACTTTAACCAAGATCACGTATGTCTGTCAATGGAAAAACAATCATGATCACATGTCCGTCTGTCTGTCTGTCAATGGCAAAAAACTTTAGCCTTGATCACAACTTTTGTGTTAGGATAATTTGTATGAAGTCCAATACATTGAAACATTGGTGGTCATTCATCATGCTTTAAGTCTATACACTAAAACCCAGGTGTAAAAGGAGCCGATTTCCTATATTTTAACATAAAATTAATTTATTAATTATATCTTGATAGAGTGATTCAGACAGCAGGAAATTGCACCATTCAATGCGACATACCAAAATTGTTTCGGCTACCGTTACGGGACACCCCTGCGCCAGAAAACGAAAGGTTGTTCTAAATGATAACATGCATCTACTCAAGATTAAATTGATGACGTCGTATATTCTTTGAATAATATATGACAAAATGTAATCAGCTATAAATCTGTTGCGAACATAACCATTTACGACCGTGCTTTTGAACACAATCCAACAACGCCATTCGGAGGATTTTGGAGTACATAATTTCAAACGTTGATACAAGTGTAGATAGTTTGTCGACAGACAGCAATTTGTACTAGATTATAGCTAATTGACTTTCAGACCTACATATAAACCTTCAGAGCTACATATAAAGGAGCGTACCCAAATACTAACATAATCCCTTTCTTCGCCAAACTTTATGTTGTGACCACGTTTTATAACCTAGGTCTTCTCTGTTTGCAAAACAGTGATTAACCATTGAGTCCATATGAAATACTTGCCTATAAATTTCAAACACTGCACAAGTGTGTTTGCATTGTATTGAGGTTGGAGTTCTTACAGTAAGACTCGGTCCATTATGGGTATTAATTACTTGAATTCTTATCAAACATGACAATGGCATTACGAGCTGTGGTTTGAAACTGCACCCTCGCAACTATATCCTGCAGGAGCTATTTGCTTTCGGTATTTTCTATTTATAAAGGTGTGAATATAAGAGACTATACAACAACGCGTTAACATATCCACTGATAACAAATCTTACACCATCTGTGTCTAAATACCTAACCAATGTACCATTAAAATTGACATTGACAGCTTCCGTGGAGAGGAACGTTTCAAAGATTATTATTTATTATCACATACTTACAATCATAAATGATCATAAAGACTATGTGTGTAAAAGAACCTACAAAATGGTTAACATCATTGGATATATTTATAATGTCATATGAACACATACCGGTAAATTATTGGCCGCAGCAAACACTGCAGAAATAGGGCAGTGTACTAGAATATGGCCGCAAACACTATAGAAATAGGACAGTGTAGTAGAATATGTCCCAAGCGACCACTCAGTTAAGGCCCATAGGAGTCTTAAAAACCAGGTGGTTGCTTAATGCAGGATAAAACAACTGCAGAAAGCTAACCCAGGAATTATCTGCTATAGGAGCTTTCTGTGTTACTGTTGACCTGCATTAAGCTACCAACTGCCTTATATACCTATAATTAGACCTCTTTTGAAGGCCGCCGTAGATACGTTCTCGGGTTTTCTCTACACCACCTTTCATAATACTAATTATTTAATGTTCATGCTATCCAGTTACGAGACAGAGTAACCTAATATTCACATCCATTAAAGTTATATTTCATTTCTGCTTAACAAACACTTATAGTTATATTTATATTTATAATAATTCAAGTTATAGTCACTTTGTTTGTCTATCTCTGTGTCAAACAGTATGAGTTACTCGGCGTTTCATCTGGAATCAAGCTGTTTGCAAAGGTGATAACCCATTCGTCTGTTACATTATAGAGTGAACTCTGATCTGGCTCTACATGGTTTGCAAAGGAATTATTTACTGGGTTCCCGCAATTAACCATTCTCTTGCTATTCACGTCAATATACCTACCTGTAAATAGTGAAGACCCAGATGAGACAGCTCCTACAGGAGCTGTCTCACTAGGGTCTGCATTATCTACAAATTGATTGTGCAACCAGTGCACTCCACAGCAGTGATTGCACAGCGAAATGCTTACAGTACACAGTGAAGATATATGTACTTATACAACAGGGCATGGGTAAAGAAGGAGAAATGTATTTTAAAATTCAGCAATAAGGGTTAATGATAACATCTTTGCTGCTATTAGATAATGTCGTTTGCAAATATGTCGTTCGATTTAATTTTTTCATTTTTTTTCTTCGTAGTTCTTTAAAAAATTATTACCACCACTAACAACACAGGTTGTGGTGAGACGGTTACTCGATTGCCTATCTAGATCCAACTTGTTTGTACAGGTTACCACCTATGCGGCATTGGCAATACAATTGTTAAGTGCCAGATAAATAAAACGCGTTCAATGGTAAATTATTTACTCAGAATTAAAGTAAATGACATATGCAGAAACGCTATTATATGGTATATCGCATTGAATGCAGGACATGTATGTACTGTGATTGCAAACAGTGTAGACCTAGGCCAGAGAACTCACGTTCGAAATCCTCTAGGAAGTATGCGCCTATCATACTGAGTGAACTCTACAGTTTGACACTGGTGGGCTATTCCACTCTGGAATCAGCGATGAAAGGGCCATGCATTCGAGTACAACATGATATGAGCAAAAAGTAATATCAAATGAATATGTGAAACAGAATTACCATAGCGCCAGGAAAACAAAGTGTCACATCAATAGTCAAACAATGATAAATTAAACCATTAAAATTAAATGCTAGTTAATTCTAACTTAACATGGGGATGGGTTAAAGGTTAACCACTCTATGGATTATACGTAGGCTATAAATTATTTATATTCGATGATATTGTTAACGGGTGCATTGAATCAAAAACAACCTTCGTTTGAATCACCCTTAGTCATTATGAGACGACTTATATATTTAACATTAAAACAAATGATATAACAGAAACGAAATTGATTTGGTTTGTTCTCTAGACTACAGGAAACGCATACACTGTCATTTGTAAACAGTGTAGAACCAGATCAGACTGCTCCTTTATGTGTCCTCTGACCAGAGTCTGCACTGTCGCACTTTCCAAGGTGTCTGGGACTTTACTACTTTTTCATTTAAAAGAGTTAAGCAATCGAGCAGGACATGATATGAGCATACATTAATGCCATATGCGTATTGAAACATAATTACCATAGCGTCAGGAAACAAAGTTTCACATCCATTATCAAACAATGAGAAATTTAATTAAACCCTTTGTTTACTATAAACATGATTTCTGCTTAATCTCCGACATGATACAAATTTCATTGACTTCCGATTCTTTAGAAGATACTGGCTAAGTGTCAAACAGATTGGATCCTGATGAGACGCCGGTATACTCGACGTCACACTGGGTTCCAAGCTGTTTGCAAAAACCAGTTCAATCGCTCTTAACAAGGAGACGAGTTGAAACGTTAATCGGTCTCTGTATTATAATCTAAGTATAAATTATTTATATTCGATGGTATTGTTAAGGCGTGCAGTGAATTACAAAAAAACAAAACCATTAATGGCTTCACTGCAACCACAATGCAAACTGCACTTGAATCATCCTTAGCAAGTCCAATCCTTAGATCATGGTCATGAACAAATAACCCGGAGCATCATTGACTGATCTGGATCTATGCTTTGTGTGGACCACATCAACGGTTATGCATATAAATCAATTACTGTCATTGTGTTTTGCCAGTTCAATCACAAATCAAAAAATGGCCAGTAACGTGGTCAATGTTGCACGTGTCTCTGCGCGCTGTCAGCAGAATTAATTATTAAATCTTATCCCGCTATTCGCAGCCAGCTCACAATTTACAACTTGCTTGGATCCAGATGAGACGTTTAATAATTCGGCGTCTCATCAGAATCCAAACTGTTTGAACTCAGGCCAATAATTCCAAGTAATCGTGATCGAATCAGAAGTACGCAAAGTTGCTGAAACAGTTCCTCTACGAATATTCATGGAAGAAATAATGACGTTATGATTATTAATAAGATTAATTTGGTATAAAGCACATGGATACAGGAATTTTAAGCCACGGCTGAAGCTTTAGAATCATACATATGTTATACCATAAGCAAACAGAGCAGACCCTGGTCAGACGGATCTTATAGGACACGTCTAATCTGGGTCTACTGAGTTTGAAAAGGCGCAGAAGGGTGTGTTTATAAAGTATCGGGATAAGATCCAAAAGTGAGCATACACTACTTGTTTCACAGTGAGTTAAGGACAAGTGCTGGTGTGTACTGTAAGCACCAGAACCGCAATTTAAACTGATACTGAATATTTCATGATCACCAAAGCGACCAGACAAACATCTAATGTACAGGGTGTGTCGGTGTGTAAGACGGTGTACAACAAGGCCTAGTCCAAGTATCATGAAAGAGCTTAACCCTGTGCTTCATATAACGTGTTTCATGCATTTGGAAACAGAGTAGACCTAGACCAGACGGCACCAATAGGAACCGTCTGATCAGAGGCTGTTCTGTTTGCTCATGCAGGAAACACCACATACAGAACAAACAGTCGCCCGAATAGCAACACAAGGAAACAGCAAATGTACATAACTATAAAAACATCAAGAGACGCACAAAGACAAGTGGTAAAGTGCATGTGTAACGAAAACATTTAAGTGAACATACTGTATCCAGCTATCGCTAGTGTACTCAATGATTGAGCTGTAAAACGAGTAACTGTAGAAAAGTTATAAAGGGTACGACAAAAACGAAATAGTACAGATATCCGACGTTCTCCTTCCGTTTCTGGATTTAAGAGGTCGCTTTCATAGAGTACTAAACCTTTCTTGTCGGCGTACATGCAAAGAGGCCAGCGTGATTGCCAACTGTAAAAGGGCTGACAACCAAACATGCAGTATGTTGTAGTACTACAGGATCATATCCCTTTTTAATGAATTTTTTAACATATTTGATGAACAAAGTGAAAAAATGGGTATGTCCAATAAATTTACGAAGTTTGTAAATCACATCACCATAAAATTAGGGTGTGAATCGAAAGACCGGTTTCTTTACTTTCTAAAATGACCAAAATGTTCCACTATCCATATTTCATTCTAAATATTATGTCCATGAATATTCAGTAGGTATGGGCGTCTTTTGTCGGTTATCTTCACAAATTCAATTTATAGGTGGCGCTCGCACCGAGAAGGTCCCACAGCCGGATATTTTCTGCTTTTATCGATCGCCATTGTAGGTGTTTACTGGAGTTATTCATGATAAAATTGATTATCAGAACGATTTAAATCATGAAGAGGAAATGAAACTTCTTATATTCTGAACATAAATAGAATAGAATAGAATAGAATATTTTACTTTGACATAAACTGATACAGTTTCTAGTCATACAAAACTACATAATAATTAAACAAGTATTGCTATTAAATATGCAAATCTGACATAAATGAATATGCACATTAATCATTAAGAGCTGGACTTGCTAAGATGAATATATCACAGTCCAATGTTATTACAGTTTATATACTTAGGGCATTACGCAATATAAATGCTTCATACAGAAATCTGGCTAAACTTTTTATACCAGAGAGTTGCGTGCATTTCATCAGTTAAGTAAATTTAAAAACACTCGGACGTCTATAGTAATTCGAATTGATATAGGTTTTATGTATTTCTGTATATACTGGACAAATAAGTAAGAAATGATATTCATCTTCAATATCTGAACATTGACAAAATGTGCAAAGCAGCACGTTTCGATTCTCTCTGTTTTGAGTATTTCTACCAGTACCTGCTCTCAAACTACCGGTATTTACCGAGAGTCTGAACCTAGTGAAAGTTGCTCTCAGCTTTTAGGCAAGATGTTTAGATATGTTTCCATTCCAAATGTCAACTTATAATTCTTATATAACTGAAGAGAGCTGCTGGATTTATATCGTTTTTCCATGGTTGGATAAACACGTCAATAACTCTTGATTTAAAAAAACTTTATGAAATTGGTTTGAGTTAACAGCGAACGGGTTATACCATACATATGCAAATCCATAATCTTCATTAAATGTTTGATGTTACTTGCCCAGTTTACAATACCACTTTCACAATCATGTACAAGCAATTTATACAATTGTTTTATTAAAACATTTTCCGAAATGAGAAGGGTGTGTGTGTTTGGGGGAGGGGGGGGGGCGTAGTCATAATGATAAATCCGACTTCAATTGTATTGTGTACGCCCTTGTTTGTTAGATATAGTTTTGATCTTAATATTTCTTCATTTTTGTCCATACTTTCTTTATTACTACAAGTAAATTTTGGTAAGTTTGTATGGAAATTATATATAGTACATTTAAATTGCAATAAAAAATAATACACATTAAAATTATACCAATAATACACTAAAACAAGATATGGCGAAACACTTTGAAAAATAACTATTTGAACCCTTTCCGCAATACATACACCTTTCTATGCCTTTGTATACAGAATAGACCCAGATCAGATGGTTTCAGTATAGTGAAGGAGTTATCTGATCAGGGTCTGCTGTTTGCCTTTGGAATAAAATACATCTGATTCTACAGTTCCCACTTTCGCCAAACATTCATGTATTAGTATAAATTCTCAAGGGAGGTGATCCCCTGAGAGCAGAAATTGCAACACAAAAAGAGAAAATTGCAGACTCGGTTTTATTGAGTCTGTTCATGAACAGTAATTGAAAGTGCAACACTGTTCACACCCCTAGCACCGGCTTAAGCGGTATGCAATTTTCAGAACAAGAAGTACTGAAATTCATGATCTCAAAGGATCAGAAGGTATAACAACACTGAGAATGAAGTACGGGGCGACGTTTTACGGCCGCCACACAAGCACTTAACACCTGCTGTTGTGAAGATTATAAATTCTGAAGGGAGGTGATCCCCTGAGAGCAGAAATTGCAACACAAAAAGAGAAAATTGCAGACTCAGTTTTATTGAGTCTCTTCATGAACAGTAATTGAAAGTGCAACACTGCTTATGCCATTTTCAAAATTAATATAATTAATATTCACGATACCATCATTTCGTTTCATGAATATTAATGTAGTAAAGGGATAACACGTTCATTCAGTTTGATCCAGATTAGATTGTAAAACTGTTTTATGACTGAGTAGAAGTCACACTATTTGATGCACGCTGTGTCTTTGCTGTGTTCCGAATATATTTCTAATTTATATCAGGATTCACCCCAGATATAAAATAAAATTAAGATATTATTATTATTATTATACCACGTTTATATAGCGCTCTTTTCACACAGGATATATGCGTTCAAAAGCGCTTCACATGGATGAAATCACCGGAACAAACCGCATGATTATCTATCTGGACAATAAAAGATATTCAATAGATATACAATATAAATGAAATAACTATCCGGAGGGAACCACATGAGTCCCTCTATGGCAATTGGCGGCAAAATGAACCGACCCAAATACCACTCGATCCATTATATACACAAAACAGAGAAAATATAATTATGGAATCTGGTGCATATAGTAGCCAAAGTGAATGAACACCCTACAATGACCATAGGAGTTCAGTGCAAACAATGGCAAAATCTTAAAAACGATACAGCCTTCCGAAGTCACACTCCAAAGTTGGTCGGAAAGACCACTCACAACCAGAGACTTGGGGCCAGGGTCCCACTTTAACATGAAAACATGTTGCTCTCAATAGTCGAGAATAGGGAATGAAATTCTCCAAATTTCACCTTTACAAAATGTAGGAAAACAGCCTATAAGGCATCTGCTAACTGTGATGACCCTGACGAGTGTTTTTCTAGAGGTTTTCTCATCAGCGTCTGCATTGCTCGTTTTTCAAACATCATTCAGTTACACCACTCTAGATTAAAATTAAACTATTTCAGTCAGAAATCTGACAACTTCTTTTAAAAATTAAGCCTTCAAGACATTGAAATGCTCTTGTAAATTTAAGTGACTAAATAAAACGTTATTGGCCCAGATAAGACGTTAATTCATTAAAAGCGGAGCAGACGATTAATATTCAGTCACTCGTACTGGCGTCTATTTATTATATATCTGCTTCTGACCAATATTCAAATTGTTTTAATTTTTCTTGTTTGTTTTTGTTAGCTGAAATCGGACAGTCGAACTTAATTGCCGTTTAGTTTAATGAAATATTATTAAAGATAGAGGTTTGTTTAATTGTGATATATGTCATGTAGATACCACTGTTCCCTGGTTGGTTGCATATTTCCTGTTAAGTCCCTTTCTACCCGTGACTGCGGTAGGTATTCAATACACAATACCTTACTTATTAAAAAGGGTCCACAGCATGGTGTGATATAATAATGATGGTAGCTCATCTATGCTATTGCTAGACTGTTACACAGTTAAATAGTTTAACAGTTTATTGGCATATCGGCAATAACATTGCCTTTGACCATTAACAAATATATACATGAAATATGGCAAAATAAGTATTGGAATAACAAAGCAGCAATTTTTTCAAGGATATCTTTACGCAAATACATACATTCCTTTATATAATTTGCAGCATTCGTCATGACGTTTCTTTTACTCGACGACATATAAAAACAGAATTTGTGTATAGTTGGCCAATGTATATAACCGAAATAATTTTTACGAAGCTCTGAGTATTTAGGATAGCATAGTAAGAAATTATATTCATTTTCGATTAAATTATGATTACACATTTTACAGAATGTACTGTCTCTATTAATTCCACTATGTCGTCATCTTTCTACTTCAAGTTTATGAGAATTGAGCCTAAAACGAGTAAATGTTTGTCGTAAATTATCATTTGATATTTTATGTAAATAATTTTCGAAGCAAAATTCGTTTTAAATTTACAATAGGTATCTAATTTTGGCATAGTTTTAATCCATACAGTCCAATCTTGTTTCTGGTCTCTTAGCCTTATTTTCAGTACAGGTAGGCAATTATAAGTCAGATAAAAGTTAAGCCGCATATTTGTATATCAAGATGATCAATAATGGAAGTAATTATTTTGGTCCAACAAGACCCATTAACAGTACGACACTGGTCGAGATAGACTTCATACAAAGGCGAACCAACATTACTCATGATCTTACACAAGAATTTAACAGATCTTTCCTTACATAGAATGGATAATGGACACCGACCAGTTCACTATATACAGCTGAACTTGGTGTTTGTGTTTTCACAACTAGTATATATCTACAAAAGTACAAACATGAGTCATGCAGGAAACACCACATACAGAACAAACAGCCACCCGAACAGCAAAACAAGGAATCAGCAAATGTACATAACTATAAAAACACCAAGAGACGCACAAAGACAAACATACTGTTTTCTTGGTCAAGTTCTAATCACGGACTGAAGCAGTTCCCGCCAGATGCATCAGACTCTCTGTCTAAATTCTGATTGATGGATGATGCGACGTCCCTATCAATCTATTAATAAACGAGCCTAACTGTAGGTGGCGTAAAGTGACATGATCTTACAGTACCCTAACATAAATTCCTAAACTAATGAATGAAACCCATGAATGACAAGGGGAATAACTCTATAGTTTATATAGATCCGAAACACCTCCCCTTTTAAGTTAGCAATAATAACCCTTTGAAATACAAAATAACAACACACCACCTTCGACATAACAAGTAACTGAACTTAGCAACAGTAACAGTAAATATCTTAATACACTAAGTGACTAAATAAATACATGGGTAAAAGTTATAACTGCCGAATACCGAGAAGAGATTTTAATACTGTTAAGTTGTAATGAATTATTACCAAATTGAGGTTTTTAAAGTCTCAGTATTATTGTAACTCTGACCCATGTTTTCTTAACAATTCTCAACTCTAAACCATGTACATCATGTGCACAGTATGTATGTTTTTTTCACTTTGTTGTACAGTTTCGGTTTAACTTGACGTCCACGCGGAGTAAGCTGCATATGTCTGCGGTTTCAGCGGTAACTACCGGTTGTAATTTTCACAATGTAAGATCTACGGTCTTGGTCTCCGTCAGTGACCATGCCTTTAGTCACCCAGGGCTTCTCGGTTCCCGTTTTGAACCTCACGCTGTCTCCCGGTGGAAGTGTTGACAGCGATGTTGTTGATGATACCAGATCATGGCTGATTCTGATTATCTCCTTATATCTGGAGTCTTGCAGTCGCATTTCATCTCTCTCAAGCCAGTCTGGAGTCAGTGTAGATGGCATAATAGGCAAGAGTGTTCGAATTCTTCTGCCCAACATCGTTTTAGCAGGAGAAAGTCTTGTAGCTTCAATTGGCGTAGCACGACAATTCCATAAATGCTGCAAACACATCATCCTGTAGTAGAATACGTTTAGCAAATTTTACGGCATTCTTAGCCTCTCCATTTGACTGTGGGTAATGAGGACTGGAACAAGTTTGTCTAAAATTGTATTTTTCAGCAAATTTATGAAATTGTTCAGAAGTAAACTGTGTCCCATTATCAGAGACAAACTTTTCTGGGATTCCCCAGCGTGAAAATATGTTTTCAGCTTGCCAGTGACTTGATTACTTGCCAAGTATGCAATTTCAATGACATTAGCACATAGCTTTCTTCATCCAATGGAATCTGATAAAAACCACTAGAAGCATCCAATTTAGAAAACACTTTTGACCATTACAACTTGGGCGCAATGTCATCCAGATTTGGTAACATATAATGTTCTCTTTTCACATACAGTCATACAGTTTTTTTCAAGTCAACACAGATTCTAATATTACCATTAGGTTTAAGCAATGGAACTATAGGGGGCGCTCCAGTCAGTTGGTTTTGTCACTTTTTCAATAATCCCTTCAGTTTCCAGCCTTTTCAATTCAGTTTCAACTTTTTCAAGCAGAGGAAACGGAACCCTGCGTGCTGTAGTAAGACAGTAAGGCTGTGGATCATTTTTCAATGTTATTGTCACTGGTCAACAATCAACTAGACCCACAGATCCAAATACACCTTGATCAACCTCAACTCTGTCGATATTTCGTATCAAACCCATTTGTTCTGCTACAGCGCGTCCTAACATATTGCTACATGTGGATCCTTTAATAACATAAATTGGGATAACATACCACTGCCTCTTGTGTTTTGTTTCCGGACGAAATATTCCCACACAATTATCACCGAAGTGTCAGCTCCAGAGTCAATCTCAAATTTCACAACTATCCCATGAATTTTTAAATCAACTGTCCATGGAGGAGAATTGTCATTGCAATTGGTTATAGATCCCAAGAAAACTGGGTCTTTAGCTGGGTCTTCATTGTTCTGAATCTCATGAATGTTTTTCTTTTTCTTACAACACACTGCGAAATGATTAAATCCATGACAATTTCTGCACTTTGTATTATATGCAAAACACATGCCCTGTATATGATGATAACATTTGCTACACCGATTTTCTGTTCATTGGCGACTTTTTCCTGCATGCTGTGTAGAGCCGGACTGATATCTATGTGAATGCTGTTTCCTATTGTACACTTGCTGATAACGAGGCTTGTTTGCAGACTGGTGCGGCGAACCGGATCAAGTTGTTTAGACGACAACTCTCATTTGTGACCTTACTAACTCATTTTGCCGTGCCATTTCGACAGCTTTATCAAGAACCAGATCGGATTTAAGTTGAAGTTTTTCAGACAGTTCCTGATCTAAAATACCAATCACTAACCTGTCTCTGATCTCCTTGTTTTAAACGCATCCCCTCTCCGACTAATCTACGACAACTGCGATGGCAAATACAGTGGTAAAGTGCATGTATAACGAAAACATAATTAAGTGAAGTATCTGTATCAACCTAATCGCTAGTGTACTCACTGCTTGAACTGCAAACAGAGTCACTGTAGAAAAGTTTTAAAGGGTACGACAAAAACGAAATAATACAAATATCCGACGTCCTCCTCCCGCCTCCGGATTTAAGAGGTCGCATTCATATTGTATCTGTTGAATATTTATGTAATACCCCAACCTTTATAGTTATTATATTCTGAAAATGGATGATCCCTCGAAAGCAAAAGTAGAAATGCAAAATGAGAAAATCGCAGACTCGGTTTTATTGAGTCTGTTCATGAGTAGTAATTAAAAGTGCAACACTACTCACGCCCCCTAGCATCCATAATCCAGCTAATTGCGACACAAGTCTCATTAGCAATCTGTTTGCGTGTGGATAAGACACCGAGGAACTTGGCATCTCTTAGTATATATACTATGTGTGGCTAAGGCACCTAACTCTTATATGAGGATTCGAAGGTATCGTGGCATTTAATATTTGCGAGATTTCCGACCTTAGCGCCGCTTCAATTTTGTTCCGGTTGAGTAAACATTTACTACAGAAACAGATCTATACTATGTCAAAAGCTAACAGGACAGACTCTGATCAGATGGCTCCTTAAGAATGAAAATGAACCATACATTCAAAATAAGGATTATCCAAATTCAAAATATCGTCAATCGTTTTTCCAAAGCTTAGCGCTTAACTATTTTCTTTATTTAATTTCAACAGAAACTTTTTGGGACGAAGAAAGTGGTCGACGTATTCTTGCCACCGCATCTCCGTTTAACCATAAGCGAATCGGTAGGCAGGTGCGATTGTACTGCGATTCCATTTGGACGGAAAAATCCAAATTAATCGTCAAGCGAGGGACTTTGTTAACATGTAGACAGAACGATAATTTGAAAAAAGATATTAATAACTTCGTATCCGATATATCCAGTGGAAGCTAGTCCATATGACAGAATATGGGGCATTGGGAGAGCTGTAGGGGACCCGTGCATTTAAGACCCGATGCAATGGCGAGGAACAAATCTGTTGGGATAGATACTGATGGAAGTCACAGAAGAGTTAATGCAAGATTAGACAATTGTATGAAGCGAGTATGCCATTTCTAATTACACTACCATTATTTTAAAAGCGCAACTGGCGGGACCGCCCTAATCCCCGTCGTGCAATGTTTGAACGGGGCTAATAAAGTCGTAACATTCAGCGTTGTTTTTATTCATTTTCACATAGAAATATGGAAAGAGAGAAAGAAAAGAGAGACAGAGAGAAAGAAATATGTAGATAGAAACATAATGAAAAGTGCAAGACAACAAATACTATTTCATTTTCCAACCATCAGTTTTTTATTTAATTTCTTTTAGCATAAATCAAAATGACAATGGCAAAACTTCATTGAAAGCATTCTTCTACTTTACTTTCTAGCATACGGAATAGACCTTCTGAAGCTTCTCTATAGTCTCTTCTGAACCGTATAGAACCAACGTTCTAATGCTAAACACAAAAGTGCCGACAATGGCAAAATCGGCAACATATGTCAGCTTAAGTCAGTTCCAATAAACGTGTTTTACGAAACAAACTGGATACCCTCAGCGTCATCCAAAGTGTCTTTACCGTTCCTATCCCTCGGAAAGGTCTCTAATTCTTACCATCCCCTATTATATCGATTATTCCCTCCACCGTAACCGGTTTGGTGTGTTCAACGATATAGTGACCTTTGTGATTCGGTTGTACTTTTCCTTCTGCCACTCTTCGAAAATGCCTCTTCCACTTTTCCGCTTCAGAGAACCGTGGGAAGGAAATTGTTTCGTCTTCATCTTTTCTAATCCTTCCCCGACGATTTCGTCGTCGCCGTCATCGGATTCCGTGATGTCATCATCGAAATTCATTTCACCGTCCGAATCGCTTTTACTGTCGTCATCAACTGTTGTACCTTCTTTTTTTATCGGATACCACGGTTGGACGAGTGTTCGCAAGTGATGGATATTCGATAGAATCGACCCGCAGTCGTCGCACGTGATCCTAATGTCGCCCTATGTAAGGAGGTCCATAGGCGCAAATGATTGACTATTCTGTACTGGTTGGCAGTGAACTTTCGATCGGTCGATGGATCCCATTTTTTTTTACCTAAGCTTCGGTCATCTCTCTTATAATCTTCCAGTACATTCGCCCGAATACTCGAGAGTTCTCGCGTGTTCGGTTACAAATCGATCAACAAGTAACCGTACGGCTGTCCCACGGCTTCTTCGAAATGATGTCGAGAGTTATCGGGGTACATTTGCCTCGCCAGGGTCATGCCTTCTTGTCTGTCTACGGGATTGTTAAATAACACCAGGAAATGGCAGTTTCTTCTCTGGTTCGGGTCCGTACTATAGTATAGTGTCTCATTGAAAGCAATTACGGACGAATTTCTGTGGTTACTGGTGACTCTCTAGTCTTTGGAAGCTTCTGTAGCCATATCGTCCAAGACGATGAGGTTGTCGACGCGAGGGTCTAGAAATTCGTCACTGTCTAGGTTTAAAGGAACGCCTCGTATAAACTCCACTTTCGGGTTAACTGTTCTCTGTATGACGTCGCACAAAGGGTGTCAACCTTTTGCAGCAGTTGGGACAGAAAATAAGTTTTTTTTCCGCAGGATGTCGGTCCGCTGACTATACATGTAAATGGGTGTTGAAATGTAAACGATTGTTGTTGTTGTTGCTGCTGCTGCTGTTGTTATTAAGGATGTTGTTGTTGCTGCAGCTACAGCTGCTGCTGTTGTTGTTGTTGTTCCTGGTGTTCCTTATCGTCAAATGTGTTTATGTTTCATGTGTCATTTCAAACTATCCATCCAGGTATCGGACTTGTCGCTAAGATTACAAGGATGCATGAGTCCCTTTTAGCGTAATACAGGTTAAAATTTTGTTCGTTCTCTTATAAACTTCCGCGTGTTGGACTTTCAAAGCGATTCCGGTAACCATAGTAAAAGCCGTTTCTTTAAGCTGCTTTTTATTTGGGCTACTTTTTTCGAATGGTCAACGTTAACCATCTGCGGCGGTAAAACGGATATTTTCTTGGGTACTGGTCGTAGTCTATGTCACTCCGGGATAACGTAAATTATGCAACCAATGCGTCTGTCGAAACGAACCTTTTTCCCCAAAAATGCTACTCTTTCTAACATCTCTCATTCTGCAAACACTTCGTGGAAAAATAGTAATATTGTCTTACCTCCACGCCTTGTTACTATTGGGCGACAATCTAGACCTCCAAAGCTATACTGAAGTATAACAGATTTTATGCGTATGCTGCTCTTATAATTTATTCTCTCATCTATGCAATTTCCTACTTTGTAGACACAACAGTGGCTGTTGTTGTTTTTGCTGATGTTGTTGTTGTCGCTGTTGTTGTTGTTTTTGCTTCTGTTGTTGTTGTTACTGTTGTCGTGTCGTGTTGTTGTTGTTATTGTTTTAGAATCAGAAACTTTTATCTCCTCGCCTAGGGGTCGGGGTCATAAACACAACGACAAATAACCTTGATCCAGATTAGATGCGGACTTTGTTAGCAGACGACACTTCCAGCCTCTTTTTACTGACAATCGGGGCACATAGGACACGATCCCTCGTGTTCGTCATAGAACCCCTCTTCTTCTGGGCTATTGTGATTCTTTCCCAAGTGTGTGAGAATTGCAGAGCTCTTGGCACATTCTATTTGACATGGATATGAACAGACGGAACACCTCGAACTCATCCTGCAATAATGTGAGGTCAATTACTTTTTCCCTGTCGTGCCCTTAACGGCTTACCTGCAGGTGCTCTGACTTCAGCAAAGTCATTGAGTACATATATGACGGATTGTCACATTTATTATGCTGTGTTTTACATGTTGTCCTGTGTTCACCGTCGTCTATGTTGTGGGTAAGTCCAGCGGGGATACCTTTATTTACAATATTTGTAAAGCTAGGATGACTTTGAGAGAAGTGTGAGGTTAGGACGTCCGTAAACCGGTTTAAACCCCCAGTGGTGTTTTTGCTGCTGACCGTGCCAAGGCGGTACTCTCTTTGTCACCCTTCCTTTTGTTTGCCTTGCGTCTTTGTGCTTGTGGTTTGTTCATGTTGTGGAACGTTTGTCCCTGTTTCTTGTGTGTCTTTTGGTGTTTTCTGTGTTCATTTCGTGTGTGTGTGTGTGTGCGTTTGGGTGCGTGGTTGTGTGCGTGTGTGTGTGTGTCATGCTGTCTATCGGTGTTTTGGTGGTGGTTGCGTCTTGCATGTGGCTTTGCCTGCTTGACTTTACTACTTTTTCATTTACAGTAAAACTTCTCTCAGACGAAGATTCTTTAAACATTTATAAATCAATACAACATCCGGTTGTTGCTTAATGTAGTTTGAAAGTAATGCAGAAAACCCTCGTAAGAGCTTATGTTTATCCTACATAAATAGACCCAGCGTATTAAAACTATAACATTAAATGTTATTTAGGCTTTTAAGTAGAAATTAGGCCCGACCTGGAAGGCTTATATAGGTATTCGTTTGGAAAGATTAACCTACGAGTTTGACTGGTAAAGGGTATTGTTTAAGTTTATAGAGAAAGTAAAGTCGGAGTCTTTATGTTTGAGTACGTGTTTAAAGGCAAAGAGAATAGTTTTCGAGAACTTACCTTATAATGGTAATCAATTCCGTACTAACGTCCTAAAATGGAGAAAATCACCAGATACTTGGCTGTTGAAACTAGCCTCTTTTGTAGAGCAGACGACGATCTAGAGTGGTATGGACACTTGAACATACTTACGTCGACGTTCTCAGTAAGTACGCGGTGCTCTGCGATTGGTTACGTTTCGACATAACTGTCGAGTTTTAGGTAGCGTCGTAATGACGTAAATGGGAGAGGTTCTATGAATAGGGGTCGCGTGATGAAAGGACGTACGCGGCGATCTGCGATTGGTTCTTACGTCGATTGTTTTAAGTAGCGTCTTAATGAGGGTATAGGTGTTAGGATTTGTCATGGAATGTTTTTGTGATTCAAGATCGCGTGATCGTATGACTCATGTTGGCCTGATCGTATGACTGGCGTTTACGTGACTCTTAATATGACTCAACGTCACCCACCGTAAATGACGTCACTTACCACTTTGACACCACTTGAGTCATTTCCTGTTTTGACTCCAAACCGACCCATGTGTAGTTTTGGATCCTGATGAGACTCCGAGTCACTCGGTGTCAAACCTGGTTCCATCCAGTCTGTGGAAGTTTACAAGAATTCCACTCTTAGACGACAACGGCCATAGGTTTTGTACACAACCCTCTATATGTATTCAAGTATAAATAAGGCCATCATTTCAATTTGGCAGACATCGTTATTCATGTTGTGAAGTTGTCTGGAGGGGAATTTTATTTACATTTTGACTTAGATGAAAGTGGGATAAGGGCGAGGATGGGTATCCGTAAACCAGGTTTAAGCCCCCAGTAGCTGTTTTGGCTACTAACTGTTCCAAGGCGGTTCTCCTGCTTTCAGCCTATGGTCAACTTTGTTGTTTAATATGCTTAATGTAACTATACCGTTTCTTGTTTGATGGTGTTTGGTGCGGTGTAATTTCGCATGTGGCTCTCCCTGTTTGACTATTTTTGCATATTGCATATAGCTAACTACCCAAGCACGAACCCTTAAATGCTGAAAATTGAAAATGGAAACTAGATCTATCACTGTTTAACTGAAGAGTCTATTCAGAAATTAACTACTTAAAGTATTAATGACAAGCAGTTTAGATCCTGTATAGTGGCCTCCCGATGAAGTCCTCTTATAAGGGTTTTCACTGTTTGCAAATGGCAGTAAGACCGTTTAATGCGTTCTTACTGTTTATAGACATCTATTAAATAAAAGCGCGTCACAAAAGTGATGTCCACAGAACAGTCTTGTCAGGGCCGAATTATTCATTAGGCTTACGAATCTCTCAGTCACTTATCCAACTGTCTAATAATCATATAATAATAAACAGCCCACTCTTGATAAAACACATTTACCTGTCCTGTTGTGGAAGATCATGGTCTACTCACATTCCGATCTGGAGCGACGTTTCTATCAAGAATTTGATAAACCATTGTTTGGGTGTCAAATAGCATAGGTCACGATAAGATGCTGCGTTAAACGGCATCTCGTCTGTATCCAAGCTGCTTGTGAATTAGAACAAGATCGTGAACAGCAGGCTTAAGGTTAAGAAACAATAACAAAATGGGATTGTAATTATTATGTAATAAACTAGACTACGTTTTTGACGTTATATATCGTGACGTCACACTGAGATTAATCACGTATTTGAACGAAGTTGGCCAAGGCTTTCAGTTGTTTCTGTGTTACGGGCAAGTTGTTTATAAAACAACTCTGCCATAACACAGAAACAATTTGTAATATCGGGACCTAGTACTCCGAACAGGCGAATGAATTTGGATATTTGCATTAAGAAATGAATCAGATACAAGTATTTATAAAACGATCCATCACCAGTATCTACATTCAGAGCAAGAGACACTCCAAGAACACGATTGGAAACTTGATCAGCTAGTTCCTAACATTATAAGTTCTAAAACGTTTGCGAGCATACATATACAGTGGATAAACTGTTATTCTTTCACGTTTATGCTTACGCATGCGCACACGATACGCAAACGATACGCAAACAAAACGATAAACGATATACGCATTTGTGCATACAAACGCGTTTGTAAGCGGATTTTGCGTATACATGTATAAGTGCGTTTCATTCGGCATACCTTTGTTATTATCGAGACCGACAAATTATACGAATGAAGTAAAAACGAAAGGTATGGGGGAAAAGGATCTGTCATATATTGCTCAGCAGCCTGAACATGTCCTCCAAAATAAAAGCCGAAATTGACATAACATGTCTAGAATTAGATAAATCTTATGCAGTCCCTGGCGTGTCAATAATCTCTCCAATTAACACCCAATCAAACAATAGCTGACAATTTGAAGCTCCGTCCCAAGGACCAGTTATCAAACAAACACCGGACAAGATCAGTTTATCCAGAAATTTATCCTGAAATCGGTTGCATCAGCCTATAATCTGGAATTAGTAAGTTAACCAACAATTTACATTTGTATTTATATGGTCAAAACTACTTTCAGTTTATTTTTTGTCTTGCTTTTTAAAGTAATAGAATGAAAACGACTGACATCTAGATATTAGTAGTCCTATGCTTTACTTTTTGTTAGATTGACCCATCCTAAACTTTTCAAAATTTGTGCCATTATCATAATTGGTGGCCAAATTCACACCTTAAATTTTACAATGTCTACTGATTGATCTATAATTAACTTCACAAAATTCACAGTTTGGGACATATACATCCCCATATATATTATTTGTGGACTGGTCAGGTTTCAGATATTTATAAAACAGTTTTCAATTTTGGTTTCTATAACTAAAATGATAAACTTAAATAATTCTGCTTTCAAAATGGAAAATACTGTAGAATTATCACTTCCCAAACAGTAGACCCATCACAAATGATGCTGCATTATTATATTTGTGAGGGAGGAATATACACAGAAACTTAACATTTTCCTTTAAATTCACGCCTCTGCAAATAAAGTAAATCCAGATTAGAGCATACAGGAACCGTCTAATTCGGGTTTGTTCTGTTTGCTTATAAAATTAGATAAAATCTTTTGGTGTTTTCTGTGTTCATTTCGTGTGTGTGTGTGTGCGTTTGGGTGTGTGGTTGTGTGTGTGTGTGTCATGCTGTCTATCGGTGTTTTGGTGGTGGTTGCGTCTTGCATGTGGCTTTGCCTGCTTGACTTTACTACTTTTCCATTAACTGAAGCGATGTATGAACTAACTTATTGACAGGGACATAAACATAGCATCGATACGGACAGAGCTGTAACCAGGAGGATTTTTCAAATAAATATACATGTGCTTTAATGTATTTGGTGACTTACCGTCTTTGCAGGACGCACTTGACGGGTCGTATACAAAGGCAGGATCACACACGCAAACATCTAGACCAGGAAAGCACACAGTGTTGTTATCAATACATAGCTTCGTGTTGGAGCATGACTGGTTGTACTTGGCTAAAATACATACATATAGTTGTATGACGCTTGTTTTTCACTGTAATACATAACTACAATTGTGAGAAGCTTGTTTATCGCTATAAAACAGTTGTATATACCAAATTGTTTGCTATGATAAATATAAACATAGTTTTATGAACCGCTTTTCTCGCTATAATATCCACAACTACAGTTGTATGAATGTTGTTTCTCGCTCTGATATATATATTAACAGAGTGGTATGCATCTTGTTTCTCGCTATCATATGTATACATAAACACAATTGTATGACACTTTTTCGCACTATATAATGAACATAAATAAAATTGTGTGAAATTTATTTCTTGATATACGGATAAATTACTGCAATATCTGTGCACATAAAAACAAAACAAACATGAAGAAGTCACAAGTTTTATCTCCCAAATATAAGACTTATTTAATTTGTTTGGAATATTGTTATTCTCAACTATTTTAAGAATAGATAACTGTTTCAAGTAAACCAATAGCTAATATTCTAAGAGGCTAAAGATACTCAACAAAAAGACTGACTACATGTGTATATCCAAAAGACCCTTTTTAATATTTCATTGGTTTAATGAATTTATTCTTCGAAATTGAGCTGTAAATATGCCATCATCTTACCACAGCTATACTAATGCCAACTGTATTGCAAAAAATACACATCTGTTATTATATAATTATGGATATATTAAACGGATTATGCACAAACTCCATAGATACGCATCTTATCGTCTTTGCAGAGTATACACATATCTAATGGTTCATATAGAAGATGTTTGATCAAAGTCTGCCCTGTTTGCTTTTAAATACCGGTAATCTAGACAAATTGCAAATAAAGATTCAGCTACTAATCTATTCAGAATGTCATTATTTCTTACATGGATATTCGTGGAGTAAAAGGCAAACGCCTGTTGATAAGAACAATAGTATAATAATGATAAATGAGTAACTATTTACTTCATGAATAATCATGCGAGAAATAAAGGAACACAGGAAAGGTTTGCCATGACAAAAACTGTAAAATCAGATCAAAATCAGATCTATACTGCTGTATAAGCAAACAGAGTGGAAATTGATAAGAAAGCTCCTACGTGAGCCATCTGTCCTGGATCCTCTGTGTTTGCAAGGGAATTAAATGGCAATTTTATGGAGTAAAGGATTATTAAAGCAATTGCAGCAAATTCAATGTTTGATGTTAAAAAATGTTCATAATCAACAAGTTGCAATGGTGTAATTCATGACACAGAAACTGATGGAACATTGAATATAGTTTAAGAGCCATTGACTTCATAAACTGTACATGTTTTCACACCCTTGCTAAGAGAGTAAGAACTGTCTGATCAAGGTCTATAACTATGATACTCAATTAAATACTGTGGACATGAATACGGACGTTTTACACGTGTTCAATAACGCAATCAGTTTAACGCATTTGCCCAGGTACAGGCGGCGCTTGATGGTGTTTTACATTAAGCTTTTGTTATCAACCATAAACTGAACGGAATTAAATTTAGGTAATTGTCGTTCATTAATCTGATCATAATGCTTAATAATCGTACTTTAGTCACAGATAGCGTTTGGGCATCCCTGTTTGGCTAAGTATCAATGACTTCTGCGACAGTTTTCGCTTTAAGCAACCCGACGCTCATCATGGGTTTGACAGTGTTAACTGTTGGTGCTAATTATTAGTGTTTATATAGAGTCTATCACAGGTGATTACATAGTGTTAATCACTGGTGTTTACATAGTGTTAATAACTTGTGTTTACACAGTGCTGATAATGTTTCTCATTGCTATTTACATATTGCTCATCATTACTGTTTACACAATGCTAATCATAATTCTTTGCATAGGGATGATCACAGGTGATTACACAGTGCTGATAACTCTCCTCATCTAACTCTCCGGTGCTATTAGTGCTAATTATGGTGTTTATATAGACGTACATGTATGAGTCATGCAGGACACATCCCATATGAAACACACAAATGTACATGCCTATCAAAATACAGAAAAACGCATACCACACAAAACTAAGGGGAAGATGAAATTACCGCCTTTGGATGGTCAGTGTCAGAGTCCATCATATTGCTCATCATTGTTGTTTACATAATGCTGATAACGCTCCTCATTGGTGTTTACATATTGCCAATCATTGGTGTTTAGATAGTGTTAATTATTGTTATTTACATAGTGTTAATCATTGATGTAACATATAGTCCAGCCTTGCTGTTTGAATGGTATCAATAACTAGTGTTAACAGTGTTAATCATAAGTGTTTGATTAGTGCTAATCATAGTGTTTACATATAATGTAATGTTTATGAATAGTGCTTCGCACTGGTGTTAACATTTGTGTTTTCATAGTGTTAGTCACTGGTGCTAAACATTGCTTTTACATATTACTAATCATTGATGTTTGATTAGTGCTAATCATTGGGTGTTACATACTGTTAATGATTGGTGTTTAAATAGTGTTAACTACTAGTGCGTGCATAATGCTAATCATTTGTGGTTGAATCTTGCTAATATTTATCGTTCATATATCACTAATCACTGATTATTATGGTTATTATACGTTTTTGCATACTGCTAATAATTTGTGTTTACAAAGTGACAATCATAGGTGTTTACCATGTACTCATAATATATTTTTAAAAAATGCAAATCACTGGTTTATGTAACGATAATCTTTACTCTTTACCTATGATAGTGATGCATGCATAGTGATATCTTTTTAACATAATAATAATAATTTGTGTTCCATAGTGCTAGTCATTAGAGTTTACATAATCGCAATTATTGGTGTTTACACAGGGCTCAGACTTGGTGTTCACATGATGCTAATCTTTGCGAGTTACGAGGTGCTCATTATTGATACAATCTTTAGGCAAATAGTTTGTAACAAGTTACTAAGGAGCTCGTCCTTGTTATATCAGTCATTTCAGAAATATGTAATGTGAGGATAGTTATATTTCGCACCATTGAAAATATACCTACATATAAAAAATACCCGTTTTTACTCTTCCTTATTATACGCCCGTTTGAAAAAACGGGACGTATTATGGAATGGCGTTGTCTGTCCGTCTGATTGTATGTCCGTCTGTCCGTCTGTAACATCTCTAACACAAGTTCCGCTTGGTGGATCCTTCTCAAATTTAACCACAATGTTTATCTAGACATGCTACAGTAGCCTGCCAAGTCCCGATTTTTTTTTATTCAAGGTCAAGGTCACACAATTGGACTTAGAATTTGCGTTTAGCAAAAATGTTAACCGGTCTGTCTGGCTGTAACATCTCTAACTCAAGTTCCGCTTGGTGGATCCTTCCAAAATGTAACCACAATGTTTATCTAGACATGCTACAGTAGCCCGCCAAGTCCCGGCTCGTTTATCCAAGGCCAAGGTCGCTTAATTGGACTTAGAATTTGCGTTTAGCATTTGCGTTAAGCAAAAACGTTAACCTCAATTTATGTGGAACAAGTCCACTTATTTACATAACACTTTGTGATAAAGCTTTGAAACTAGGAACACTTGTTCACCGTCACAACCTTCACCTGTAGGCAAGAGAAAATAACTCTGTCAAGCATTTTGGCCGAATTATGCCCCCTTTTAACTTAGAATTTTTGGTTAAGGCTTTGTTAAAGTTCATTTATTACATAACCCTTTGAGATAAAGCTTTTAAACTTGAAACACTTGTTCACCATCACAATCTTCACCTTTAGACAAGAGCACATAACTCTGTCAAGCATTTAGACAGAATAATTCCCCTTTTTAACTCAGAAGTTTTGGTTAAGGTTTGTTAAAGTCCGTTTATTTACATAACCCTTTGAGATAAAGCTTTTAACCTTGGAACACTTGTTCACCATCACGATTTTTACCTGTAGGCAAGAGTACATAACTCTGTCCAACATTTTGACAGAATTATGCCCCCTTTTAACCTAGAAATTTTGGTTAAGGTTTTGGTTAAAGTCCACTTATTTACATAACCCTTTCAGATTAAACTTGGTACACTTGCTCACCATCACAAGCTTCATCTGTAGGCAAGAGCACATAACTCTGTCTAACATTTTGACATAATTATGACGCTTTTTAGCTTGGTATGTTTGGTTAAGGTTTTGGTTAAAGTCCACTTATTTACATAATCCTTTCAGATAAAGCTTTTAAACTTGAAACATGTGTTCGTCATCACAAGCTTCACCTGTAGGCAAGAGTACATAACTCTGTCTAACATTTTGACATAATTATGACGCTTTTTAGCTTGGAATATTTGGTTAAGGTTTTGGTTAAAGTCCACTTATTTACATAATCCTTTCAGATAAAGCTTTTAAACTTAAAATATTTGTTCACCATCACAAGCTTCATCTTCATCTCAAGCATTTAGACACAATTATGGCACTTTTTAATTTAGAATTTTTGGTTAAGATTTGTTATTAAAGTATGCCTATTTACAACCTTGAACCTGGTCGCAAAATTGGACTTAGAATTTGAATTTAGCAAATACGTTAACCCCAGTTTATGTTGCACAAAACCTCGACGGGCGTATATTGTGCCCACTGGCACTCTTGTTTAATCTGTTAGATATTAGAATACTACACGCATCTAATAAATATGCAATGCTTGACATGTGTCATGTTGATTTTAAATTTCATGATCAAAGATCAAACAAGTAGGTGCCTGCTTTTGGTATTCACAGACACATCGTGTGTGTTATTGTCATGTACTATGCAAGAAACTCCGATATTTTTAAAGTACATCTATGTAACTCATTGAACACCTTTAGTAACTTGTTTTTTCTGTCTCATTAAAATAGCGATTGATTACACTATTTGTATCATTTTATATACACATTACTGGTACCATAAAGACTACAATGATCTAGTGGTATAACAATGACATTAGTATATAACCTCATATTGATCACTGCATACTACCGGCAAATTCGTGATCATTTTAGGCGTGGAGCATACAACCTCATTAATAACGCTGCACACAAAGGATACATTCGTGATCGTTTTAGGTGTAGCCTATACAAAAATCATTATTAACACTGCATACAAGCGGTAATTTCGTAATCAGTTTAGGTGTTTACCATATCAAATTTATTTTGCATACAAGCGGTAAATTAGTGACCATTTTAGGATTGGTTATAAATGAATTGTCCAGAACTGAACAAGACTAATATGCTTGTAACAGCAGCTTACCTTATGGTCTATAATACAGTTAACCTGACTTGTTCGTCACCAGACTCAGGTCCGAGTCATTAATTTTCTAGAAAGGGACCAAAATGTTTGGTATAAAGGCTATATTTCAGTCGTACAAGTGGGATGACTATACAACCTCACAACATTAACGTTGCATACTAACGACACATTGGTGATAACCTTTAAGAAATAGCAATAAATCAAATTCCAACAATAATTCAACAACACTGAAATGCTTGAAATAACCACTTACCGTATGGTCTATAATACAATGTACCTGACTCATTCTTCAGCAGACTCATGTCCGTGTCTTTGTAGACACTGTCACAGCCAACGCACCGTTTTTTGTCCGGTATATAGAAGTAACTTAGACAGGTTGGTTCCATTGCACACCTTGTCGCACACGATATAGCACTTCTGGCAATCGTCTCAAATAAACGGCTGGTACATGAGTTCCCATCTAAAGTGCCGTAATGCATCATCTCAACAATGGTCTCCCCACAAACAACTGCTGAGAGTATTGCAACAGCGGCTTGGAGAAGTTCTACATGCATCGTTCAAGTCCTACCTCACCTGTCTAATTCGCCTATTTGAATGCGTTAAAATGAGTTGTTGTACTGTTTGAGGTCACGTGGTACCGACCGACATTTAGAGGGAGGGATCTGTTTTCATCAATGGATTGCTTGAAGGATATCATTGCCTTCGTTTATACATAATTCACGAAAATATTACCAATGCCTTCTTAAGACAGAAGCCTTTCTACAATGACACCAAAGACTGCAATTATGCAGCAGCCGACCCATTTGTTTGATACACGAATTACATAATTATGCTATCAGCAAACTCTATGTACGGAATGCAAAACACATGTAACTTTATACTCAAATCCATCACATTATCTACCAATATAAATACAGTAGACCTGTCTCAAGCGGCCATCAAATGGACGTCTTATTGTAGGTCTACACATCAAATGGACGTCTTATTGTAGGTATACACGTCAAGTGGTAGCCTAATGCAGGTCAAACGTAATGCAGAAAGTTCCTATACGAGCTTTCTGTATCCTCTTTTTGCCATGCAGTCAGCAGTCACCAATACAGTGAAACCCCTCTAAACCGGACGCTAAATTTAGCGTAAATATCTGTCTTGTAGACAGGTGGCAGCTTAATGCAGGGTGAAAGTCATGCAGAAAGCTCCTCTAGGAGCTTTCTGCATGACTTTCACCCTGCATTAAACAGCCACCTGCCTAAAAGTATCCAAATTCTTCTCTACTAGAATTCCGGTTTAGAGGGGTTTAACTGTAATCCTATGTTCAATAAATGAATATCCGCTTAGGACAGGTTCTACTCTCTATATATAAATCGAATGTGATGCTTAAAAAAGTTATCCTCACGTGTTTTACATTATGTGTATTTTCGTAGTATTTTATACTGCTTATGAATTCATGAGCACCAAATTTTATTGTCTTTCTTAAGACGTCTGATGATATTTACATCAAGGGTTTTCTTTTGTCCTGTGCAATGTTGTTTAGTAATAATACTTCTGAAATGATAATTAACCTTTATCCTGTTGATCTCAACCTGACTTGCACAGATTTAATCCAGATGAGACGACGAGTAGCTCGCTAAATATTTGCTGGAAAGCTTGAACAAAATGGAAGTAAAACAAATATTGCTCATATTTTAGCGGGCATCAATTTGTAGAGCCGACGAACGCTAATACATGAGACACATAATATTACTGTAACATATACATATATTGTAGTGACTGAAATCATGCACATTTGTCGTCACATATTACAGTTTACAAATCGTTTTTAAACGAGAAAAAAGGATTAGTACACTTTGGGATACATTGGAAACATTACCTCATGTATGTTCACGTATAATCATTTAATACATAATGACGTAATGAATACTAATTGTCAATGGCGTATGAACATAGGAATGTTAAGCCGGGATTGAAATTATAAAATGTGATAACTCTACTGACACACAGAGCAAACTCTGATCAGACGGTTCCTAAGGGAGTCTACTGTGTGTTTGCAAATACGTCCAAATACGTCTCTATCAACTGAAGTGGTAACTTTAAACATAAATAATTAATCATAGTCAAAGCAACTGATCACTCTGTCAAGAACGCCGCAATTGTTGCGACAGCCCTCTCTATATTTCAGGGGTGTTTAATAAACAGTGCCAACAGTCCATTATATTCATGAATGAAGTATATGTGCATCAAAGTGTTTAATGGAAAGACGATTGATTTTCCCATTCGACTGCCAGAAGGTCTTACATGTTATAAACATACACATAAATAAACCATTAGCAGAACTACAGATAAACATGCGTACCCAAATACTAAAGTCCGCATTTCTCCACCAAAGTCTAGACTGTCATCACTCTTTAAAAATCGCCTCAAAGAGACGATTCTAAAGAGTGGTCACAGTCTAGGGTTTGGTGGAGAAATAAAGAAGCTATTCTTTAAAATTTACGCATCCTGTTATATGTGCACCAAGTCGTATAGCATATCAATGATTGATTTTCCCGTTCAACTGCCGGCACGTTTGACATCTTATTAACATACACATAAATAAACCATAAGTGAATAGTGAAATGTACATGATAGTGATTCTGGCTTGCATATGCCGGAACTAAGCCATTTCAGTTTTGTTTTTACTAAAACTGAGGTCAAGGTATCAGAGACACCATAGCTGTACGCATACTCTTTCTTCCTAAACGGCATTCACAATAAATGTTGAAATCCTGACCTTAGAGATTGAGGATATATCATCCGTTCAAATTTCCACTATAATTGGTACTGAAACTGATGTCAAGGTCAATGTTAAAGAGACACTAAACTAATATGCAACACACCACCTTCCCAAGATGCAAACATTTGGAGACCATAACCCAAGTGGTTGAGGAGATAATGTCCGGAACAAAAATCCGGACGGACGTATGGCAGAACGAAAGGACATAGTGAAAACTTACCCCCAAACACACACATACACACACATCCGGTGGCAGATGGGGAATTAAAATCAGAAAATATGAAATAGAAATACAAAAATGTCGCACAGAAATCTGAAATTTGGGATCACATAATTTAAATGTGTTTCTCGGTCAGTAGGTAGACATATAATTGCCTATAATGTGGAGAAGCAAACGTTTTGTCTATATTTAGTTATCCTTATTAACCCAGTCCCACCTCTTCACCTGTTTGTAAAGCTGAATAAACGAATTTGACACATAATTCTTAGCAAATAGTACAGACTCTGATCAAACTGCTCATTTAGGAGCACTTCTCCAGTATTACTTGAGGTGTGAATGTCAAATTTAGTGTGTAAATACATCCTGGGGTGTCTTTACCGCGTACCGTTCACAGGCCACTGTCACACTGACCTTGACCTCTGGCCTCAATTACAGAAACACTGTTCGGAGCATATCTCTTGTATTACTTGTGGTAGAAAAACCAAATTTGGTGTATAAATACATATTGGGATGGTAAAGTGCCGAGTACCATGTTCAGATCGTTGTGACCTTGACCTTAGACCTCAGTAATAGAAACACATTGTGCGGCAGTTATTAAAAAACTCTGCTAATTTTGATGTGTGTAGTACATCTTTGGATGGCAGAGTGTCACGTACCGTTTTCAGGTCACTGAGACCTTGGCATTGACCTGTGACCTCAGCTATAGAAAATCCTTGCTTGAAGTAGGAATATTGTGTGTATATATCTTTGGATGTCGGATTACCGAATACAATTTTCAGGTCACTGTGACCTTGAACTCTGACCACTGACCTCAGGTATAGAAACACCTTGTCTGGAGCATATTTCCTACATTAATTGTGCTAGAAGTGCCACAATTAGTGTGTGAGTACATCTTGGGATGACGGGGTGTGACACACCAGTTTTTGGTTGCTGTGGCATTTTTAGGATCTGAATTTGGAGGTCGATAGAATACACCTAGTAATATATGTTTATGGCTGATAAAAAGGTCAACCCAAATACATTCTTAATGGAAAAGTAGTAAAGTCAAGCAGGCAAAGCCACATGCAAGACGCAACCACCACCAAAACACCGATAGACAGCATGACACACACACACACAACCACACACCCAAACGCACACACACACACACGAAATGAACACAGAAAACACCAAAAGATTTGATCTAATTTTATAAGCAAACAGAACAAACCCGAATTAGACGGTTCCTGTATGCTCTAATCTGGATTTACTTTATTTGCAGAGGCGTGAATTTAAAGGAAAATGTTAAGTTTCTGTGTATATTCCTCCCTCACAAATATAATAATGCAGCATCATGTGTGATGGGTCTACTGTTTGGGAAGTGATAATTCTACAGTATTTTCCATTTTGAAAGCAGAATTATTTAAGTTTATCATTTTAGTTATAGAAACCAAAATTGAAAACTGTTTTATAAATATCTGAAACCTGACCAGTCCACAAATAATATATATGGGGATGTATATGTCCCAAACTGTGAATTTTGTGAAGTTAATTATAGATCAATCAGTAGACATTGTAAAATTTAAGGTGTGAATTTGGCCACCAATTATGATAATGGCACAAATTTTGAAAAGTTTAGGATGGGTCAATCTAACAAAAAGTAAAGCATAGGACTACTAATATCTAGATGTCAGTCGTTTTCATTCTATTACTTTAAAAAGCAAGACAAAAAATAAACTGAAAGTAGTTTTGACCATATAAATACAAATGTAAATTGTTGGTTAACTTACTAATTCCAGATTATAGGCTGATGCAACCGATTTCAGGATAAATTTCTGGATAAACTGATCTTGTCCGGTGTTTGTTTGATAACTGGTCCTTGGGACGGAGCTTCAAATTGTCAGCTATTGTTTGATTGGGTGTTAATTGGAGAGATTATTGACACGCCAGGGACTGCATAAGATTTATCTAATTCTAGACATGTTATGTCAATTTCGGCTTTTATTTTGGAGGACATGTTCAGGCTGCTGAGCAATATATGACAGATCCTTTTCCCCCATACCTTTCGTTTTTACTTCATTCGTATAATTTGTCGGTCTCGATAATAACAAAGGTATGCCGAATGAAACGCACTTATACATGTATACGCAAAATCCGCTTACAAACGCGTTTGTATGCACAAATGCGTATATCGTTTATCGTTTTGTTTGCGTATCGTTTGCGTATCGTGTGCGCATGCGTAAGCATAAACGTGAAAGAATAACAGTTTATCCACTGTATATGTATGCTCGCAAACGTTTTAGAACTTATAATGTTAGGAACTAGCTGATCAAGTTTCCAAGGCTTTCAGTTGTTTCTGTGTTACGGGCAAGTTGTTTATAAAACAACTCTGCCATAACACAGAAACAATTTGTAATATCGGGACCTAGTACTCCGAACAGGCGAATGAATTTGGATATTTGCATTAAGAAATGAATCAGATACAAGTATTTATAAAACGATCCATCACCAGTATCTACATTCAGAGCAAGAGACACTCCAAGAACACGATTGGAACGTTTGTCTCTGTTTCTTGTGTGTCTTTTGGTGTTTTCTGTGTTCATTTCGTGTGTGTGTGTGCGTGTGCGTTTGGGTGTGTGGTTGTGTGTGTGTGTGTGTCATGCTGTCTGTCGGTGTTTTGGTGGTGGTTGCGTCTTGCATGTGGCTTTGCCTGCTTGACTTTACTACTTTTCCATTTAGCAAGTGTAATTCATCAGAAGAGGTAAAGCTTCTGCTTCTGTTTAAATCAGTATGAGAACCATGGTCCAAGATTTTAAAATTTTTGAGTCACAGTCGAAGGTCATTCTAAAGTATTTGATTAGTCTGATTCTGGAAAAGCTCAGCATCTGACCATTCAGATGCCTGGGATGATCTGTGTCTGTTTGTTTTACTGTTTCAGCTGATATTTGTGGAGAGAGTGTTTGTAAATGAGCTTACCTTAAATAGATCACATCACTGGTTGCGACATAGTTTCTGATGTCCGTGTATTCATTACATCTATATGTATACTTAATAAGCAAACGGATATATGTAGAAGACAGAACAAATATGTCATTATATTCATATGTATTTGCGGTGCATGAGTAAACATGTAATGTGATAATAATTCTACATGTAGAGGATGACTTTCTTCACTGAACATTAGTAGTGTACATAAAGACAATATTGACCTTTTTCCGATTAAAACATATAATTCAGTATATGTAATGAACATCATAAAAGCATAAAACTCCCCTTAATGCGCATCAGATATACAAGAATTGTGGTACTGACTAACCTAAAGCATCAACTTTATGCAATCATCTGCCAGTTCTTCATCTTTATAAAGAGTGGCAATATGTTACAATATAATTCTGTCTTATATATATGACCGAAGGCGATTGAAAGGAAGGCCAATATGACTATTTTGGACAATTCAAGAGCTATACCTCTAAGTTTCGTGAAGATTTCGACAATTTTTTTGGCGACACTGTTCAGATTTAGAACCTAATAACGTGACGAGCCACTCAAACTGTTGCAAATGTTATCATGAATGCACAACAAACGGGCATACAGGTAACGAAAGAAAAGCAGTACAAAAAGATACACGGTTTGTCCAACTATAGCTCAAGAAGAAACATAAAACAGACATTGTCATTTTGTCTCATAACCAACGGGGAGTTTGGGTAATCACATCTGGATACAAACTGTTTGCAAATGTTAACATGGTTTTACCGTATGAAAAGACAAAGAAGTGTAAATATTGAAGACGTTATAGCTTTGGATCCAAGGATACAGTACGCGATATGATGTACAGCTGCGTCTTTGAAAAAACAAACCGTCATATCCCTAGATCAAACTGCTTTATCTACCACCCTTTATCTGGGGTCACGGTTCAAAATTATTCTTTACTATTGTCGTTAGTAAGAATGCACTCTAAGAACTTGTAGCCTGGCTCGATTTCTTTATAAGAATATGAATAAATTAATAACAATGTTGTTTCACCTCTACTGTTTTCCCAATAGCTTTACATCATTGTTGTTAATATACATGTAGAATACATATAAGTAGCAGGACGTGTACTTTTAGCAGTAGTAGAGGTAGTAGTAGTAGTAGCAGTAGTAGTAGTAGTAATATAAGTAGCAGAGGTAGTGGTTGTAAGTAAAAGCATCAGCAGCAGTAGTATAAGTAGTAGTAGCAGTGGTTGTAGCAGCAATAACAATAGTTGCAACTGCAACAGCAGCAACAGTAATAGTAGTAGTAGTAGTAGTAGTAGTAGATGTAATAGTAGTAGTAGTAATAATACCAGTAACTGTATTAGTATTAGTAGTACATGAAGTAGTTGTGCAGTAGTATAATAATAATAATAATAATAATAGTAGTAGTAGTAGTAGTAGTAGTAGTAGTAGTAGTAGGTAGTAGTAGTAGTAGTAGTAGTAGTAGTAGTAGTAGCAGGTGTAGTAGCAGTAGTAGTAGAAGCAGTAGTAGTTGTGGTAGTAGTAGTAGCATCAGCAGCAGCAGTAGCATCCGGATACAATTGGTTTACACGATTGAACAAATGTACTCTTCCTATATTTCCGAATTTATACAGAACAAAACGTAATTACACTTCCACAATCGTGCATTCGGTACAATAAAGAGAAGAAATATCCAATACAAATGGTTTCTTTTTGTGTTGCAATTTTTGCTTTCGGGGGATCACCTACCTTCAGAATTTATCCAAACATGTATATCAAACGTGTATATCAAACATGTAGGTTTGGCAAGAACATCATGAAACGGCCCAAAGAGTTTCTTTTCTAAATAATTATTAAATATATTTAACGTTAGGACGTCCGTAAACCGGTTTAAACCCCAGTGGTGATTTTGCTACTGACCTTGCCAAGACGTTACACTCTGGGTCACCCTTACTTTTATCTTGTGTCTAAGTACTTGTGCTTGTATTCATGTTTGGAATGTTTATATCTAGTACTTGTGTGTTTGTTAATGTTTTCTGTGTTCATCTCGTGAATGTGCGTGTGTTTGGTTGTGTTTTTGTATGTTTGTGACATGCTATCTATCGATGTTTTGGTGGTGTTGCGTCTTGTTTGTGGCCTTGCCTGCTTGACTTTATTACCTTTTCATTTAGGCCAGCTGTTGCCGGATAAGTGATTACCTATGCATACAGTTTGAATCAAGATGCAGTGACGAGTAACACGGTGACATTTCCAGATGATCGAAGCTATTTGACACCCTGGTTGCATTTTGGTAGTCACCCTGATCATATGTATGATAATGAAATTGGTGAGAACAAAATGTGTAGAAATGATTTGTCAGCAGGCTTAATCTTAAACATTTATTTTTATAGAATAGAACCTGTCTTAAGCAATTATCAAAATAGGTCTAATTTTGGATATATAAGGCAGGTGATAGCTGAAAAGCAGGTCAAAGGTCATGCTGAAAGGTTCTGCTTTAAGCAGCCACCTGCATTTTAACACAATACATGCATAACCGCTTAAGACAGGTTCTGCTGCATATTCTACCGCAAGCCCTTTACCAGACAGAAACACCAGTTAACGCATTTGCAGACAGAGCAGACCCACATCACATGGCCTATGTAGTAGCCGTCTGGTCGGCGTCTATATTATTTTCTTAACAAATAATATAGATCTTGTTCTACAGTTGTGATAATTACTGTACATTCGTTCATTTCAAGGCATTATAGAAGTGAAGTTAATATTAATACAATTATTGCCACCGGTCTGTGCCCGTCCTAGTTGCCAAATAGATTGCGCTTTGTGGCGGAGCTACGTTTGCGATGGCTAAATAGACAAATCTTAGGAGTGGCAGTTATTGGAACAGTCACCATATATGAAGGCTGGGACGTTTTTCTCTGTTGACGGTGCATTGCACTTTTGCCACTATAGTGCCCGCTGTTCACTTCAATCCTTCTCTGCCAATTCCCTCATATTTTCACAGCATGTCTCCATTTGTTATTGCCTGCTGCTGTGTATATATGAAATATCAACATCATTATTGCTTGGTTGAGGTCCAGTTCGACGAAAGCCAAGCACTAACTGCCAATACGGCAGATCCTTTGCAACCCGTCCTTTCTCAACGCGGCAGATGTGACCAAGTCGTAGCAACTGACGCTCACGTAGTACGACAGGGATGATCGTCGCCTTGGATTTGTTGAATAAATCTGTGTTGGTTACTTTGTTGTTCCGTTGAATGTCCAGCAGTCTCCGTAGATTTGCTATATGCAAGACGTTGAGGTTGGACTCTTGTCACGGGCGAGGGCAGCATCATCTACAATTAGCAACTCTCTGACTAGTACACGGGCGATATTTGTTTTGGCACAAACCAGCTAAACTATACAACTTTCAATTTTGTGGGGTATAAATGTAGACAACGTTAGTGGAGGAGCTGAAGGCGTATAACGGAAGGACAGAGAAGACGCCGAAGACAGTAGGGACCAATATTGCTTGACTTCACTGAGATTCGTGACATGTCGCCATTGAAACTGACAGTTCCATGCATGTTGGTACGAAATAACGTAAGGGTTTTGATGAGCTTTGGAGGACAGCCAGTCTTTTTCAGGGTTTCGAGTAGTCCACTTCGACTTGGATAATCCTTAATTTGAAAGTATGGTTTCTTCAAGTTACCCAAAATAACTGTTTTCAAACAAAGCGAATCGATCTGACATTATGGCTTCATTTTTAGATTTGAATCCTTCCATCACAAATGATAAAGTTTCTCCGAACTATATGGTAAAATGTGGCTTTTAAAATTCAAATTTGTTAATTATCCTTTTCTAGTTTGAGATATGCCTTGTTCTACACCCTATTGGGTTTATATTTCTCGTTTTCGATTTGCCCGAGTCTGATCTTTGCTAGAAGATTTTAATAATCGTAAAAACTAACTGATAAACTTCTTAAGCAAGGTTACAGATATCATAAATTTGGAATATATTTACCTCTTATTAGTAAATATAATTACAATCTCCAGACGTTTCTGCAACAAGATATTTCTCAACCGGATTTATATAGTGATGTAATCTACAAACGTCAAGGTCATATCCATTTTCTTCATTTGTTTATTAAACACATTTAAACATTTAGGAAGAAAGGTTATGACACCATTAATCTGCAGCATACTGTATGTTCATTTTTTATGTTTTTATGCTATGTTTTACATACTGACCTGTGTTGACCATCTTCTATGTTGTAGGGAAGTCTCGTGAGGATACCACTATTTACACTGCTTTAAACTAGGGTGACCCTGACACAAGTATGAGGTTAGGACGTCAGTAAACCGGTTTAAATCCCCAGTGGTAGTTTTGCCGCTTACCATTCCAAGGCGGTACTCTCTCAGAACCTTTACTGTTATGTTGTTCTTGTGTCTTTGTATCCTTTCTGTCCGTCCGTCGTTCTGTCTGTCAGTCCGTCACACTTTCCTTTTTTGGCTGTCATTTCTAAACTAATAATTATAGAGCTTTCAAATTTCACACGTATCTTCCTCTCATGTGTGGCATCGGTTTGATTGCAGAAGCTGCCAGATAAATGTCAAGTTGACTGATCTAACCACATGCGGGGCTCCATTCCGGGTTTTCTCTCAGGGTTGACTCCCTAGCTTTTACCAAACAAGCGGCAAAACACAACGAGTAGGAGTATCAAGCTGGGACTATCTACCCATAGATAGGGTCTGTTCATGGGAATCAGTGTGTAGGCAGCGGCGGGACAGGAAGCGGAGGATGGAAAGCACCCAACACAAAGCAGACCACATGGAACGCACCCGTAAACCATTTGACAAATTATTCAATTACTTTGTCTTTCAGAACATGTATGATGTAAACAGTTTAAAACTAATATAATTATGTCTATAATTTATATAAGGCTACTTTTGGAAACGCAATAATACTACCACATCAGAATTCTAAAATATGCATATCATCTGTTCGTCTACAACCATCAAACGAAAAGAACATTAGTTTTGATTTTAGACAACAAATACCTAAAAACAGGACAAAAGTATCCATGCAGAATGTTTATTATATGCTTCTGCGCCGCATTGAGCAATCATCTGCTCCGATAGTCACCATATTTTATTCATTACGATGCCATTATATATGCGTTTTACTGCACATTGCAGGTTGCTGATGCAGACCGAACATAGCTGATGACGGCGACGGATGGTAGACGGAGAGCTTTAGCTGTATCGACAAGGATATTTGTGATAACGGAATTTAGCAATACATAGACTGAATGTAGAAAGCGACTGCGGCACGCGCATGGGCATAAAACAGTGTCTGTTACTGTAACAGTTACTTATAGTGTATCATTCGTTGAAAAGACAATGCAAGCCCACTGTGACATGATGTGGTATTTGATGGTGTTTTTATTGTATGTCATTACATTAAATGTAGTTGCATATCAGTATGAATTAGATACTGATGTAGAACTTGTAGACAAAACTTGCCCCGCTGAGAGGAGGTTATTCGACGTGGACGCTCCATCAAATACCGCATGTGCTGTTAAGTGTAGCTTTGATGACATGTGCGCTGGGATAAGTTACCAAAGAAGCAGCCGCAAGTGTATCGGCTGTGCTCCATACAATTGCACTTCTAATGTGGCCTTCGACCAGTCAGCAGATACAGCATTCTACAAAGTAACAAACAGTATGTATAACCCTTCGTCTAATGAATACTCATGTACTCTATGAGACAACCATGATCGCTATTTAGATGACATGTATATAATGGCATCTAAATGCAGACAAGTTAGCAATGGCAGAAACTGTAGAAAGCAAAACTACAATTATTTTAATTGATAAGCAAACGTAACAGTCCCAAATCAGACGGTTTTTTGGTGGTGTTTGGTGTGGTGTCCTTTCGTATGTGGCTCTCCCTGTTTGACTGTTTTTCCATAGTTATATTTATATCAATAACAATAATAATTCAACTGTTTTTATAAAATCCGCAGTATCTTTCTCCAGCAGTAGTTTCCATGCGTTATTAAAAGTACAAAAATGAGTCATGCAGGAAACACCACATACAGAACAAGCACTCGCCCGAACAGCAACACAAGGAAACAGCAAATGTACATAAGTAGAAAAAACAACAAGAGACGCACAAAGACAAAACAAACATACAAAAGGAGGAAGATGGAAGTACCGCCTTGGAACGGTCAGTGACAAAAGTCACTGGGGGGTTAAACCGGTTTATGGGCGCCCAACCTCACACTTATTCCATCCCATCCTAAAAGACAAACAGTGTAAATAAACGTATCCCCTCTCCGACTAATCTACAGCAACCGCGACAGCAAATACAGTGGTAAAGTGCATGTATAACGAAAAAACATTTAAGTGAACATACTGTATCCACCTATCGCTAGTGTACTCAATGATTGAGCTGCAAACAGAGTAACTGTAGAAAAGTAATAAAGGGTACGACAAAAATGAAATAGTACAGATATCCGACGTTCTCCTTCCATTTCTGGATTTAAGAGGTCGCCTTAATAGAGTACTAAACCTTTCTTGTCGGCGTATATGCAAAGAGGTTAGCGTGATTGCCAACTGTAAAAGGGTTCACAACCAAACATGCAGTATGTTGTAGTACTACAGGATCATATCCCTTTTTAATGAATTGTTTTATATATTTGATGAACAAAGTGAGAAAATGGGTATATCCAATAATTTTACGAAGTTTGTAAATCACATCACCATAAAATTCAGGATGTGAAATACCGTGTCGCAGAAGCACCTTGAGATTACATTTGTACTTGCCAATAAGCGAGAGATTTCGATAGTAAAATTTAGAGAAAGTTTTTCTTACTTTATGGTATCTATATCCTTGCTTAAGCAGTTTTTCAGTTAAAATGAAACTTGTTTTGTCTATAATATAATACATTAACTTCTTATAGAACTCTGTGTTCAATTTGTTTCCCTTATATTTTTCGCTAGTTTACTAGTTGAAACTGCTTTTAAACCTCTGGGACAAACGCTGTTTATTTATTCTGTATGCTTCAGAAATATATTGATACGCAGTGCTTCTTTGCTAAATTACATCGAAATGGATGAGAAATTTATTAATTAACTTAAAATTTACATCAGCAATATGACTTGTTTTTGCTGAAATATTTTGATTTATTAAATACATTTATAAAATTGAATGCTTGTTGCCGATTTCGATGACTTTCTGCAGTACCGCACTTCAAGTCCTACGTGAAGCAGTTTTTCAGCTTAACTAAATTTAAACGTTTTGAGTATTAGTTTATGTACGTGTTCACAAGAATGGCTTTAACATGTCATTTGAAAGTGAAACCAATTGCATAACAGTTTGTACGGTGACCGATTCCGCGAAGAAACACATAATTATTCCAATAAATAACGGACGTCCTTTGGTATTGTTGCGAAAATATAACCTGTTCTTACTATGATGTTACATTAATGTTTTATTACTTTACTACACAAAATGAGTCACCACTTGAGCAGAAGAAAAATTCAATGAAAGTTTTAACAGTACAGTAAAAGCAACCAGCTCAATCAAATTCACGCTTATCAATGATAATAAGTTCAAAAGGTATATAAACCGAGAAACACTCGCGTGGGATAACGCCAGCGTAGACCCAGACCAGAGGGCCCACTTTGTTGTCACTCGGACATAATTCGTTCGAATGACCATCGGTCATGAAATATGGATGGGGTTTAATATCAACTTGATTTCTCTACACTCTATACTACTCTACCTCACCATCTTATAAAGGATAAACTTATTAAATTAATAAACAAAACCTTTGCCAGAGAAAACAAAATGTTCATTGCTTGTAATGTTCAACGTTCATTCTTTTCGAAATCAGAAGTTGAACATCACACAATGTGGACTTGCCTTGATGTTTGTAGATATCTTACCTTTCTTTTAGATAATATATTTGTGCGTTATGGGGATACCATATATCGTCAAGTTGTTGGTATACCCATGGGTACAAATTGTGCCCCTCTTGTTGCAGATTTGTTTTTGTATTGCTACGAGAGGGATTTTATGCTTAGCTTATTACCTGATACACAGACCGATATTGTTAATGCTTTTAATAAAACTTCAAGGTATTTAGACGATATTTTGAATTTAGATAATCCTTATTTTGATACTATGGTTTCTTCAATTTACCCAAAAGAACTGTCTTTAAACAAAGCTAATCAATCTGACATTAAAGCTTCATTTTTAGATTTGAATCTTTCAATTACAAATGATAAAGTTTCGTCCAAAGTATACGATAAAAGAGAAGATTTTAATTTTAAAATTGTTTTTCTAGATGGGGATGTGCCACGTTCTACATCTTATGGGGTTTATATTTCTCAACTTATTAGGTTTGCCCGAGCCTGTTCTTTGCTTGAAGATTTTAACAGACGTAATTTAGTTATAACTGATAAACTTCTTAAGCAAGGTTACAGATATCACAAACTTCGGAAAACTTTTTCTAAATTTTATTATCGAAATTTACCTCTCATTAGTAAATATAATTGCAATCTACGGACGTTACTGCGACAAGGCATTTCTCAACCAGAATTCTATGGGGATGTTATCTACAAACTTAGGAAAATTCGGGGTCATATCCATTTTCATGATTTGTTTATAAAACGCATTAAAACATTTAAAAAGAAAGGTTATGATCCTATTATATTGCAACACACTGCATGTTTGGTTATCGACCCTTTTACAGTCGGTAGCCACGCTTTCCTCTTTGCTTGCGCGATGACAGGCCGAGGGTAGTACTCTATGATGGTATACTCTTAAACTTGGATACAGGATGAGCTTACCAGACTCATGTATTACTTTTTCCCTGTCGTGCCCTTAACGGCTTACCTGCAGGTGCTCTGACTTCAGCAAAGTCATTGAGTACATATTTGACGGATTGTCACAGTTATTATGCTATGTTTTACATGTTGTCCTGTGTTCACCGTCGTCTATGTAGTGGGTAAGTCCAGCGGGGATACCTTTATTTACAATATTTGTAAAGCTAGGGTGACTTTGAGAGAAGTATGGGGTTAGGACGTCCGTAAATCGGTTTAAACCCCCAGTGGTGTTTTTGCTACTGACCGTGCCAAGGCGGTACTCTCTTTATCACCCTTCCTTTTGTTTGCCTTGCGTCTTTGTGCTTGTGATTTGTTCATGTGTGAAACGTTTGTCCCTGGTTCTTGTGTGTCTTTCGGTGTTTTCTGTGTTCATTTCGTGTGTGTGTGTGTGCGTTTGGATGTGTGGTTGTGTGTATGTGTGTGTGTGTGTGTGTGTGTGTCATGCTGTCTGTCGGTGTTTTGGTGGTGGTTGCGTCTTGCATGTGGCTTTGCCTGCTTGACTTTACTACTTTTCCATTGAACAAGGTTTTCTACTATAATATGGGAGTAACTTGGGTTAATAGTACAGTGAGGAACTGTAGTTGTTCAGGGTACCGCCTTACTGAGCCATCTAGTTTTGTCTTGTGCCATTTAGTTTTGTCTCGTAAGGCTAAACGAGTCCACCATTTAAAAAAAACATGTAAGTTAAGCAAGTATGTCCAAAGAACTGTCATAAAACTAATACTTTCAGTTTAACAAATACAATTAGTAAATATACCAACACGATTTAATTCGCAAATGAACAAAGTGGAGCGACAAGAAATAAAAATAATGTAGACAGATATATCAAGTCATATACACTCGTATCAAATGTAAAATGATTAATCATTCAGCATGGTTTATTAATAGTTGAACATCATGGTTTCAATTATGGCAGAGTATTTTGCCAGTACAATATAGTTATTTGTCGCTCTGAAAACTATACTTCTCCTGTGACTGAATCTATCCAGTGAAACGAGAAAAACAACAGTTACAATTTATGCTGTTCGGAAACGGATTACTACATAATTAAATAAATCTGTTCGATATTAATTGAAGAAGAATGATGGATTGTTTCTAATTTCGTTATATAACTGGATGATTAGAGGAATTCAGGTTTATAGAAAATGAACACTTCTATTGTGAAAGGGTGCATTTTACATACCTGATCGAAAACAATGAATTACTGTCAAAGTACTGATGCTTCTGGGATCGAATCAGAATATGATTTGATGGAAAATGTTTTCAAAATTTAACCCATCAAAAACAGAAAACGAACTACTGCATCACATTCATGAATGCAAGTTTAAACATAATTAAAATATGCCCGAATAATTTTTATTGATTCATGTCATAAAACTTGACAGAGTGGAATTAGAAGCATCTATAGTGGGTGGAAATGTCTGATATTGGATCGTTCAAATTATCATCATACTAAAATAATAAACGATAATTAAACACACCCGTAAATCAATGGAAAAATATTGCATGTAGAATAAAGTGTCTAAGAATTTTCCAAAACAAATGCCTGATAGTTTAATGGTGTGGTTTTAGAACTGTTAGCATCTTCTAGTGAGTTGAAGTATTTCTAAACATTTTCTGTACAGTTTTTAATTGCTTATGTGTTTTTATAACTATCATGCGATTACCCGTTTTGACGGGACCAATAATGTCGTTTATTATATACAACGGTAGCGGTGATGTCATCATTTTGGTTGTAAATAGAAATGAAACTGGGTCACGCCATACACACTGACGAATGGCAGATTCTCTGCCTAGAAAGCCAATGATATATATTTATTTTAGCGTGAGCATAGAATATGTATTTCCGGTTATATAAAATATCAATATTTCCGGTTATATAGAATATTAACTGACCCTAAAACCTTGAAAATACCTTTGAATCCTTAAATTCTGAAAGGAGATGATTCCCCGAGAGCAAATATTGCAACACAAGAAGAGAATATTGCAGACTCGGTTTTATTGAGTCTATTCATGAACAGTAATTGAAAGTGCAACACTGCTCACGCCCCCTAGCACCGGCTTAAGCGGTATTCAATTTTCAGAACAAGAAGTACTGAAATTCATGATCTCGAGGGATCAGAAGGTATAGCAACACTAAAAGTACAAAAATGAGTCGTGCAGGAAACACCACATACAGAACAAACACTCGCCCGAACAGCAACATAAGGAAATAGCAAATGTACATAAATAGAAAAAACAACAAGAGACGCACAAAGACAAAACAAACATATAATAGGAGGAAGATGGAAGTACCGCCTTGGAACGGTCAGTGACAAAAGTCACCAGGGGTTAAACCGATTTATTGGCGCCCAACCTCACACTTATTCCATCCCAATCCTAAAAGACAAACAGTGTAAATAAACGTATCCCCTCTCCGACTAATCTACAACAACCGCGATAGCAAATACAGTGGTAAAGTGCATGTACATGTATAGCAAAAAAACATTTATGTGAACATACTGTATCCACCTATCGCTAGGGTACTCAATGATTGAGCTGCAAACAGTGTAACTGTAGAAAAGTAATAAAGGGTACGACAAAAATGAAATAGTACAGATATCCGACGTTCTCCTTCCATTTCTGGATTTAAGAGGTCGCCTTCATAGAGTACTAAACCTTTCTTGTCGACGTACATGCAAAAATACCAGCGTGATTGCCAACTGTAAAAGGGTTCACAACCAAACATGCAGTATGTTGTAGTACTACAGGATCATATCCCTTTTTAATGAATTGTTTTATATATTTGATGAACAAAGTGAGAAAATGGGTATGTCCAATATTTATACGAAGTTTGTAAATCACATCACCATAAAATTCAGGATGTGAAATACCGTGTCGCAGAAGCACCTTGAGATTACATTTGTACTTGCCAATAAGCGAGAGATTTCGATAGTAAAATTTAGAGAAAGTTTTTCTTAGTTTATGGTATCTATATCCTTGCTTAAGCAGTTTTTCAGTTAAAATGAGATTTCGACTGTTAAAATCGTCAATAGATGAACAAGCTCTAGCAAAACGAATAAGTTAAGATATATAAACCCCGTAAGATGAAGCACGGGGAACATCCCCGTCAAGATGAGGAAAATTTACAATATTAAAATCAAAATCATCTCTTTTGTCATATATTTTAGAAGAATTCATTCAATTATTAATTTTAAGATCTAGATCAAGAAACGCTGCATAATTGTCGGACGGGTTAGCTTTATTTAATTTGAGTTCTTTAGGATACATTGTAGGAATCAGAGCATCGAAGAAAGGGTTATCTAAGTTAAAAATATCATCCAAATATCGACAAGTTTCATTGAAGGCTTTTATAACATCTTCTTGTGATTGAGGATTCAAACTCAACATGAAATCTCTCTCATAGCAGTAGAACAACAAATCTGCGACAAGTGGTGCACAATTCGTACCCATAGGAATACCAATTACCTGACGGTATATAGCATTCCCATAACGTACAAATATGTTATCCAAAAGAAAGATTAGTGCTTCGCAAACTTCTGAGCAAGTCCAATTGGTGTAATATTTCATTTGCTCGTCAGTAAAGAAAGCTTTTTCAGCATTACATGCCACGAATGATGTTTTTTTCTCGGGCAAATACTTTCTGGATCAAGTTAGTAAGCTTATCCTTAATTCAAATATGCGGAAGAGTTGTGTACAGAGTAGAAAAATCGTACGTACTTACAGAAGATGCAAGATACCTTTTTGTTCTTAAGTTTGTTTAAGACTTCTGAAGAGTTCTTAATTTAAGACTTCTGAAGAGTTCTTAATAGACCAGAAGAGATTTATACCAGAATTTTCATAAGTCTTATCACAGTAGAATTTTACATGTTCCTTTACCTTCGTTAAACAAGAAGTCAAAAGTATAGACAATTTAGTAGTTGTACATGAACTAGAATTTGCAACGAAACGCGCTTTATATGTTTTTTTATGTAGTTTTGGTAACCAATGCATTGTAGGAAGTTTATGTTGTGTAATTTTAATATCGGTTCCAAATTGTTCACACTTTTTGACATGGTCTGAAATGATGGTCTTTTCGTCAGTGGTAACTGAAATGTATGACTTGGTATTAATAATTTCCTGCTTCAAGACATCGATATAATGTAATCGTCAAATAATAATCGCATTATTTGATGCCTTATCAGCAGGAACACAAACGTATTTTGAATGGAAATCCTGTAAACCCTTTTTAAGATGTCTAAAAGAAGTTCTTGGTTTAGGTGGAAGAAGGTGTTTATTAGAGCTGTAAAAGGAAATGCGTTTATTAATTATATCAAAAATTTGTTTTTTCCAACAAGAAAGATCATTAGACTCAACATGTTCTCTTCGACACCATTTGATACTAACATTTTGTAAAGCCTCCGCAATCTGAACTCGACAAGAGTTAAAATCTATCAAGGATGGTATTCTATATTTGGGACCTTTATTCAAAAGAGATCGTAGACGTTTATCTTTAATTATCTCAAAATTACCAGTAATCACATGACCAGCCGGAGAATAGCAAAATTTTGAGTGGCGCAATCTCAATTATCAGGAATAGTATCATTAATATTAAGGTCGGCCACAATTTTATTATAGTTGAATATTGTATTTCTGATGGGTTTGTTATATTTGTAGCAGATGATAGGTGGTTCTGTATTTTTAAAGTATTTAGGAATAGTGTCAATTACATTTTTGTCTCTAAAAATACTTTGGAGATCAATAAAATCAATACCTTTATTAATAAAGGATTTTCAAGAAGAATCTTTGGTGTTCAGATAATTTGTCAATGTGCGGTCTGAGAACATGTAGAGTAAAGCTTTGTATCAAACTAGCCGTTCCTATGAGAGGATCTGATCGAAAAATAATTTTATCGGCTTGCTCGTCAATTTATTTTAATGAACATATAGATAAGGAGGAAAGTCTAGAAAGCATGACATGTTTACCCGAAGTTAGGCGTAAAGTATGTAGATCAAGAAGAGTCATTTTCAAACGAGATTTTCGTTAAATATTACCATTTTTGCGAATGCTATGTGATCGAGATTTGCGTTTTCTAATAGAAAAAATTGAAAAAATATCTATATCTGGATCTTTTGAAACATTTCCAGTCTGGTAAATATTATCATTCAGTCCTAAAGGAAAAGGTGTTTGCAATTTTTTGATCCAATTTAATTCAGATATAAATCTAGCTGTCGATTTAAAGCTACTAGTCGCCTCCTTATCATATGTTAAATGCTCAACAATTTGTACTAAAACATCTTTAAAAAAATGGCCAGATATCCGAAAGTGTTGGTATAAACAATTGTTTAGTTTACGATTTCGACACTGATATGCATGCTCACGAAATCGAGTTTTCAAAGCACGTCCTGTTTGTCCTACGTACTGTATACCGCAACTAGGCGCGTTTCAAGTTAAAACATAAATAACGTTAGTAGTAGTACAATCAACGTCTGAGTTTATCTTGACATTAAATGTTCTACCATTAACTGTAGATTTTATAGTAGAATTACGTAGAATTACAAGAAACTTTACTACAACATATGCACCTCTTAGCAAAGCACTTTTGGATAATTGGATACACTCTGTGTCGCCTGCATAAGGACCGTTTACGAATAGAAGAAACATTTTGGATAACAGATTTTAAAGGTGAAAGTACAACTCTTGGTTCATTGAAAAAACGTTTATTAATAGAAAGAGATGGTATGTGAAAAGATGATGCCGACTGAAGATTAAGTTGTTTTAAACGAACAAAAGGTTGAAGGGAAGAGACATTAGAAATATTTCTGTGTACTTGTACAGACGACACAGATTGCATATTTAAAGCTTTCAGTTCTATTCGAGGTATTTTAACTTTATTCATATTGGAAAGTGATAGAGGGGCACCTGTTTTGTGTTCATCAACACGTCAATTACATTAGTGTAGCTACCAAGTGCATCAACTTGTTGGTGAACACAACACCTACCACGAGGTGCATGACATACTTATGATGATGTAAGAGGCGAATGAGAGTTGTGTATGTTACTTGCATATCCTGCAAGAGAATGATAACAACATCGATTACGTGTACGGGGAGACTTTTTACGGCCACCACACGGCACAAACAACACTGTTGTGATAATAAAAGTACAAAAATGAGTCATGCAGGAAACACCACATACAGAACAAACACTCGCCCGAACAGCAACACATGGAAACAGCAAATGTACATAAGTAGAAAAAACAACAAGAGACGCACAAAGACAAAAAAAACATACAATAGGAGGAAGATGGAAGTACCGCCTTGGAACGGTCAGTGACAAAAGTCACCGGGGGGTTAAACCGGTTTATGGGCGCCCAACCTCACACTTATTCCATCCCAATCCTAAAAGACAAACAGTGTAAATAAATGTATCCCCTCTCCGACTAATCTACAACAACCGCGATAGCAAATACAGTGGTAAAGTGCATGTATAGCAAAAAAAAACATTTAAGTGAACATACTGTATCCACCTATCGCTAGTGTACTCAATGATTGAGCTGCAAACAGAGTAACTGTAGAAAAGTAATAAAGGGTACGACAGAAATGAAATAGTACAGATATCCGACGTTCTCCTTCCATTTCTGGATTTAAGAGGAGGTCGCCTTCATAGAGTACTAAACCTTTCTTGTCGACGTACATGCAAAGAGGCCAGCGTGATTGCCAACTGTAAAAGGGTTCACAACCAAACATTCAGTATGTTGTAGTACTACAGGATCATAATTTCAGTGATACCACACACACGTCTGCCGCACTGCTCTCGTTTTTGTTTAAGACATGTGACTGTCATATGGTTATACTTCTTAAACGAGACGGGATTCAATACCGCATACTGCTAATCGCCCACTACATGTATATGATTTTCATTTTTAACCATAGACTGACTACTTTGCTTAATCTAATCTGTATTTTCATCATCATAATTTAAAAACAAATAATTGAAGTATGATGAACAATTTGATGCACCATGTGAGAGATATTTTGGAAAATATGAACATTTAAAGCCAACTTATGATCAACAAACAGACGAGTGATAATCACAGAAAACAGTTACATATTTTTGACCTGATAATTTATAATTATTTTATTGCTGGTAAATATTCATAGTTCTGAACGCCTGAGACATGTAACTGTTGAAGCAGCAGAGCAAACCAAACATATGAAGAGTGTGGTCAGGTTGCATAACATTGATTTTATTGACTTGTTTACAAACTGCGTCTTTACTGGTTTCCGTGTTAGTCTGTACCAGTCATTCGCGACAAATGTTTCTTTCATAATTGTCATTAACCAACAACTTCTTGTTTGAATAATACAATGAAGTAATTTATCTTGAATGTATGCGCACCTAGCATTTTCTTCATCCATCACGTTTTATACAAATTATGAAAAGGCTCACAAGTGCGTCATTACCACCGGTTCAACGGGGATATTAACATCACTTGCATTGCCATACATCTGAGCTATATAACGCATTTTCTACTATAATTTCGTAAATCAGAACCTAAATGGAAAAGTAGTAAAGTCAAGCAGGCAAAGCCACATGCAAGACGCAACCACCACCAAAACACCGATAGACAGCATGACACACACACACAACCACACACCCAAACGCACACACACACACACACACACACGAAATGAACACAGAAAACACCAAAAGACACACAAGAACCAGAGACAAACGTTCCACAACATGAACAAGCCACAAGCACAAAGACTCAAGGCAAACAAAAGGAAGGGTGACAAAGAGAGTACCGACTTGGCACGGTCAGCAGCAAAAACGCCACTGGGGGTTTAAACCGGTTTATGGACTTCCTAACCTCACACTTCTCTCAAAGTCATCCTAGCTTTACAAATATTGTAAATAAAGGTATCCCCTCTGGACTTACCCACAACAAAGACGACGGTGAACACAGGACAACATGTAAAACATAGCATAATAACTGTGACAATCCGTCAAATATGTACTCAATGACTTTGCTGAAGTCAGAGCACCTGCAGGTAAGCCGTTAAGGGCACGACAGGGAAAAAGTAATACATGAGTCTGGTAAGCTCCTCCTGTATCCAAGTTTAAGAGTATACCATCATAGAGTACTACCCTCGGCCTGTCATCGCGCAAGTAAAGAGGGAAGCGTAGCTACCGACTGTAAAAGGGTCGATAACCAAACATGCAGTGTGTTGCAATATAATAGGATCATAACCTTTCTTTTTAAATGTTTTAATGCGTTTTATAAACAAATCATGAAAATGGATATGACCCCGAATTTTCCTAAGTTTGTAGATAACATCCCTATAAAATTCTGGTTGAGAAAACTTTATTACTTTATTAATCTAATTGAAATGAGTTTGGAAAAATGCATCGGTTGAAAAACATGATAACCAAACTGTGAAATATTTGTTCTTTTTTTGGTTATGTTATTGTGTCGTTAAATAAATATTTAGTAGTTCTAAATGCCAATACTGTCATATATTTTGACTGAAGTGTACGTACAGAAAATCCATTTAACCCGGAGGTTAAATTGAGCTTTAATATCGGACTTGGATATTGGTGACACCTTAATGCAGGGTCATAGTCATACAGAAAGCTCCCTGTATTAAGCAGGTACCTGTCTAAAAGAATTCTTCGCTACAATAATTCCAGTTTAGATGGGTTTTACTGTACAACAAATTTATTCGAAAACGTACGAGTACCCTAGATTATATTGCATCGCATGTTTCTTTTCTAGCATACCTTGTGTCTGGAGTTAGGCCGGTGCATAATAATCACCTCAGTGCCTCTTCGGTCCTTGGCAACTATTCCAACCACAATGCAATATCTGGTCGGATTTGCTCCTCCAAATCCCCGGGTAGTGTAGGAAGCTGGGTGGCTTGGCCTACACAACAAGGTGAGTGGATACAGGTACGTACTTAAAATATTTCTAAGAACGATGATCAGGACCCATAGTCACAAATAATGTATGGGTTTATAACCAGTCAATAATTTGTAATGAACATACTGCTTCTACCTATGCTATTTTGCTAGATAAACCGTAGTTGAGTCGTTTCACTAAAAAGGCATCGGAATTTGTGTTTTGAAAATTACCTATTCTGTTCAATTTTCTATGTTAAATAAGGTAAAACATTACGCTTGCACGTAACTAACTCGTGACATAATTATACAGTCAACTGCGAGTTTACCGCCAGAATATCCCGCGCTTCATGTTATGGCCGAGACAAAAATTAAAAAACGCAAACATTTATATGTATACTATTTCCAAACCTTACATTTTATAATGCTAGTTGTGGTAATAGTAATGAATTAGCATATTAAGGTGTTTTAAGATTGCAATTCGTACTTCTGTTCCATCTTTATCCAACACCTTTGCAACATCAAAGTAAAGTGTCAGCTTTCAAAACAAGAAATGCACTTGAGTACATTTTGTAAATGCATAAAGTTCTCTTATTCAAGTGTCAGTTTAAACGTGTTATTTTAGTTTACCTATTGCTTTATATAAACGTGTGTTCACGCATTTGCAAAAAGAGAAGTATGCAGAGAATTGTATTCATGTCCAGCAATAACTTGAATTCGACAGCGGGGTCATAACTTGAGTTTGTCAGTTGAACCTAAAATGTCTACGCTGAGGTACATTTGTAGTTGACGATGCTTTTCATTGCATGGAATGATACAGGAAATATCTTATTGGTGCCAAAGAGTGCAGGAATTGGTCTAAGTCTACACTTTTGTCAATGAAATTATTAGTCCCCATCGGTAGGTTGGGGGACTATAGGTTTGCTCTATTCTGTCCATCTGTCCGTCCGTCTGCCACACTTCGTGTCCGGGCAATATCTCCCACAAAGTCTGGCCAAATTCATTATAACTTCACACATTGAACAATCATGAAGAGGACTCGTGTCATGCACAAGGGTCAGAACTCTAGCATCAATAATTTTGGAGTTATTCTCCATTTTCATATTATTGTTCGGACAATAACTCTTTATCGACTGGTTCAATTTATTTGAAACTTCACATATAGAACAAACATGATGAGTGAAAGTGTCATGTACAAGGGCCATAACTCTAGCATCAATATGTTTTGAGTTATTCCCTTTTTTCATATATTTTTGACCGGAAAATAACTCTTTATCTACTGGTTTAATTTATTTGAAACTTCACACATGGAACAAGCATTAGGAGAGGAAGTATCATGTACAAGGGCCATAACTCTAGCAGCATCAATATTTTGGAGTTATTCCCCTTTTATCATATGTTCCTGGCCGGACAATTACTCTTTATCTACTGGTTCAATTTATTGAAACTTCACATATGGAACAAACATTATGAGAGGAAGCGTAATGTGCAAGGGCCATAACTATAGCATCGATATTTTTGTAGCTATTCCCCTTTTTCATATGTTATTGTCCGGTCAATAACTCTTTATTTACTGGTTCAATTGATTTGAAACTTCACATATGGAACAGGCATGATGCGAGGAAGTGTCATGTACAAGGGCCATAACTCTAGCATCAGTATTTATGGGGTTATTCTCCTTTTTCATATTGTTTATCTTATGATTTTTACAAATACCATTCAGGTTGGTCATGTATATACCATGGTCAACTAGTCCATGGGTTTGTGGGTCCGAGGAGTGTTTTATTAATCCAGTGGGGGGGGGGGGGCTTGTGTATTGCATAGCAATGTGGCATTTTGAAGTAAAGCTTAAATTTATTAATTTATTTGAGGAAAACTATTTCATTTAGTGGTGTTTCTGCTCGATTCTTTGCCGGTGTGATTGTTGAAAAAATACTTTGTCGATATGACCTGTCCAGAGAGCTCCATCAGGGTTATTCCAGTATTTCATATTTTCCTATGCCATTGTAAAGACATATTCCAAAGTAGGATAATGATTCGTATACTATGGGCGCCTTGGTCGATAATGCTAACGACTTGGATCTTGCATCCGCAGCTCATTCAGATGAGCGTAGCTTGACACGTTACTCCATAAATACGCATTTCTAAGCCTTTGAAAACAGAATAGACTCAGATCAGACGACTCCTACAGTAACCGTCTGATCTGGGTCTGCTTTGTCTGCATGGCCATTTAGTCCTGTATTCATGTACATATTTAAAAATAATATCATTTATATTCATGATGTCATTATTTCCCTACATGAATATTCACCGAGTAAAGCGTTCAATGATTAAATTTTACATTGGTAAAAAGTATAGAGCCTCGTTGATATATCTATATGTGTTAGACGTTTATAGCATGGAGTCGACTTTATTGCTACACTAAAGGCCTTAGAAAAATGGTTTTTGGCTATGTTTGTTTAAGGAATTACATGTATGTAGATACGAGTCTACAGTGTATGCCACGGCAATATTATCATGCATTCGCTTACGATTATACAAATCAGCTTATGAATATTTAGTATGTCATTATTTTTGACAAGAATGTCTATGAGATAAACGGTTAATCTAAGCGATGGTGTTTCTTCGTGGCGGTGACATTATTTTTGTTGAGTTTTTGGATCAAGTTGAATTGAAATTCTATCCGCCATGATCATAACCGATTTTGTAAAACTGCATATATCAATGTTCTACATCAACTTATGTAGGATTGGAGTAGGGTAGAATGCTGCTTTGAGTTTTTGAGTGACGGAATGTGTAGAGCCTTATTTTGGTAAATATTTCAGGCGCGTTTATGGAGTACATCTAGGATAATGCGCATAGCAACAGGCGGAAGAAATAATGAAGATCAAGACCAATATGTGAAAGCCTACAAGTTCCTGTACAGCACTGACTGCTCAACGTTTGATACAGTAAAAAACTCGACTGGAAACCCAGTGGTAAGTTCATCATACATGTTTCGGTATTTTAAATGTGTAGTGCATAATATAAATGGATAAAACATATATTATACAAAATACCGAAGTATACTTTGGCAATTTTCGGACAGCCATATAGTGAATCAAATACATTACGAACTATTCCGAAATAAGTCGATGGTCGGTTTTGTAGATGTTTCCGTATGTTTTCGTAATTCATTGTAGGGTAGACGTTTCATTGTGGGATAGATATTTCAGTATGGGTACTTTTGTTTTCACACTTACAAAGCCCAGACGGAAAGCGACAGATATACGATACCAATGTTACATATTACAGGATGAATTGATCTCATGTACATAAAATGTTTCACAGCGGGTCCATAATTAATAGTTTAGAAAACAGATGCTGTAAATCAAATGCGAATTTATTTACAGATATTTCCTGGGAACACGGATCGCTACACCATTGTATACAATGACCTTCCTACCCCGGTAGATGCCCTCTGTGTCCGCATCAGTCCTACAGATTGGTACCGCTATATCAGCCTGAGATTTGACGTAGTTGGATACGAAATTTAACTGGATCTTTAGCCGGTCAGTAGACACATGACTGACATTTACAAACTGTTTGGATCAAAACTGATATATTGTGTAACACGGTGTCTCATTATGAACACAGTTTCCTTTCTCGCTGGCAAATATGCACGGCGAATCGGAATTGAAACATGTCCCATTTTAGCTGCATTCTGGGCAAGCGTCCTTGGTTTTCGGCAAGTCAGAAACCTGTTCAGTTGTTAATTTTGTTATCTATATGTTTGAAAAACGTCGTTGGAGGAAAAGGTGACATACACCAAATATGCAATGCATGAACCCAGTTATTTCCCTGTTCAAATGGGATGAAGACGTTTACCATTTTTCATAGATTCTGATGCGATGTTACTTAAAAGACGCTCTAGAAAACCACATGAATTGTGTAACTGACATACGCCGACTTTATTGGAAATCTGAATATACTAGTTAAACCATTATTGAATATTCAACAATTTTGTATGGTTTAACTACTGTGTTACGTATTCCCACAAATATTGTAATATACCACCCGAAGTCTTAGATGCGACACTCTGTTGTTTAACTGGGTTCTACACAGCATTAATAAATCCTTCTTTGTCTTAGATCATTGAACAGCAGATACGTTTGGATTACTTATTAGTAACAAATTTAAACATGCAACTATAGGACAGTGAGTGTCAATGGTGGGACGTTATTGGAGGTTTAAGCATGATTCAGCTCGTTTATTCATTTCGAAACAATGTAACATTTGTGATCCAGGGATTGTCTGATCTCTCATGCGGGTTGGTCTGACTTCTCATTTACTTTTTTAATCCTGCGTTAACTTCAACTGGCCAGAATTCCTTCCTCCCTATTTTTAGACACAACCTCTTTGAATAAATCTACCGAAAAGGAACATTAATCATAAAAAATACGTTTTTGGGTCACGGGTCAGATATGATTCTAATGCTTTTCAGTATTAGTTTGATTTAAGTTCAAGCTTCTCTAATACAGCTAGATCAGCGGTTGCAACAAATCGAAATGTATATGTTGTTCCTTTGTAAGACAATGAACCCCTCTTAACCGGACATTCAATTCATGATAGACATCGGTCATGTAGACAGGAACTGGTGGCAGCTTAACCATTTCGCTGCCAAACTCTGTAGTCTGCTAACTTTGTCGTCTGCTACAAATTTTCATTGTTTTTGTTTTCTTCAAAAACATAGTAACAGTAACAAACAGTTTGGATCCTGATGAGACGCCAAACTGTTTGCATAGGAAATCACAGATCCGGCATTGGCAGCGAAAGGGTTAATACATGCAGAAATGTCCACTAGGAAATTTGAGCATGAATTGCACCATGCGTAAAGCAGTCACCTGTCTAAAAGTATCCAACGTCTTATCTTCTAGAATTCGGATTCAGATAGGTTCTACTATATGGGTATTATCTCCCTTTTGCAATGTTAGCCATACATAATGTGTCTATAGATTATACTGTATCCGTAAGTTATTTCACTGTCTGAATGTAGTGTTGTTCGTTTTTAGACTGGCGGAAGCCAGTCTTTGGTACCGTAAATCAGATTAAGCAATCGTTCCAATGCCACGTCCGATTTAACATTTTGTGTATTTATGCACCATAGGCGGATCATTTCGCATTTGTGCAATACAGCAAAATACCACTTAACTACCCTGTTTTTAAATTCTTTATTACCATCTCAATTGTCCCCAATGTTTGTCAAGGGGGTCATTCGGTCCATCTGTCTGTCCTCCCGTTCATCGGCAATCTCCTCTGAAACCGCATGGTAGAATGTTACCAAAACGTCTAATGAATGATCTTGGTATTGCGTTCTATCAGAACCCTAGGGTCAGATTTGAATGATACTTGACAGAAATATTCCTCTGATAAAATCTGTCACAATTTCTAACATGATGTTGATATCTGAAAAAACACATGACTGTCAGGGGCGGGACTAACTTTCCGCCAGTCTTTCAACGATTTCAGCGCTTTTATTTATTAATATATAATACATGTACTTTGTATATATTCAAACTGTGTAGCGGTTGGTCGATATTAAGACTTCGTTGGTTTTGTTACATCTATGTCAAGTATTAAATAATTTGGAAACGGTATGAGACAAGAGGCAACGACAGTAACGATTGTGATCATGTATCGACGTACCGATGACTTGATGAAATAAAAACAAGCAACGCTGAAGCTTAACCTAACATAATATGGTTAGGGTTCTGAACGTTGCCTCGGTGTTTGTGTCTCAGAGAAATAATGGTTCGTACGTGGTTCAAGATTAGTTCAGGCTATGTTTGATACAAGGATTGAGACATACCGGGACATGCATTGTCTTAAGATTATTATACACTTGCATGTTTGTCACAAAGGCTCATTTTATCATTACCTGGAATGGTATTAAAGCTTGCGGATTCGACCTGCCATGTCACTTGCTTGTGTTGTCGGTAAGGATTGACCTGGCCCTGTATGAATATTCCGCCTTTTTCTGTAAGCTGTTTTTATAGCATGCGCCACTATACAATGACGCTAGTACAGTATAAGCTTTTCAATGTAATACAAGCGTTGACAGCCCAGTGGTTTAATCACAGCAGTGCCGATATTAGGGTCGTGGGTAGTTTTTTTTTTTTTATATACATGTATATTTGTTTTAAGATATGAGTTTTTTTTATTCTTTTGGTTAGGTGGGCGCATGCAGGCCACGAAAAATATTCTGTGTGAATATTGAACACTGGAACTTTTCTTAGACAAACTATATTAACAACGCATGCGTGACGTAATCAAACATCTGTGTTTAAGGCAATCTACTGTACACGTCGCGAAAACCGTTCTTAGGAAGCGCTCTGTGCAAAGAATTGAAAGAAAATTGAAGGAAACGATGGTTGAAAATAAAAAATAAAGAGCAATTTCAGAATAAAATATATATTTTTTCCGAAAACATTGTTGCCTTTGTTTAATTAGATTTTACCTGGATTCGAACCAACGAGTTCTTTTCTGAGAGTCAGCGAAACAATCCACTGGGCTATTACCACAGTATTAATATTGTATAGCGTGTGTAGTATATGGTGCTAAGCACGTAGTAGCGATTTCATTTATACAGTCAACGAAAATTCACGATTTTTCATCGACGAAAGCTGGCGGAAAGTGATGAGTGCCAGGTCAAACCTTACCGATCATATTATTATTGTATATTGTTGTTTATTGTGTGCCCGATCTTGTTTGATCACCATATACCCTGTCTGTATATACAGAAAACCCCCGATGGTTCGAGCACTGATCAAGTATAATCGTCAGGCTTTCAGACAGGTGGCAGCTCCAATGGGGGGCTTTCTATATGACTTTCGACCTGCATTAGGCAGCCACCTGCCTAAATAGGCATCGCTTCTTGATTACTGAATTTCTTAGTATCGAGTGTTTACTGTATTTGCTTTTTTTACCTGATAGTTTCAAAAGTCTGATTCTTCAGAAACAAGACATCGGCTTTGGCTTGGCTCCTTGGCAATATTGTATCATGCTAAGATAGTTTGAACATCATCTTACAAGCTACATGTAGACATATGCTACAACTCCGACAATTCACGTAATCCCTAATCTACTTACCTTGCATAAATCAAAATTCGTAACATTTCTATTTTGGCCTAGGTTGACTTGCCAAACCGAATGCCATAGTAGTCATGCCAAACTCCCAACCCCTATCCACGCATTTGCGAAGAAAACCGAGGAAAAGTGCAATTTACCGCTTGCACAATATGCCATTCGTTAAAGCAAATAGATCGGAGAAATTCCAATTTGTTTGGGTTTCAACATTTAAAGTTTGTTAACATATACCAATAAAACTTGGTAAAATGCTATTTTAAGAGTGAAAAAAATAATTGTGAGTGTTTGGCATATGAATGAATTATTTCATCCCAACAGATTTCTACGCACAGCATTGTGCACAAATATAATGTGGAATTGTACGGAAATGTCCGGTTACTTACGGAAAAGTATGGTAGTGCGCTTATGTGGAATTGAACGGAAGTGTATGGAGAACAATAGATAACGTTACATTATATTCATTCCATCTGTATTGTTGAGTACGTTTGTGCACTTTTTGGGTACTTTTTGCAAGAAAAACCTGTAGTATTTCGCTGGGTAAGCGATTTGAGTTATTATGTTTCCCCCATTTATGGGGAGATATATTGTTTTTGCCAGAGTTGTCTGTCTGTCCGTCCGTCTGTCCGTCCGTCCGTCCGTCCGTCCGTCCGTCTGTCTGTCTGTCTGTCTGTTCGTCACAAACTTGTGTCGCGCGTATCTCTGAAACCAGTTGGACTAGAGGAATGTTCACCAGCATGAGTTTTTGTGCACCTGGGTGTTTTGAATTTTCTCCCCCTAATAACTTCGGAGTTATTGCCCCTGATGACTTAGAATTAGAAAAACTTTGTGTCGCGCGTATCTCTGAAACAGCTAGTACTAGAGTCACCAAACTTCACAGGAATGTTCACCAGCATGAGTTGTTGTGCACATATGGTTTTTGAATTGTCTCCCCCTGATAATTGCCCCTGATATAAATACTTAAATTTATACAAACTTTGTGTCGCGCGTATCTCTGAAACAAGCAGGGCTAGAGTTACCATACTTCACAGGATTGTTCACTAGCATTAGTTGTTTTGCTCTTGGGTTTTTTGAATTGTCTCACCCTGTTAACTTTGGAGTTACTGCCCCTGATGACTTAAAATTAAACAAATTTTACTTAGTGTCGTGCATGTCTCTGAAACCACTGGGGCTAGAGTCACCAATCTTCACAGGAATGTTTACCAGCATGAGTTGTTGTGCACCTGGGATTTTTGAATTGTCTCCCCTTGATAACTTTGGAGTTATTGCCCCTGATATGATTACTTAAAATTAGAGACACTTTGTGTCATGCATATCTTTAAAACCACTAGGGCTAGATTCACCAAACTTCACAGGAATCTTGACCAGCATGAGTTGTTGTGCACCTGGTTTTTTTAATTGTCTCCCCCCTGATACTATTTGAGTTACTGCCCCTGATATGATAACTTAAAATTAGAGAAACTTTGTGCTGCATGTATCTCTGAAACCACTAGGGCTAGAGTCACCAAACTTCACAGGAATGTTCACCAGCATTGTCTCCCCCTGATAACTTTGGAGTAACTGGCCCTTATGACTTAAAATAAGAGAAACTTTACTTTGTGTCACATGTATCTCTGAAACCACTAGTACTAGAGTCACCAAATTTTACAAGAATGTTGACTAGCATGTGCTTTTGTGTACCTGGGGCTTTTGAATTGTCTCCCCCTGACAATGTTGGAGTTATTGCCCCTGATGACTTAAAAATTAGACCCTGATAAGTTTGGAGTTACAGACATTACACTTGTGAATTGGAAAGAGGTTGGGAGGGGGAGACATCTGTTTTTGTGACAAAAACAACCCTCTAGTTTATAGTTGTATATATACAGGATTATCTCCCTTTTGACTGTTAGTATTAATTTGTTGTGTATCAAAGTTATTTCACTTTTAAACTTCATTTTGTTTGTTTTATTCTCTTTAAAATTTAATACTATGTATATGTGCAAATGTGTGAGGCGGTTGGTCAGTCGAAATAACTAATATAAGTAAAACACTGTCAATATGCTAATTTGCTGAAATTACTCAGATTAATGAAAACTGTATACAAATGCTGAGACTGGAGCAAATATATTCAACGACCATTGCTGGTTATTTTGTGTTCAGGACACTGAATATTCATAGAACTTTCAGTGACAAATGTGTATATTATATGTAGAAGTGATAACGTTGGGTTATGACTGATAGACTATTTGCACTCATTGTCTGCTTTGGCAACGTAATTGTGCAGTTACCTGTTCTTTTGAATGGGCTATGTAACTGTCCTCGGAGGTCTCTCTTTGGGCATGGAAATTGCTGTCCAATCAGCCTGTAATAATTTCATACTGCTATTTCATAGCGGTCTCAGATTAGCTAAGGCATTGCGATTGTGTTGCGCAGACTTATATAGCCTGGGCCACTTTTTAGTGACATAGTGCTAAGTGTTCGGAGCGTTGCTGAACCGTCTTTTTGAGGCAGTGTTTTCGAGCATGGGTTCGGAGCATACTCTAAGCATGTTTCAAAACGTTAGGTTTTAATAGCTTTTTGAAACAGGTTTTATATACTGTTCAAGATAGGTTTCAGAGCGTTGGGTTGCTACATGCTTCAATACATAGGTTTGAAGTCACAGTAGTGTTGAGATAGCTTCAAACCATGTTGTTCAACAGAGTTTGATGTTTAGGGTCTCAAATCGCATGCATAGTCTAATGTTATATAGGCTCACATTTATACAGTTTCATGACATAGCTTGAGGATTGTATTCCAAGCATCATTTTGACGTTGAGGCATTGACCAGCCGTCTCGCTGACTTGGGGCTGTAGTAGTTGTTCACAGTGATATGTATGTTTTATTGTTGGCCCCAACCTGAGATATTGTTGATCACCATAGCATAGGTGTTTGTGTATAGTTTATATTGTATGTTTTATAGTGTTCCGCTCATGCAAAGTAGCCTCAGAACACCGTGCTATTATCATCGGCTAGCATAGTCCAGCCACATCAATTTTATAGGTTCAAGCCTTCTGAAGCTTGGTCTTGTCATTGGGGCACCACCCAGCATCCTAACACTTTTAACTCATTCCCCCTAGACTACTAATTTTAGAGCGAGCCTCTTTGAATTGATCTATCGAAGAGGAGCAGTAAGTATAGAAAAGCAGAATTTTAGAATTGAGTAGTCTTGAAAAAACCTATGTGATAAATAGAGCATTTGCTCCTATTTATCACAATAGTTTCAATAAAAAAGTTTTACAGAGGCACAAAAAGGCGTCAGTAGGAGGGAATTAGTTAATTAAACAAAGAAAATACCCAAACAAGTGTCCATATGTTAGAACATCCGTCTGTCTGTCCGTCTGTCTGATTTTACTTTTTCTTCGCGGTTTCTCGAAAACCTTTAGTCAGATTTTCATCAAAACTTCATAGGATTGATCAGCACCATGCCTAGTTATGCATATCTTATTATATATATATATATATATATATATATAAAGTAGAGAAATAAATTGTGACATCTACTAACGTCCTTCCAAAGCACTGGATCAAAATATTTGATGCAAAGAATAAGAATAAAGATGTGTATATAGTAGAGAAAGAAACTTATTCATACAGTGCGAAATAAATATTTGCTAAATACTGTGACGAGTGATGCATTTTTATAACGGCACTACGAACAAAGCGATTTTCAATTATGATTAAAAGTGTAGTTAGATCTATATAATTTTATAAGCATAGCAGACTGAACAAACGGCACCTTATATGAATCATTTTCAAATACAAGTAGAACAACACACAAGACGCAACCAGTACCAAATCACAAAGCACACATACATGTATGCACGCACAAATATGTACGCATGCACATACATAGACAGCCTAATGCAGGATGCCAGCATTGGAGGGCCGCTAACAAATTTCTGCAGGACTATTATTTTGAATTTAACAGCAACTTGTAAAAACATAATTATGTGTTTATAAATGGTTACTTAACCCTTCGCTTGCTATTCCCGTAAATATACCTACCTGTAAATAGTGAAGACCCAGATGAGACAGCTCCTACGGGAGCTGTCTCATCAGGGTCTGCACTATTTACAAGTTGAGTGTGCAACTAGTGCACTCCACAGCAGTGATTGCACAGCGAAATATTTGTACACAGTGAAGAGATATATAATTAAACAACAGGACATGGGTAAAGAAAGAGAAATGCATTTTAAAATTCAGCAAGCGAAGGGTTAAGAGTGCTGAACAGTCAAAATGTCATTATAAAGGTACAGAGTACATTAAAACATATATTTATTTACACTGCCGATTCTTATAGCATATGAAATTATATGAAGGCGTGTTTTAGCAATTTACTCCATACATTTGCCTTTTTACTCATTTGCAAACAGAGTAGACCTAGATCAAACGCTTTCTATAGAAGCAGCCTGATCAGGGTCTGCTCTGTTCGCTTATAATACAATATAGGTCCGATTCTACACTTTCCGATATTGCCAAACTAAATCGCATGTGTTCATATGCCATTATAAAAATAAATCTAAATAATATTATGTCATCATTCCTTGTATAAATATTCATGAAGTAAAGTGTAAATGTATTGTAAGCGTGGCGTAAGTAGTTTCTATAACAGATAAAGACTAACACACTGTACTTTGAGCAGCAGTGACTTATGCATTTCACATGAAACTATAGTCATGCCATACAAGACTGATGAGTCGTCATGATTCACTACAATACATTATTACCATGGAACCTGTATTAAGTGACCATCAAAAAGAGGTATAGACATGGCAGGAAATGTATGAAAATGAATGAATAAATGAATGATAGCTTAATTCAGATCAAAGTAATGCAGAAAGCTCCTGTAGTTTTCTGCATTATTTTGCCCTGCATTAAGCAACTTTCTACTTTTGAAGATTTCTGCACTCCATTAATGGTCACTTAAGACAGGTTCTACTGTACAAATCTTAGCCTTTTGTAGATAGATCAATAAAAAACTAGACCTGTCACGAAAAGTGGTGGAATACCGCCCGCTCAGCTGCCTTTATCGCAATTAAACAGAATTTGTGCCAGGTTGTAAATCGGACAGACAGACCAACCAACTGACCAACACACTGACTCCTATATACCCCATTTCAAACTTTGTTTGCAGGGGTATAATAAATTAATGAACTTTAGTCGGCAAGTTGACATACCCCACGCCCCCACATTGTCAGAAAAAACATTATAGTTCCCCATGACAGATTCCTCTGAAATTGAAATGTTCTTATTGATTGCAATTCTTAAAGCAAATTTGAGAAAAATATGTCATGAAATGAAAGTGATAGGTGTATTATGATACAAAGATGGACAGACGGATGGGTCAAAAACTATTTACCCTGAGCAAATTCGTTGCGCTGGGTATAGTTACATATCACTAGCCTGGAAAAACACAGATAGACATAAATGAGTCAAGAAAAGTTTAATTATAAATTTACAGTGCTAGATTTGACATAAAGAAACTGTAATGGTTGAAGTATTCACGTTTACCAGGGCCAACACGTCTGATGTACATGTATTTGGATTTTTATGGCAGATGGTAGCTGAATGCAGAAGAGTTCTGCTTACTTTCGCACTACATCAAGTTGCCAAAAATACAGCAGAGTCTCATCAAAGGAACGTTTCTTATAATATGCCACTTTGGTGTATTGAACACAGGTACATGTGTACAAGAGCTTTAGCTGCAATTCTGTCACAATTTATTAAACAATAACCTGTCTCTACAGAGTTATACTTTTTCTCAAATAAAGGACATACATGATACCCCAAATCTAATTTAAAACTTGACCCCCAGTGACTTTTGTCACTGACCGTCCCAAGGCGGTACTTCCATCTTCCCCCTATTGCATGTTTGTTTTGTCTTTGTGCGTCTCTTGTTGTTTTTAAAGTCATGTACATATGCTGTTTCCTTGTGTTGCTGTTCGGGCGACTGTTTGTTCTGTATGTGGCGTTTCCTGCACGACTCATTTTTGTACTTTTGACATTGTTGGAGACACATTGACTGAAGGCCTACAACAGTTTGATGTCGAATAGTTTTGATTTGATTGAACGTTTTGGCACATGTCTTCAAGTACTGTTGTTCATATGCAAACCGGTTCCAAAAAAAGTAGGCTCCTCTCTTCCAGAAACTGTATTACCTTCTTGTTACCTGAAAAAAGAAAACATTTTACAGGTTTAAATGTAAACAATATTGTATTCATGGCACTATATTATTCACTTGGCTAATATGCCAGCTGACATTATAAGTACATCTACAAACTAGAACTAGAGGTCTGTTTTTGTCACAAAAACAGAGGTCTCCCCCTTACATCCTCTTTCCAATACACAAGTGTAATGTCTGTAACTCCAAACTTATCAGGGTCTAATTTTAAGTCATCAGGGGCAATAACTCCAACATTATCAGGAGGAGACAATTCACAAACCCCGGCTACACAACAACACATGCTGGTCAACATTCCTGTGACGAATTGGTGACTCTAGTCTAGTGGTTTCAGAGATACATACGACACAAAGTAATGTTTCTCTTATTTTAAGTCATAAGGGGCAGTAACTCCAAAGTTATCAGAGGAGGACAGTTAAAAGATGCACAACAACTCATGCTGGTGAACATTCCTGTGAAGTTTGGAGACTCTAATCAAACTGGTTTCAGAGATATGTGCAGCACAAAGTTTCTCTAATTTTAAGTTATAATATCAGGGGCAATAACTCAAGAATTATCAGGGGGAGACAATTAAAAAATCAGGTGCACAACAACTTATGCTGGTCAACATTCCTGTGAAGTTTTGTGACTCTAGCTCTAATGGTTTTAAAGATATGCATGATACAAAGTTTCTCTAATTTTCAGTAATAATATCAGGGGCAATAACTATAAAGTTATCACGGGAAGACAATTCAAAAATCCCAGGTGCACAACAACTCATGCTGGTAAACATTCCTGTGAAATTTGGTGACTCTAGCCCTAGTGATTTCAGAGATATGCACAACACTAAGTAAAGTTTGTCTAATTTTAAGTAATCAGGGGCAGTAACTCCAAAGTTAACAGGGGAGACAATTCAAAAACCCCAAGAGCGAAACAACTCATGCTAGTGAACAATCCTGTGAAGTTTGGGGACTCTAGCCCTACTGGTTTCAGAGATATGCGCGACACAAAGTTTGTATAAATTTAAGTGTTCATATCAGGGGCAATAACTCAAGAATTATCAGGGGAAGACAATTCAAAAATATAGGTGCACTACCAACTCATGCTGGTGAACCATCCTGTGAAGTTTGGTGACTCTAGTACTAGCGGTTTCAGAGATACACGCGACACAAAGTTTTTCTAATTCTGAGATACGCGCGACACAAAGTTTTTCTAATTCTAAGTCATCATTTTAATTTCGACCGATCAATTACCATGGCAGCCAATATTATGAAACCACCTACCAATCAATTATGAATACCAAAACATCCTGACATACAATTTTTCAGCAAAATCAAACAACTTCTAAATTTGGTCAAACAAGGTCTAAATTTTAACCAATCGGGAGTCCACAATTCAAATACCATGGCAACTAGTATTTTTGAAACATGTACCATTCAATTTGCAATACTTCAATATTTCATGATACAAACATTCATCATTATAAAACAAGAGGGTCATGAGGCCCTGAAGCGATCACTTGAGATAACCTTGTACACCTTGGTAGAGAACAACAAGGCAAAGCCATATGGTTTCAGAGAAAAATGATATTTCATACTTGTCCTATGAAAACCTGGTAAGCCCCAAGGCAGGGCCAAGTTTCGCCAAGTGGTCAGTGAACATTCTTGTCAGAGGGCCACAAGCCAAAGCTACATATTTATAGAGGACCATTAGATCATGTTTATGTTACATACGAAACATCAAAGGTCTAGGCCTTACAGTTTCAGAAGATTTTTAAAGATTTTCTTATGAAAAACTGATAAGCCCTTGGGCGATGCCATTTTGGTCCGGGGATCACAGTTTGAAAATCTTTGTAGAGGATAATAGATCATGCTACATACCAAATATCAAAGGTCTAGGCCTTACAATTTCAGAGAAGAAGATTTTTAAAGATTTTCCTATGAAAAACTGATAAGCACTTGGGCGGGGTCATTTTTGGCCCAGGGGTCATAATTTGAACGATCTTTGTAGAGGACCATTTGATCATGCTACATACCAAATATCAAAGGTCTAGGCCTTACAGTTTCCGAGGAGAATATTTTTTAATGAGTTTCCTATGAAAAACTGATAAGCCCTTGGGCGAGGCCATTTTTGGTCCGGGGATCACAATTTGAACACTCTTTGTAGAGGACCATAAGGTCATGCTACATACCAAATATCAAAGGTCTAGGCCTTACATTTTCAGAGTAGAAGATTTTTAAAGATTTTAATATGAAAAACTGATAAGCCTATGGGCGGGGCCATTTTGGCCCGGGGCTCATAATTTGAACAATCTTTGTAGAGGACCATAAGATCATGCTTTTTTAAAGATTTTCCTATGAAAACTGATAAGCCCTTGGGAGGGGCCATTTTTGGTCGGGGGATCACAATTTGAACAATCTTTGTAGAGGACCATAAGATCATGCTACATACCAAATATCAAAGATCTAGGCCTATCAGTTTCAGAGAAGAAGATTTTTAAAGATTTTCCTATGAAAAACTGATAAGCCCTTGGGCGGGGCCATTTTTTATCCGGGGGTCATAATGTGAACATTTCGTTCCCCCTAGCCACTAATGCTTCTGACAAAACTTGGTTAAAATCGGGTCAGCAGTTTCAGAGGAGATGTCGTTTGAAAATGTGGACTGACGCCGGACGGATCGCGTCACAATAGCTCACCCTGAGCCTTCGTCTCAGGTGAGCTAATTATTATAGATTAGATTCTTGGATTTCTGCCATAACCAAACAATCCAATGTACAAAGATCATTATCAAAATTTAGCTAATAAATATTCATGACCTTTTTCATGTTAAAACTTAAATTATAGATTAGATTTTACTGTATTCTGAATACTTACCTTGGATGAGAAAGCCTGTAGAGACAGAGCATTGTTATCTGGTAAAAGTACAAAAATGAGTCATGCAGGAAATACCACATACAGAACAAGCACTCGCCCGAACAGCAAAACAAGGAAACAGCAAATGTACATGGGTAGAATACGAATGGTAGTGCCCACTGGAGTTTTCCTTCACTTTTCTGTCTGGATTCTACTTTATTCATTCATCCAGCATGTTCTATGGTTTGTCACCTATTAATATGGTTGATGGACCATTCAGAGGAGTTCTCATCAACAGCTGAAAAACAGGTGCATTTTTTGTGCATTTTATTGTTACCATATGACAATTTATGTAAGATTGTATGACAGAAAAGATAATATATCACTCTTTCTTCCAGAAATACGCCTCTCTATGCCTTCACAAGTAGAGTAGACCAAGATCAGATGGCTCCTATAGGTGCAGTCTGATCAGGGTCTGCTCTGTTTGGTTATTCACAAAACAGATATGATTCTACAGTTTCTGCCAAGACCACAATTTCTCAGTCTATGTGTTATTGAAACAATTAATACAAGAGGGCCAAGATGGCCCTTAATCGCTCACCTGATTACCATAGATTTAAGATTTTTGCAAGGTAGCCCATGGGTAGGGTCAATATTGACCTAAGGGACAATATATGAACAATGTTGATATTGGATCATGAGCAGTGGATCATGAGCAGTGGTTTTGCAGAACAAGATTTTCAAAGATTTAGTATATTGATTTTATCAAGACAATGATTCTGACCAATGAAGATTGGGCTAAATATGTGCTCTCTAAAGTAATTTTTCTAAGATTTGACCTAGTGACCTACTTTTTATTCCCACCCAACCCATGATCACACTCAACCTTGATATCACCAAGACAAACACTCTGAGCAAGTTTGAGGAAGACTGGGTTAAAAATGTGGCCACTGGAGTGTAAACTAGATTTCTCTAAGATATGACCCAGTGACCTACTTTTTGACCTCACATAACCCACTTTCAAACTTGTCAAAGATTTTATTAGGACAATCATTCTGACCAATTTTCATGAAGATTTGGCAATAAATGTGACCTCTAGAGTGTTTACAAGGTTTTCGTAATATTTGACCTAGTGACCTAGTTTTTAACCCCACATGACCCACTTTCACACTCGTTTGAGATTTTATCAAGACAATTATTATGACTAAGTTTCATGAAGATTGGACAAAAATTGTGACTACTAGAGTGTTCACAAGGTTTTTCTACTGTTTGACCTAGTGACCTAGTTTTTAACTCCACTTGACCCACTTTTAAACTTGGCCGATATTTTGTCAAGACATTCATTCTGACCAAGTTTCATGAAGATTGGACTAAAATTGTGACCACTAGAGTATTCACAAGGTTTTTCTACTGCTTGACCTAGTGACCTAATTTTTTACCCCACATAACCTATTTTTCAAACTCCTCCGAGATTTTATCAAGACAATCATTCTGACCAAGTTTTATGAAAATATGGCAAAAAATGTGACCTGTAGAAGGTTCACAAGGTTTTCCTACTATTTGACCTAGTGACCTAGTTTTTAACTCCACTTGACCCACTTTCAATCTTGTCCGAGATTTTATAAAGACATTCATTCTGACCATGTTTCATGAAGATTAGACTACAATTGTGACTACTAGAGTGTTCACAAGGTTTTTCTACTGTTTGACCTAGTGACCTAGTTTTTAACTCCACTTGACCCACTTTTAAACTTGGCCGATATTTTGTCAAGACATTCATTCTGACCAAGTTTCATGAAGATTGGACTAAAATTGTGACCACTAGAGTATTCACAAGGTTTTTCTACTGCTTGACCTGGTGACCTAATTTTTTACCCCACATAACCTATTTTTCAAACTCCTCCGAGATTTTATCAAGACAATCATTCTGACCAAGTTTTATGAAAATATGGCAAAAAATGTGACCTGTAGAAGGTTCACAAGGTTTTCCTACTATTTGACCTAGTGACCTAGTTTTTAACTCCACTTGACCCACTTTCAATCTTGTCCGAGATTTTATCAAGACATTCATTCTGACCATGTTTCATGAAGATTAGACTACAATTGTGACCACTAGAGTGTTCACAAGCAAATTGTTGACGACACACGACGGACGACGGACGAAGGAAATTCAAGTCTCCCAAAGTCTCCCAAAAGCTCACCCTGAGCTTCGCTCAGGTGAGCTAAAAATTAATATGGATGATATCATTATTGAGTAAAAGCAAACACCACATTTTAAAGCAATAGAACATTTTGTTCCAACAAACAACTGCAAAAATGTTATTATAAAGGCTAACAGTTTGACTCTAAATGAGACAACCTGTAACATGGCAACTTGTAAGGACTGTAAATTTATTTTTCAAAAAAATTGGAAGAAAATTAACTTTAAAATTGAAGCAGAGTGCAATTACTTCGAATGAAAAGAGTTAATCTGTCTAGCTAAAACATGTTTAACCTAGCATATTGTTACGTCCAGCTATGGACGTTGGTTAACGTGAGGGGATAAATATAAATAAATCAAGACGATATCAATTTAAATATTCTGGTGATTGTTATTCAGAATTCTCTAGATTCTTCCACAAATAGATACATACGAACTCAAACAACTTATCATACTATGGGCATAGTAAACACCACACACGGCAAACCTCTTGCAAATAGCTCTTGTAAGTGAATTTATCAATGGATCAAGATCTAATCGATCTGCTTATGTCAATCTCAGTCTTAATGATATAAATCTAGGTGGTGGATCGGTAGCTACAGCACAACGTCAGCGACCGAAGTATTTTATAAATAAGTTGCCAAACCGCGTAATTCGAATAAAGCTTTAAATCTGTAAAATGCCAAGATCTGCATTTATTCTATAGATCAGTCGAAATTCTGTCATAAAATGAAATGCTTTCATCTATGTTCAATTCGTATGCCTTAAAATGCGCACCATTAGAATGTATATTTCTGAAACAGGCTAGCGTAGTTCTTGACCCTAGCTCAACTCCCTCAACTCTCTGATTCTCAGCCAAAAATCCGGCTCTTTTATACTCGCGCTCAGATTCCCCGTCAAAAAGTGGTAGGAAACCGACAAAAAGAAGGTTGGAAAAGGTCACGTGATTCGTCCCCGTCAAAACTGACTGGAAACCGTCAAGTTTTGACGGGCTGATCAAGTGGTTGAACAGTCAAATACTGGTTGGTGGTTGGAAATGCTAGGTAACGCGCGTGAAAACATTCAGCCTCCGGTTACATATAAAGAACTATGTTATACTGTTTGAAAATATTAGAAACTAGTTTGATCATGGAAACTCGCCAACAAAATCCCAAAATAAATATGTACCATAGGGAAATAGATATCTTGAGCCTTTCTTTTTGGCATAGCTATGGTAATTCTGTCTGCTTTGAGCGTTATTTCTATAGTAAACAACCCACAATGCATCACTGTAGCAACCAAGATGGCGGACATTATACTGTAGCACCTCACATACTAGGCCCTAAAATCGAGTGCATTTCAGCTAAACAAATAAATATGAGGATTAAAACATGCATGTGCCAAGTCAAGTAAGAAAAGATACAGCTTTCTAGCAAGTGAAACTGGAATGACAACACGATGCACAGTGTATTTCATCCTCTGTCTCTGGGGTCAGAAGTCGACGTACATGAGTGCATCGCGGATGCTACATTACCCCCCTCTTTGATAGGCAAAGCTCCCGCTGCCTACAATTCTAAACATAAAGAACAGTACTTATAACAATAAAGTTTAGCTGTTCAGCAGTATCTTTTACAATACCACATGCAAAGTATTTATCACAAATCAAAGATTTTTGTACCTGTAACCTTGTAACTTTTAAATATAATAACACTTTAAACAATCTTGCTTTATAACAAGAATACTTAACAAGTAAATGTGAAAGTTGCCACCTCTGTCCGGCTTCCCATAAAGTAATGTGTCAAGACGTAATGCATTGACACGGTTAACTTTATGAACAAATTCTCAAGAGGTAGATACCATTGTCCTCGGCTCCTAATCCTATAGACACTGAAAAGTATAGGACAAATTCCATATCTGCAATATCACAGAACATAAATCAAACAACCTATTACAGTAAAACGTCTCTGTAAAATTACCTCTCAAAGAAAATTTAACCTATGTAGTTGCAAAAGTGCCATGGTTACAGGCTAATTAAGATTGCAATACTCATTATTTCTGAATAGCAAGTGCATCCATGTGCCAAATAACCTTCGATTAAGCAGCTGTATTTAATACAAACAAATTGGAGTTGACACCGTGCTATTCAGAAATGAAAATAAGCATGGCTTTACACCATACTTAATATAATGAGTTAAAGTAGCGTCACAACTATGCGTCACAAATATTTGAATATTGTATCACAACGCTGGAATGTCAATCTTCCCAAAATAGTGTCTATCACTGGATATATGTGTAATGTTTATGGTACGGATAGTAACATCAGTTTTAACATTGCGTCCGTAGATATTGGCTTCAGTCACTGCGTACTACACGATATCACTACGGTCTCATAGTGTACCCTATTACTGTACATCTATTCGTAACGCGATTAAATGTTCACACAATGTACAGTTATACACAAATGTACTTTCTTAATGCGCAATTTCGTAAGCTATAACTTTTTAAAAAAACAAAACAACATAATTATCACAGTTCGAGATGAATGATTGGTATTTCGCGTAAAATGTCTTAATCGCATTGCCACTATCCTTAGTGGGATGTCACGACTCGGTCGGAACACAACTTCTTAGGTGCCAATCGTGGAGGGTGCCGTCCTGCATACGGTTTTAGCCTGTTGTGATGGACACCAATTTCCCACTCATCCTTGAAGAAGGTATCCTTGTATTTGATCAGGAGTCTGGCTACCACTTGCCGCTCATAACTACCATTTCCCTTAGTGGACCGTTCACACAAGGCTTGTGAGTATGCTGGTACATCTGTCTCCCTTCCCAATTCGTGTGGATTTTCTTCTGTTGCAGCTTCCTTTGGGGTCATTGCCACTCTACGGATTCTGTGCCTGTCGTCATCCTTGCTCTCTTCCTTTGTGAAGACGCTCACTATCCGTTCTACTCGCTCTGCCTTTCCAACCTCCGTATCTTGTTCAAGCTGTATATCGGTGGAGAATGGGTTTAGCAGTCTTGCTTTGCATGTGGGTGCAGCATTGATGTTGACAAGGGTTGTTGCCATTAATAGGGGGTATGCTTCTGTAAAATTGTCTGTTGGCTCCAGGAGATAGTCTGCTCGGCGATCCTCGTCACCCTCATTCCGGTCAACATAAACATCTACTACCGTCTCGCTAAGTGCTGGGATGTTAAAGTCATCTACCATTACTACCTTTCTAGTCTTTCCTCCCTTGCTAATCTGAAAACACGGTATTTCGACCCCGTCGAAAATTACTTTGTTCTTACTAAGGAGAATATCTGCTGCCTTCCCATTCCCGCCCAGGACGTCATACCCCAGCAGAACGTCATCCTCTATTTCGGCTACTATAGCCTCCCTGACGATCTCTAAGGCTGAACCCAGTCCCAACGTGAAATCGGCCTTCCCTTTCTCCTTAATAGGCAACCCACCTGCTCCCTTTAAGCAAACAGACTTCCGTAATAATGGCCTTCTATTTTCTGGTATTTTGTCGTATACCCTTGTAGATATCACCGTCCTAGAAGCTCCTGTGTCTGTGGTGAATATTACCGGTATACCTTCTACAGCTCCACTTATATATATCCCATCACCCAGTCCCTTCTTTGGTAGTTTACATTTGTTGCCATCAACACTTTCAACATCAATGCATGATTCTTCTTTACTTGTCCCACATGTTTGGCCTTCCTCGTTGCTGCTTAATTGGACCTCTCTTTGGTCGCAAGAGCCGGTCCCCTGTAGTTTAAATTATTGTTTCGGTCATTGTAATCCGTTTGCTTTTCAAACTGCTCCCCAGTCGACCTCTCTCTCCTATGTTTTCTTTCGGGGCAGTCACGAGCAAAGTGACCCATTTTTCTGCAGTTGAAGCATTCGACAATTTTTCCTCTCTTGCCAGCTTGCTTCTCTGTGGCTGTCGGCTTTCTTTCTTCAATGTTGTCGAGCTTCTTTAATATTTTCTCGAGGATTTCTTCTAAACCTTTTGCTTCTGTTACATTGGCACAATCATTTCTCTTACAACTGGTCTGAAGGTGGTTCTCTTGATTAGAGGGTGTCTCATGTTGCTCTTTATCCTTGCTACATGTATAAGTTCTTTCATCCTCTAGCCGCCTTGTGCTCTCTCTTTGGCGTCTGTCATGAAACTCTCTTCGACGGGTTTGAAGCAGGTTCACCACATGAAAAACTGCCTCGTCTATTGTTGTTGGTTCTTTGTGATATTCGACCTCGAATCTCACATCGTCATCTCTCAGACCATCCAAGAACTTTCGTACTAGGTCTTCTTCGCGTGTTTGTCTGTCTCTGTACCCATAGGCTTTGTCGTATAAGACCTTCAAATCAGAGGCATACTGTTCAGCTGTTTCGCCTACCCTCTGGGTCCTACAACTGAATTTGGCTGCAAATGCCCTAGGTGTCTCAATCACTCTGTATCTACAATCAAGTTCATGTGCAACTTGTTTGTAACTAGACAGAAAGCTTGAAGGTAGCTGGGTGAAAACAAATTCTGCTGCTTTGCCCTCTATTCTTGGTAGAAGGTGGTCTAGCTTTTCATCTTCTGTCAGTCCAAACCTTTGAGTGATGGTTTCGAACCTCGCATGCCAAACACGCCACTCTTCATCGCCAGTGAATGGACTGATCTTGATGCCTCCCAAATCATTCAACCGTTTGGGTCTACTAAGTTGTTGGGTCAAAACCCTTTCATTGTACTCTTGGGGTTGGAGTGCCACACTATCTGGCCTATATCTGGCTTGCACTGCTGGATCTAAGTCTACACTGTTGTTGTTTCGAGTGTTTTGATCTGGATCTAACATTGCTGATGGTACCTGCCTTGTCCTTAAAGATTCATTGGCATAATATTGGCTTGGGTGCTTGTTTTGTATATTATGGGCAATATGTCTGTAATTGTCAGGGTCTACACATGTGTTCATTTCTTGTGTATGGTTGTGATAAACTCTGTTTGGTGCATGTTTTGAGGGAGACTGATGTGCCCTTTCTGAAGCTTGCTTATCTATACTATGAATGGTATCTCTACATGAAACCCTGGGGCTTTTATTAGAGTAAATTGGGTAATTCCTAGTCTGGAATGTGGCTACGTCACTATTACGTGAGCTGTATGACGTCACTCTATCAGCATGTTGATTATGGTGTGTGTTTTGTGTATCTGAATTCACGTTGTGTGTATTCTTTTGACTGGATTTTAAGGAATTTAACTGACTGCTCATCTGGGTGAGTACATCTGTTATATTGGACAGAATACTGGCTACTTCTGTGTTGTAGTTTCCTGTCGTATCATTCTGTTTGTCACCTAAATCAAGCTGTGTACTGGTCTGACTTCTTGCCATGTGCTCATGTGTTGTGGACTGATTTAAATGTGTATGCGCAGAACTATGTCTTGGACTTTGCCTTTGAACAATGATCTCCGGCGAGATCGGTCTCTCGTGTATAGTTGATTCACTGGGTCTTCCCTTGGGTGAGTGATAAGGGCTGGACAGTTCACTATGTGAGTTGCATGGCGAACGGGTCACTGGTTTGAAGGAAATTACCCCCTCACTGTCAGCGGATCTTGGGCTGTGCATGCTTACTGTTGGTAGCGTAAACTGTTACTAATTTACTTAAGAGATTCAAAAGATAGGTTCGTATCGCTGGATCTGGTTAAAATACAAAATCCCACCGCTCTGTCACCATAAATGTTACGTCCGGCTATGGACGTTGGTTAACGTGAGGGGATAAAATATAAATAAATCGAGACGATATCAATTTAAATATTCTGGTGATTGTTATTCAGAATTCTCTAGATTCTTCCACAAATAGATACATACGAACTCAAACAACTTATCATACTATGGGCATAGTAAACACCACACACGGCAAACCTCTTGCAAATAGCTCTTGTAAGTGAATTTATCAATGGATCAAGATCTAATCGATCTGCTTATGTCAATCTCAGTCTTAATGATATAAATCTAGGTGGTGGATCGGTAGCTACAGCACAACGTCAGCGACCGAAGTATTTTATAAATAAGTTGCCAAACCGCGTAATTCGAATAAAGCTTTAAATCTGTAAAATGCCAAGATCTGCATTTATTCTATAGATCAGTCGAAATTCTGTCATAAAATGAAATGCTTTCATCTATGTTCAATTCGTATGCCTTAAAATGCGCACCATTAGAATGTATATTTCTGAAACAGGCTAGCGTAGTTCTTGACCCTAGCTCAACTCCCTCAACTCTCTGATTCTCAGCCAAAAATCCGGCTCTTTTATACTCGCGCTCAGATTCCCCGTCAAAAAGTGGTAGGAAACTGACAAAAGAAGGTTGGAAAAGGTCACGTGATTCGTCCCCGTCAAAACTGACTGGAAACCGTCAAGTTTTGACGGGCTGATCAAGTGGTTGTACAGTCAAATACTGGTTGGTGGTTGGAAATGCTAGGTAACGCGCGTGAAAACATTCAGCCTCCGGTTACATATAAAGAACTATGTTATACTGTTTGAAAATATTACAAACTAGTTTGATCATGGAAACTCGCCAACAAAATCCCAAAATAAATATGTACCATAGGGAAATAGATATCTTGAGCCTTTCTTTTTGGCATAGCTATGGTAATTCTGTCTGCTTTGAGCGTTATTTCTATAGTAAACAACCCACAATGCATCACTGTAGCAACCAAGATGGCGGACATTATACTGTAGCACCTCACATACTAGGCCCTAAAATCGAGTGCATTTCAGCTAAACAAATAAATATGAGGATTAAAACATGCATGTGCCAAGTCAAGTAAGAAAAGATACAGCTTTCTAGCAAGTGAAACTGGAATGACAACACGATGCACAGTGTATTTCATCCTCTGTCTCTGGGGTCAGAAGTCGACGTACATGAGTGCATCGCGGATGCTACAATATTTTAATAGACTGCATCTTTAAATGCACAGTTTTAGATAGATTTGTATATTTAACCCTTTACTCCATGAATATTCACGTAAGAAATAATGATGTCATGAATATTAACCCATTTCTTATGTTGACACCTGTTGATGCCTCTGCAAAAGCCACTTATTGAAACAATTGTGATAAATAGAGCATTTGTTCCGTATGAATTCTAAAAAATAATTTTTCTAGTAGATCTATTCAAAGAGGTTGGGTCTAAAAGTAGCCTATCAGCGAATGGGTTAATTTGATCGAGTTGTTATAATAGCACAAGGAGACCGGAATTTTTCACCAAGGCATAATCTGTATAATCATACCAATATTATGTCACAAGAAAACGGAGCAGACCCTGATCAGATTGTTCCTGAAGGTCTGGATCTACTCTGTTTGCAAATGTGTAGAAAGGCATAACTATTGGATAAGGGTTAAAGTACTGATATATATATTTCTACACCAAACTCTATGTTTAGAACTGTCTGTAAGGGCTGACACTTAAATGGTGATCCCAACATAGGTTTTGGTGGAGAAATAAAGTAGATATTATTGAAACTACTTTAATTCACTTATATCGCGTCTGGGCTTCTGTTCATGTCTTATTTAAGACTGGTATTAATCTGTGACACAACAGTAATGTATTCATTCTTTAACCATTTCCCTCATATAAACAACTGGTACCAATCTGTGTTCTAATTCAATCTATAAACCTTTCCCTCATATAAACATGTTTTTCACACCTTTGCAAACACAGTAGACCCATATGAGACATCTTGCTTACGGTCATACAATAGATCTGATTCCGCAGTTTCTACCAATACCAAATAATCCTGTGTACCTAAGCCATCATAGAAAATCAGCTTGTAAATAGCCCTTTTAATGTCAGAAGGAGCAGTCTGATCTGGATCCGATCAGTTTGCTTGTAGAGTAATATATATCTGATTCTATAGTTTCTGCCATGACCAAATTTTATTGTATTATCCCTTTAATCTACACCTTGCAAACAGAGTAGACACAGATCAGATGATTCCTGTAAGAGCTGCTTGATCAGGGTCTGCTCTATTTGCTTTTAAAATGATATAGATATGATCCTATGGCCAAACATTCCCTTGTCCATGACTTGTGTCATTAAAAAAGTAATTCATTTAATATTCATGATGTCACTATTTCTTACATGAATATTCATTGAGTTATGCGTTAACCCTTCTAAGACAATGCACAATTATCCTCTGCATCAATTTTGCGCTTCTTTCCAAAAACCTTCGGATTAGGGCAGTCAAGTTACTCAGCATCTTACCCAGATCTAAACTGTTTAACGTCTTTAAGCGCATTTATATACAGGGCAGACAACGATCAGACAGCTTCTGTAGAATCAATCTGATAGGGTCTGCTTTGTTTATAGACTAAACTTGATTCTGCAGTTCCTGCTACGGCAAAAACATTCTGTGTTTATATGCCAGATGTATATATTTTAAGGACCACATATGGATTAGGTGGACTGATGTATATATACATAGTACGACGTAAGGATTAGGTAGACCCATGTATATACTGAAAGTGTTAAATAAGGCTGAGGTAGACCGATGTATAGATTTAAGTGAGTGAGTTGGGTTTTACATCCGACCAACAGTATTTCAGTTATTTGCAGACTGTACTCGCTTGAGACAAGTTATAATGCTGCATCACTGGAATGCCCCTGCCACGGGCACATGGCAAGGCACCCACCCAGTCACATCCTGACACCGGGCTGACCAGTCCTAGAACTACCCCTTTAATGTCAATTGTAGACAGGGGAGCTACTAGTTCAAACTTTAAATTACTTTAGGTCTGTCGCGGCCAGGAATTGAACCCACGACCTTCCGTACGGCAGGCGGACGCTCTACCACCGAGTCACGCGACCGGTGTATAGATTTGAAGGATAAAACCTATCCAGATCCAAACTGTTTGTTAGCGTCACCAAAACATTATATTTTAGTGTTCTGTCCTTAATCATTTACCTCTTAGAAAAGCCTTTTACCCTTTCCTCCATGAATATTCATATAAGAAATAATGACATCATGAATATTAATTAGATCAATTTGTTATAATAGCACAAAGACACATGAAGTTTTTGATATGGTTGAAAATGTATCATCTAGCAAACATAACAGATGTTGATCAACCAGCTCCTATACGAGCCATCTGATCTGGGTCTCCCCGGTTTGCAAAGTCGAAGAAAGGCATGTTTATGGTGTAAAGGGTTAAACGCCTTTGCATAGTACAGAATAGACAAATATCAGACAGCTTCAGTAGGACAAATCTGAAAGAGTCCGCTTTGTTTGTTTATAGACTAAATATAGATTCTACAGTTTGTGCCATATCCAAAACATTCGTTTATGCCAGATGTATATATTTTAAGGACAACGTATGGATTAGGTGGACCGACGTATATATTCAAAGTATGACGTAAGGATTAGGTAGACCAATGTATATATTGAATGTGCAACATAAAGTTTGGTTTGGTTTTATCAGGTTTTACACCGCTTTAACAGTATTTCAGTCATATCATGCTGTTCAGCTAATAACAGGTGGAGGAAGACCCCAGAGGTTCCCAGACCCCAGAGGTTCTCTGCGCACAGAACAGATTGCATTGTTTCGAGCACAGAACATCCGGGTAGAACCACAGACCTATCTCGAGCCAGCTTAAATGCTTCCTTACATGAAAAATCCAAATGCACATACCAATGTATATACTCAAAATGCGACATAAGGCTTAGGTAGACCGATGTATAGATTTGAAGGACAAATCTTACCTTTTGTGGTACTTGATTTTAGTAATTTTGGTAGAGAGATTATAAAACGCTATTCCTACGAAATACCATTCAAACTGAACCACCAGTTTTTGAGAAGAATTTTAGTTTTCTAAGTTTAGCCCGGTCCCTGGTATGTATCAGCATAACTTAAGCAAATTTTGATAAAGGGTCATGAGGCAATTACTCCTTCAAAATACCATTCCAATTGGACAAACTGTTTTGGAAAATGTCACAGGAAGAGTTTTTCTGTCAAATATCTTTCAGTTCTGGCCACTGTTTTGGAGATGTTTAAAGAATTTTCCTTCGGGTGCCATCACAACCAGTTCTACACAGATCCAGATTCTTTAAGAAATGCAAATGAGAGAAATGCTATGGTAAAATTGTATAATTATTTACCTTTCTTCTCCACCATGTGGCTTGCATCATCATAAGCGTAAACAATTTCATCCCCTTGCTGTAAATTAGTTGTGCTGTCAAACACCTTAAAATGTATATATCTGTATGGCTGTCAGATGGTTATGCATCATCTATCATTTGGCATACATCCCCAAACCAATCATCAGTATCCATACTGAAAAATATTTATAATTCAAGCATAAACTAGCCTAGTCCATGTATATGAAATTCTATAATCACTTCTGACTATTTAGTTTAGTCATGACCAACTACCACAGCAGGTTTGAAGATCCTAAGCCAAACCCTTAAGTAGTTATTGATTGGAAACTATTTTACCAGTTAAGGTCATGGTGACCTTGACCTTTGACCTAGGGACCTAAAAAACAAAAGGGGTCATCTAGTGATCATGACCAACCACCACAGCAAGTTTGAAGATCCTAAGCCAAACCTTTGAGCAGTTATTGATCACAAACCATTTCACCATTTAAGGTCATGGTGACCTTGACCTTTGGCCTAGTGTTCTCAAAAACAACAGGGCTCATCTAGTTGTCTTTACCAACCACCACAGCAAGTTAGAAGATCCTAAGCCAAGCCCTTGAGCAGTTATGGATCAGAAACCATTTTACCAGTTAAAGTCAGTGACCTTGACCTTTGACCTAGTGACCTTAAACAACAAAAGGGGTCATCTAGTGGTCATGACCAACTACTGCAGCAAGTTTGAAGATCCTAAGCCAAACCACTGATCATTTATTGATCTGAAAACATTTCACAAGTTAAGGTCATGGTGACCTTGACCTTTGACCTAGTGAGCTAAAAAACAACAGGGCTCATCTGGTTGTCATGACCAATCACCTAAAGAAATCTGAAGATTCTAAGCCAAACCCTTGAGCAGTTATTGATCAGAAACCATTTTACCAGTTAAGGTCATGTTGACCTTGACCTAGTGACCTCAAAAACAATAGGGGTCATCCAGTGGTCATGACCAATGATCACAGCAAGTTTGAAGATTCTATGCTAAACCCTTTAGCAGTTCTTGATCGGAAACCATTTAACCAGTTAAAGTCATAGTGACCTTGACCTTTGACTAGTGACCTTAAACAACAAAAGGGGTCATCCAGTGGTCATGACCAACCACCACAGCAAGTTTGAAGATCCTAAGCTAAACCCTTGAACAGTTATTGATCGGAAACCATTTAACCAGTTGAAGTCATGGTGACCTTGACCTATGACCTCAAAAACAATAGGGGTCATCTAGTGGTCAATTACCAACCACCACAGCAAGTTTGAAGATTCTATGCCAAGTCGTTTATTAGTTATTGTTCGGAAACCATCGATCTACCGACCTACCGATATGTGCAAAGCAATATACCTCCATTTTTTAAAAAGGGTGGTATAACAAGAGCACCGCAAGCGGGTGCGAATGCTCGTCTGTTATCATTTAGAGTTACGATAATAGCTCCTGGTTTCTTTGAAACAGATAAGCTAAAAAATGAAGTGAATATCTTATTCAATAAAATGTTATGGCCATCCTCATTTTTGCAGATTTAGGTAAAGTGCAAAATCAACTCAGCTTCTGATCTTGTTCAATAAAATATGTGTGGGAAGTTTTATTGATATCCTTTTAACAGAAAACAAGAGGGCCAGAATGGCCCTGAAGCGCTCATCAGACAATCAGAGAAGATTTTCAAAGTTTTCGCTATATGTTTCTATAGAAAACTAGCCGGCCCTGGGACGGGCCAATTTTGACCCCAGAGGAATAATTAAGAAAAACTTGTAGGGGACCTGAACTTGATGCTATAAGCCAAATATGAAAGCTGAGATTAATCTTCCAGTTTCAGAGAAGAAGATTTTCAAAGTTTTCTCGATATGTTTCTATTGAAAACTGCCCACCCCTGTGGCAGGGCCAATTTTGACCCAAGGGTCATAATTTATATAACTTTTGTAGACGACCTGAACATGATGCTATGTGCCAAATATGAAAGCTGCTAGCCTTCCAGTTTCAGAGAAGGAGATTTTAAAAGATTTCACTATTTGTTTCTATCGAAAACTGTCCACCCCTGGGGCTGGACCAATTTTGACCCAGGGGCCATAATTTACATAACTTTTGTAGTCATTTTGACCTTTGACCTAGTGACCTCAAAAACATCAGGCTCATCTAGTTCACATGACCTAAGCAAATTTGAAGATCTTAAGTCAAACCCTTGAGCAGTTATGGATCAGAAACCATTTTACCAGTTAAAGTCATAGTGACCTTGACCTTTGACCTAGTGACCTTAAAATACAATAGGGGTCATCCAGTGGTCATGACCAACTACCGCAGCAAGTTTGAAGATCCTAAGCCAAACCACTGATCATTTATTGATCTGAAAACATTTCACAAGTTAAGGTCATGGTGACCTTGACCTTTGACCTAGTGAGCTACAAAACAACAGGGCTCATCTAGTTGTCATGACCAACCACCTAAGGAAATCTGAAGATTCTAAGCCAAACCCTCGAGCAGTTATTGATCAGAAACCATTGTGACCTTGACCTTTGACCTAGTGACCTCAAAGACAATAGGGGTCATCCAGTGGTCATGACCAACCACCACAGCAAGTTTAAAGATTCTATGCTAAACCCTTGGGCAGTTATTGATCGGAAACCATTTAACCAGTTAAAGTCATGGTGACCTTGACCTATGACCTCAAAAACATTAGGGGTCATCTAGTGGTCATGACCAACCATCACAGCAAGTTTGAAGATCCCAAGCCAAACCCTTGAGCAGTTATTGATTGGAAACTATTTCACCATTTTAGGTCATTGTGACCTTGACCTTTGACCTAGTGACCACAAAATAATAGGTCATCTACTTGTCATGACCAACCACCACAGCAAGTTTGAAGATTCTATGCCAAGTCGTTTAGAATCATTTCTCCATGGCAAGAGCACCACAAGCGGATGCGAATGCTCGTCTGTTATCATTTAGGTATGTGTGGATAGGCCTTGTCAAGATGAACATGCATACCAACAAGAGCACCGCAAGCGGGTGCAAACGCTTGTCGTCATTGTCAAAAAATATAAAGGGCAATAACTACAAAATTTATGGTTCTTATGTAGGGGCCTTCCCTTCAATGAGATCTACTAACCTATGAAGTTTCATGTTGATACCTCTTATACTTTTCGAGTTATGGTCAATGTTAAGATTTCGGAGGACAACGACAAAATCGACGCGGATGCCCAAGTTACAACAATAGCTCGTGATTTCTTCGAAACAGACGAGCCAAAAATGAAGGTTGCAAATGAAAAATTGAAGAAGTTATGGTCAATGTTAAGATTTCAGACGACAACGACGACAATGACAACAACAACAACATGGTTGCAGAGTTACGATAATAGCTCCTGGTTTCTTCGAAACAGACGAGCTAAAAAATGAAGTGAATATCTTATTCAATAAAATGTTATGGCCGTCCTCATTTTTGCAGATTTAGGTAAAGTGCAAGGGCCATAACTCTGTAACAACAATTTGAATGAACTTCAAAATCAGCTTCTGAATTTGTTCAATAAAATATGTGTGGGAAGTTTTATTGATATCCTTTTAACAGAAAACAAGAGGGCCAGAATGGCCCTGAAGCGCTCACCAGACAATCAGAGGAGAAGATTTTCAAAGTTTTCACTATATGTTTCTATATAAAACAATGCACCCCTGGGGCGGAGCCAATTTTGACCACAGAGACATAATTTATGTAACTTTTGTAGAGGACCTACAGATGATGCTATGTGCCGAAGATGAAAGCTAAGACCCCTGTAGATTCAGAGGAGAAGAATTTTAAAGGTTCAAATTGTTGACGAATAACGACGCACGACGCGCGCCGACAGACGACGGACACCAGGCGATCACAAAAGCTCACCCTGAGCACTTTGTGCTCTGGTGAGCTAAAAAGCGTAAAAAGGCTTCTAGATCATGTAACACACTGAACAAATAATTGAATGCAAAAATTGTCAAATGGTGAAATTCTCTCCTGACCATTCTATTCATAAGCTTGTCAGAATTAAATTTATCAAAACCGATATGAAGCCACACAGTACAGGCACTTATGACACATATCCTAAACATTGAGACTGCCTTTGAATGAATTCATACACACATGATCTTACATGAAAAACACATTTTTTCTCAAACACATGTGTCTGTGAAAGAGATGAAGTTCTTGGTACCCATACATTTGAAAGCCCTTACCTCAGTGTCCCAGATGATGGCATCCTCCCAGTTTCCATAGATCAGCTCTTGGTTCTCTATCGGGAAGATTGAATACCATGTGTTGTCCTTGTCATCTCTCTCTGCAAAGGAATGGAATACAAAAAAAAATCTTCACATAGACAATGGAGTGAACAAAAGTGAAAAACTGGCACAATGTATACCCAACCAAAGGGTATTTGCAAACAGAATAGACGTAGATCAGACAGCTCTTGTACAAGTTGTTTGATCTGCGTCGACTCTGTTTGCTTGTGGAATAACTGATATGATTCTACATATTGTGCCATGGTCAAAACTGCAGACCTGTGTTATGCCATTATAAAACATGAGCTAATCATGATGAGTCATTATTTCTTTTGTGTTAACTAAGACGAGTAATTTGGCAGATAATGTTGTCCAGATCAATTCTATGAGTAGATACCTCTTTTCAAAACACACACACACATAGAGTGTCACACATTAACTCAAACCCAGATGAGGGTATACCATCTACAGCTATACATTTTATACAGTAAAGTAAAACCTCTCTATAACGGCCACTAAATTACATCAAGTATTGTGTGTTAAAGACAGGTGGCTGCTTAAAGCAAGGTGAAAGTAAAACAGAACGCTCCCATAGAACCGTTCTGTTTTACTTTCACCAAGTGCTTTAAGCAGCCACCTTACCTTAATACCAACTAATTAACACAATTTAATGGCCGTTATAGAGCTTTTACTGTAGTGGCGGTTACAGAGAGTTTTTACTGTAGTTCTCACAATCTCTCCTTAGGCTTTCGAAAGGATCGTTCCTTTACCTAATGAATATTAATGTAAGAAATATTGACACAATGAATATCTATTATCTGATAATGGAATTTGAACAAATAATTTTGTGGTATTTTCAGAAAATACAGAATCAGATCTATATTTTGTTTGTACTCGTAAGTAATTATCGCCTGCAAAACTTTTCGTCTGCTTCAATTCTGAAAGTTCATTGTTTTTAAATGATTTTAACCCTTTCCTTCATATACACATGTTTTCACGCATTTTCAAACAGAGTAGACCCAGATCAGACGGCTCCTATAGGATGAGGGTCTGCTCTGTTTGCTAATGGAATTTGCTATTCTGGTAGAGAAGCTAGAGTAGAGGACCAAAGTACATTGGAAGTAGCTAGGACCCATGCATTTGTGGTAAATGTAGACCCGGGACCCAAACAAACATGTCTGAGAAACCTGCTGTGTCTCCAGCCTGAGAATGTGTTGATAAATTCAAATCTAGCTCAGTCCAGCTGTATAGGGTACCTTTTTGTGAGCCTTGTCCTATGCCGGTCAGTGACTTCATCACTGGCATCGTGCTGCTTACCGGCTTCCATTGACCCCCAGGTCAGTCTGAAATAATGAGCAATCACAGAACTAATCAGGATCTGCTCTGTCTGCTTACGGAATTATAATAAAATCTGCCTCCACAGTCTCTACCAATACCAAAGCACTGTTCAGCTAATTAAAATTCATGATGTAAATATTTCATACATGAATACTTAACACGGAAAGGGTTAAATAGGAATAAAGAAGGAACAGAAAACGGACCAAGACTGTCTTCCAGCTTTCTGAGGGGTTATACAATAAACCAAACACATATTAACATTTATGATGAATATTTATGCAAGAAATAATGACACCGTGAACATTTTTAAGCTGAGTTTTCAAATGGCATATGAACACAGATTTTTGAGCCATGGTAGAAACTGTACAATTGATATACAAAATTCAAAAAGGCATGAAAAGGTTTCTATAATGTAAAAGATTAACAAGTATTACTGTAACACATTGAACAATTGATTTAATGCAAAATTGTCTCATGAAATGGTGAAATTCTCAACTGATCTGGGTCTACTCTGTCTGCAAAATCATCTATATTAGGGACCCCCCAAACGTATTCATATACATGTACATGTACCAGGAAAAATGTCAAAAAGGTAATAACACTGGTAACAGACACTGGGATTGAAAAAAAATATTACAGATGAACAGGTTCAGATATCAGAGTAAATAAAGTAAAGTTTCAATAAATTTGAAACAAGAGGGCCATGATGGCACTGAAATCGCTCACGAGAGGGAAATATTTTTAAAGTTTTAACTACATGTACGTTTCTAAACAAAACTGGACACCTGTTTTGTGGGGTGTTATTTGACCCTTTCTCTGTATGATTATAATGGCAAGCTTTCTGGGATGATTTGCTTTATTATAAATATTTTCTAAGTCAAATACCGAACGTTTACCGACCGTTAACTTGGAAAGCATATTTCGCACAAAACATATGTGGAAAAGTTTCATTTTCCATTACATATTACTACGCATAACCTAACAACTCCTTGATATATTGCGTATTTAGAAACGAACGACAACTCTTGTAGAGTACATTTCGTAACAAAACCAGTTCACACCGGGACGTTTCGAACACCTTCAGAATTAGAGTACTCACTACTGATGATTGTTTCAAAGCAGAAATTGTATAAAAATCGTGATTTCAACAATTTATACAAACGGAATTGTTATGGAAATGGAAAATTAAAACTTGTTAACAATAACTGGTGATAATAACCATTGTGATAAATAGAGCATTTACCTTAGTGATAAATAGAGCATTTGCTCCATAAGAGTAAATGCACTATTTATCACAATAGTTTCAAATCTACAAAATTCTGAAATTTTCCTTTTCCCTATTTAACCCTTTTCCTCATATAAACATGTTTTCACGCATTTGCAGAGTAGACCCAGATTTACCTCTTTGAATAAGCAGATTACATTTCTAACAGATGACAACCCTATCACTGCTTAGCATGACTTGACCGAAATTAGCACACAGTTTAAACTCAGATCTGACACATACCGGTATGTAACTTTATATGTGGTTTGTATATGAGTTAATTTACTCCTATGGAGCAAATGCTCTATTTATCACAATGGTTTGAAATCTACACAATTTTGAAATTTTCATCTTCTCTAATTAATGCTCCTTATCAGTAGATTTATACAAAGAGGTAGGATCTGAAAAAAGCCTTTGTGATAAATAGAGCATTTGCTAACCATTGTGATAAATAGAGCATTTGCTCCATAGGAGTAAATGTTCTATTTATCACAAAGGTTTCAAATCTACACAATTCTGAAATTTTCCTTTTCTATAATTAATGCTCCTTATCAGTAGATTTATTCAAAGCGGTAGGATCTGAAAAAAGCCTTTGTGATAAATAGAGCATTTGCTCCATAGGTGTAAATGTTCCTTTTCTATAATTAATGCTCCTTATCAGTAGATTTATTCAAAAAGGTAGGATCTGAAAAAAGTCTTTGTGATAAATAGAGCATTTGCTCCATAGGAGTAAATGCTCTAATCTATCACAATGGTTTCAAATCTACACAATTCTGAAATTGTCCTTTTCTCTAATTAATGCTTCTTATCAGTAGATTTATTCAAAGAGGTATAATAGTCACTTTATGAAACCATTGTGATAAATAGAGCATTTGCCTTTGTGATAAATAGAGCATTTGCTCCATAGGAGTAAATGCACTATTTATCACAATGGTTTTAAATCTAAACAATTCTGAAATTTTCCTTTTCTCTAATTAACCCTTTTCCTCATATAAACATGTTTTCACGCATTTGCAAACAGAGTAGACCCAGATTTACCTCTTTGAATAAGCAGACAACATTTCTAACAGATGACAACCCTATCACTGCTTAGAATGACTTGACCAAAATAAGCACACAGTTTGGATTCTGATCTGACACATACCAGTATGTAACTTTATATGTCGTTTGTATATGAGTTAATTTACTCCTATGGAGCAAATGCTCTATTTATCACAATGGTTTGAAATCTATACAATTCTGAAATTTTCCTTTTCTCTAATTAATGCTCTTTATCAGTAGATTTATTCAAAGATGTAGGATCTGAAAAAGCCTTTGTGATAAATAGAGCATTTGCTAACCATTGTGATAAATAGAGCACAAGCTCCATAGGAGTAAATGTTCTATTTGTCACAATGGTTTCAAATCTACACAATTCTGAAATTTTCCTTTTCTATAATTAATGCTCCTTATCAGTAGATTTATTCAAAGAGGTAGGATCTGAAAAAAGCCTTTGTGATAAATAGAGCATTTGCTCCATAGGCGTAAATGCTCTTTTCATCACCGTGGTTTTAAATCTACACAATTCTGAAATTTTCCTTTTCTCTAATTAATGCTCCTTATCAGTAGATTTATTCAAAGAGGTATAATAGTCACTTTATGAAACCATTGTGATAAATAGAGCATTTGCTCCATAGGAGTAAATGCTCTATTTATCACAATGGTTTCAAATCTACACAATTCTGAAGTTCTAGAAGCAATCCTACACATTGAGAATGATATTTACACATATATTGTATGGAGCGGTATTTGGGTCAAAATTATAGTCATGATTTTACTAAGCGAATACTGTTATCTACGTGCTATTTGTTAATTTAGATACTCATTTCGATGTTGTTAAATACAATTTATCTATTTAAACTTCTATTTTAATTGTCTTTTTTAAAAAATCTTATATATATTTCATTCGCAATCTCAGAAGCTAGCCGCCTTATTCTAAATGCCTCATTCTTTATTCTTCATTCTATATTCTTCATTCTATATTCTTCATTCTATATTCTTAATTCCAATCGCTAAACGGTAAATGTTTCAACTCAAATTATTACGCAACTAACTCACCAAATACTAGCTCTAGCTACACTACGCGATGACAACGTTAAACGGCTGGCAGTTGCCGGTAACAGTTTTGGTATTGATGGTTGGTGGTTCAAATCACGGCAGCGACACATATTTTTTCTTGTGGAATGTTAGTTGTGAACGCTTAATGCTTCATGACTATATTTCCAAAGTCTGAATTGCAAATCGGTAAACGGTACCGACTCTAATTATTAATATTGAAGTTTAATCCTTCCCTGTAGAATATTCATGTAAAAATAATGCTACCATGAACATGTATTAGCTGATTTTAACAATGATATATAGACACATGATTTTTTTATGTCCCCCAACGGCGGGCATATAGTAATCGCATTGTCCGTCCTTCCGTCTGTCTTTCCATCCGCCTGTCTGTCTGTCCCTCCATCCGTCCATCCCAAATTTCGCGTCCCTTCTGTATTTTTTTTCTGTGAATTGATTTCAAAATAACCTGGCACAAATGTTCACCACAAAAAGACGATATGTCGCGTTCAACTTCCTGGTCCATGGGTAAAAGGTCAATGTCACCATTCAGGGTCAAAGGTCGGGGGTATAAGTGTTTCACAAACACACTCTTGATTGGTAATGGATAGAAACTGCAGAATAAGCAGTTATATTTCCATAAGCAAACAAATTGGACCCTGTTCAGACGGCTTCCTTATGAGCCGTCTGATATGGTTCTACTATGTTTGCACGGGCCTAAAAGGCGGTTATTTGAGGGGAAGGGGTAATACATACATCCACGCGAGCTTATTACATTGGACATATACACGCAGTGTAGACCCAGATCAGAGGACTCCTAAAGGAGCATTCTGATCAGGATATGCAGTCTGTCATTCAAAAAGTTCTAGCAGGTGTAAGCCTCTCACACTGAGTGAACTCTATAGTTAACAAGAGTACCGCATACGGTACATAATACGCCCACTTACAAACTTTCTCTGATTCAACATGCCTTATAAGTGTTGACATTTTCTAATCTGTGCTTCAGATCTTGATTTCCATATTAAGGTGATACTATTTTTTTAAAAAATGAAGTGAATATCTTATTAAATAAAAAAAGTTACAGCTAATCCTCATTTTTGCAGATTTTTGTAAAGTGCAACGGCCATAACTCTGTAAAGACAAACTAAATGAACCTCAAAATAAACTCAGCTTCAAATTTTGTTGCTTAAAACATTTGTGTGAAGTTGTATTAATATCTGTCAAATAGTTTTCCCAGAAAACAGCGGACAAACTATTTGCATGTATTTGCATTATTTTTTAAGTAAAAGAGCCATAACTCCGAAACGACAAATCAAATGAGCCTCAGAATCAACTCAGCTTCAGATCTTGATGCATTAAACATTTGTCTGAAGTTTCATTAATATCTCTCAAATCGTTTTCCCAGAAAACAGCGGACAAACTATTTGCATATTTTTTAAGGACAAGGGCCATAACTCTGAAATGAAAAATCAAATGAACCTCAGAATCAACTCAGCTTCAGATCTTGATGCATTTAACATTTGTGTGAAGTTTCATTAATATCTCTCAAATAGTTTTCCCAGAAAACAGCGGACAAACTATTTGCATGTATTTGTATATTTTTTAAGTAAAAGGGCCATAACTCCGAAACGATAAATCAAATGAATCTCAGAATCGACTCAGCTTCAGATCTTGATGCATTAAACATTTGTCTTAAGTTTCATTAATATCTCTCAAATAGTTTTCCCAGAAAACAGCGGACAAACTATTTGCATATTGTTTAAGGACAAGGGCAATAACTCTGAAATGAAAAATCAAATGAACCTCAGAATCAACTCAGCTTCAGATCTTGATGCATTTACATTTGTGTGAAGTTTCATTAATATCTCTCAAATAGTTTTCCCAGAAAACAGCGGACAAACTATTTGCATGTATTTGCATTATTTTTAAGTAAAAGGGCCATAACTCCGAAACCATAAATCAAATGAACCTCAAAATAAACTCAGCTTCAGATCTTGATGCATTAAACATTTATGTGACATTTCATTAAAATCTCTCAAATAGTTTTCCCAGAAAACAACGGACAAACTATTTGCATATTTTTTAAGGACAAGGGCCATAACTCTGAAATGAAAAATCAAATGAACCTCAGAATCAACTCAGCTTCAGATCTTGATGCATTTAACATTTGTGCGAAGTTTCATTAATATCTGTCAAATAGCTTTCCCAGAAAACTGCGGACAAACAAAATGTTGACGGATGAACGAACGAACGAACGAACGAACGGACGGACGGACGGACAGGGCCACGACAATATACGACCACCTTTATTAGGTGGGCGTATAAAAACTGATGTTCCACTGTGGAAATTCAGACTTGAAAGATGGATGTTAACCCTTTACCTGATAGTGCAGTAAACCCTCTCATGCAGACAGCTCCTAGAGGAGCTGTCTGCATGAATTTCACCCAACCTTAAACTGATACCTGTCTCCAAGAATGATATTTATACTGAATTTAACGTCTGGCGTAGACGGGTAGATCCTGATTAGAAGGCTGCTGTTTATAACTTTCGTCCTGCATTAATTTTAACTAAGAATTATAATTATTTGTACAGAACTGCTAACTGTGCACAAACTGTATACAGGCAATCAAGCACCGGTGATAGCTCTCCGATTAACCCTGTACCTATTGAATATTCATATAGGAAATTATGACATCATGAAAATCAATTAGAATAGTGTTTAAAATGACTGATGCGAACACATGGACTTTTAGCCATGGCAGAAACTGTAGAATCAGATCTAACCATTTCATAAGCAAACAGAGCAGACCTCGATCAGACATTTTATATTCTTTCTTCACTATATGCACTCGAGTGTCAATCCGCTTGAATACTGATGCCGCACTGAACCACCCGGTGTCTGATCTAGATCCAAACTGCATGCAAAATCATTCTTGGATTCACTCATAGATCTAGTATGGTAAAGGTTGACACTTTCCCCCCCATCTATTCATGTAAAAAATCATGAATTTTAGAATATGAATTACATGTAGATCTAGATCCTAGATGTATTTTATCATGGCACCACGAACAAGTGGTAGAAACATTAGAATCAGATCTACATTGTTTCATAATCAAACAGAGTAGACCCAGGTCAAACGGCTCCTATAGGAGCCGTCTGATATGGGTCTGCTCTGTTTGCAGGAGTCAAAAGTCGGTCATATGAGGGAAAGGGTTACAGATACCATTCGTTATTACCAATTCATTCATACAAAAAGCATAGATTCTATATAAACAAACCAAATGTTAGCGTGTTTTCTTTCTCGAAACGCCCAAATGTTATTTGCTAAAATACTGGATTTGACACCTCTGTTTATATGTAGGGTAAAATCCCTTATTTTGACACCTTAAGACACATATTCGTCGTAAGGATAAGAGTGTGTTGTAATTCGACATGATAACAAAGAAAGACGTGCATTTACCACCGTTTTTGAATTACTATTGCTTATGAACGCAGAACGTGTATGTAGTACATGGGGTTGCAGTGCAATACGTTACTAACTTGATCTGCTTTGGTTTTTTTTTATTTGGACAGGGAGACTTATCATTATGACGCGCTTATATGACTTATGACGTAAAGATGACGCACAGTAATGCCAAAATAGTTTCCTTTTAGTTTCAAAATGACGTCATACAACATAACCCTCGCCACTCGTGAAAATATAGTATTTTGTAAGTAAGTTTCGTAATAATTTGAGTTGAAACATTTAGCGATAAGAATTAAGAACTTAGAATGAGGCATGTAGAATAAGGCGGTTAGCTTCTGAGATCAAGTAGAGCTAGTACAAATGTATTTGGTGGGTTGAGATAAAGTAGAGCTAGTATTTGGTGAGTTAGTTTCGTAATAATTTGAGTTGAAACATTTAGCGATAAGAATTAAGAATTAAGAATATAGAATGAAGAATATAGAATGAGACAAATCAAGTAGAGCTAGTATTTGGTGAGTTAGTTTCGAAATAATTTGAGTTGAAACATTTAGCGTAAAGCGATAAGAATTAAGAATATAGAATGAAGAATAAAGAATGAAGCATGTAGAATAAGGCGTGTAGCTTCTGAGAACTGTAATTTTGACCCAAATACCGCTCCATAATATTGGTGACGTCATACTCAAAAATTGTGATGCAATAAGGCTTGTTTGGTTATCGACCCTTTTACAGTCGGTAGCTACGCTTCCCTCTTTGCTTGCGCGATGACAGGCCGAGGGTAGTACTCTATGATGGTATACTCTTAAACTTGGATACAGGAGGAGCTTACCAGACTCATGTATTATTTTTTCCCTGTCGTGCCCTTAACGGCTTGCCTGCAGGTGCTCTGACTTCAGCAAAGCCATTGAGTACATATTTGACGGATTGTCACAGTTATTATGCTATGTTTTACATGTTGTCCTGTGTTCACCGTCGTCTATGTTGTGGGTAAGTCCAGCGGGGATACCTTTATTTACAATATTTGTAAAGCTAGGGTGACTTTGAGAGAAGTGTGAGGTTAGGACGTCCGTAAACCGGTTTAAACCCCCAGTGGTGTTTTTGCTGCTGACCGTGCCAAGGCGGTACTCTCTTTGTCACCCTTCCTTTTGTTTGCCTTGCGTCTTTGTGCTTGTGGTTTGTTCATGTTGTGGAACGTTTGTCCCTGTTTCTTGTGTGTCTTTTGGTGTTTTCTGTTTTCATTTCGTGTGTGTGCGTGTGCGTTTGGGTGTGTGGTTGTGTGTGTGTGTGTGTGTCATGCTGTCTATCGGTGTTTTGGTGGTGGTTGCGTCTTGCATGTGGCTTTGCCTGCTTGACTTTACTACTTTTCCATTTACATGTATACACACACATTGAAGTAAGGAATCAAAACCTCTAGCTTAGAATATTACCTTCAATGAGCCTGCATGCCTTTTACAGTTCTGCCTTTAGCTGAAATATTTCCAATAAAATACTATAGAATATAAGAATATCTAGATAGATCTATAGATCTACGGATTCGTCAAGATCAGATGCAATTTTTTGTAACATTTTGGGTCAACTTTGAAGGTTCTTACTTTGACATCATTTCATGTTTAACTGTTTACTGAAACACTATAGTTACAAGATTGGCAAATTTCCATGCTTAGAAATAAAGTATATATATAAAAACAAATAGATTAAATAATCAAAATGAAGGAAAATATCAAGAAATACCTTTATTTGAAAGAAACTGAATGTCTATTCAACAGTAATGAAACTAGAAACAGCTATTGATGAAACGAAAAACGACGCTAATTTTTCACTATTCAAGGGATACCGGACCCATTCACAATCCCAGGAAAAAAATCACTGTTTCCTCCCGTTATGTGTTTTCGAAGGTCATGTATTTTCGACGATCTTGTTCATGCACATTCTTTATAATAACCTTGCAGGATTTCTGGCCACTACGTGAATTCATATAAACATAAACAGCTTAAGATAACGCCAGTGGAAAATAAAGACGAAATAGATATTCGAATGCGATCAGGAAAACACATAACTCAGCCAGTCTCAGGGATATGTCAGGAAGACGACAGCCTGTAGTTTTTATTTTGGATTATATGACAAGAATGCTGCAATATTTTAAAGAGAATGTGTAAACAGTAAGCACTAAGGTTAAGAAATCTTATTTAGATTGTATTTATTTGTAGAGACTAGAGTTGGGGAAAAGGTTTTAGCCCTTCGCTTGCTATTCGTGGCAATATACCTACCTGTAAAGAGTGAAGACCCATGTGAGACAGCTCCTGCAGGAGCCGTTTCATCAGGGTCTGCACTTTTTATAAGTTGATTGTGCAACCAGTGCACTCCACAGCAGTGATTGCACAGTGAAATACTTGTACACAGTGAAGATATATGTTATTATACAACAGGGCATGGGATGATTTTTAAAATTCAGCAAGAGAAGGGTTAAGGTCACCGGAATGGGTCAATTAATTCCATTTGAAGTTTGATTTTATCACATTAAATTTTGTAATTTATCTGTTGATGTAAAGATTTTTCTGGTCAAGCTTTTCTATAACAGACCAATTTCATATATATAACTTTAGATTTACAAAACATATGTGATAGTCATAAGTAACGTCTAACGATCCAGCTGGAAATTATGTAGGGCGAAACTTCCCAGCTAGGACGATAGACCTGACATACAAAATACCAGTAAATAAGACAAAGCTACATAAATTACTAGATAATCTTTCGAATCTTAAATTCTGCAGTTATGAAGTAGCACGATCACAGCGAACTTGTATGATGGTGGTTGAATAATCGGACATTCGATTCTCAATACTGCAATTCTCTCCCGCCTGTAACGGCAATGTAACTTTTAAAAATTAATGTATGTCCTAGCAGACCTGTTTATAGACCCCTTGTATGCTGTATCAGTAGTTTTCAAAGGGACTTTCAGTAGTTTTTGGATGTCCATCAGAAGTTTTAACGTTTTATATAGTTTGCCTCATTAAAACACATGCAGACCTTTTACTTATCTCTTGTTCTGCTAATTTGTTTATACTTATCCTCCTGCATAAGTATATATATATATATATATTCAAAAGAAGAATAAATTATCCATATAGCAAATAGTGCTGATCCTGATCAGTTCAGTTCCTGAGGAACCTATCTGATATGGGTCCCGTGGAAATACACTGCTACGTCAACATGTAATCATTATGTGACAAACAAATTCTCAAGTGATATAACTTGAAAATTGAATCCTTTGCTTCATGAATATTATTTTTTTTTAAAAATGTATGCCTTCATGAATATTAACTGAATTCTATATAATGACCTAAGAAACAGGGAATTGTTTTGCCACAATGGTCTGTGCTGAATCAATATCATATGTTGCATTTATTATCATACATCAGGCATCTAGCAAACAGTAGTTGTCTGATCTGTATAAACTCTTTTTTCAAGAAGTGTAAAATGGTGTATTTATCAAGCAAATGTTTATGCATTATATACTTATCAAACAAATACATGGTTCATGCAGAAATCTTAAGCCAATACTTAATGGGTTTTAAGGCCATATCCCCCAAATTAGTTCACATTTGTATACTCTAAATGGTGATATCGAGCTACTTTCGGTTTTAACGATATCACGGCAGAGTGTAAGACGGCACCTGCCACAAAATTAGCATGCTGTCTTACGGGTCATTAATGAGACTACCCCCAAATGTAAGGTCCAACAAGATCAGTGAATGGTTTTACAGTCTTAGACTCTCATTATCAGACTCTCATTAAAAAGTACAACAAACTGGAACAAAGTAGCTTATAATTTCTTGTAGATCTAACAACATAGTTTTAATAGTATTATGTTCTGCTATAACACTGTTATCATTGGTATTTGACCAAAGCAACATATGCAGGTCTTTCTCTCTCCACAAGAAAAAATCTTAGCAATCTGACAGTCAGAAAACATCTTGGAAAAGTTTTGAAATAGATTTTCATTTGATTTATAGAAATAAAGAGAAACTATGGTTTGAATTGTCCATAATAGTTCTGCTATCAAGCCTATCAGTAGATCGTTCGTTAGGGCAAGACTTGACATTTAGCGACATGGCTCGCATGCATGATGCAGAATTCAACATCGGGCTGGAGGTGGGTGGGGTATAGTTATTTCAGCAGTCGGCGAAGAAGAGATCTATCTGGGAATTGGGGTAACTTGAAAAACAGTTTGCCATACCAGTTATTGACATTATCTGTGACTTTTTTACTGGGACCAAGTTCGCCCATTTTACACAACTTTCACGTTCAATGGCTTTCTTACAATAGCAAGCAGAGTGCTTTGTACTTACTATCCTAACACTCTTTGATCCATGAATACTGCTAAATCCAATCTTGATTACACTTTCTGGCATGATTATGTTCATCAAGTGCATCCTATAATATCATTATTTTATTGAAATATTGATGGTCAGTTTTTTCCGTCACCATGTGCTTTGCAGCATCTCATAAGGAGGAACGGGAAAGCTGCTCGCTGAATGGATAATATTAACCACATCCTATATTTACGTCACAGGTAACCAATGACGCTTTTAACGCCGAAAAAGATGATTTTGCGTCATTTTCACAATAAATTGATTAATGATAGAGTGTTCAAATAACATATACATGTTTGTATTGAGCGGATAGGTACTTTAATACCGGAAAAGTGCAAAAAGGGAGTAAAATTCCCAAATTGAACAGATCCGTAGCAATTTCGTTCTTAAATCGTAGTACAGTCGAGTTTTCCATACCAAAACGTAGAAACTACGGCCAAAACGTAGCAGTAAACAGGTCTGTAGGACCTAACTATAAGCCTATAACATGTATGGAATTTATTTAATATCTGATCTGATATATCCTGAGCAGGCGCTCAAAATGAGTTTATTTCTTTGACAAACTTACCACACTTTACTTGTCCGCCATGATTGTTCCCGAAGCGGAAGTCGTCTGTACAGATCCGGGTACCCGGTGTTTCATATATATGAATTTTGCTCAAAATTAAAGCCTAAAAAATGATTGTTTCCCCCGTTGAAAAAATCTAAAATAAACATTGATAAATATTTGAAGCATCAGATGAATATTACGAAACCAGTTTTAGATTATCTATATATAGCCGATTTATGTTGTTATTCCATATTTTCTGCAGTCCACATAAAGTAGGTATTAAGAGACTTTAAAATATAGGTTCGTGGAGAAATAATCTGTTTTTTTGTCATGAAAGGATAGATGAACTTCAAAATTAAATTGATAAATATAAATAATGGTTTTAACTGTAGGTACTTTGATAAGGAATTAAATTTTCACTTAGGTTTACTACCCATACAGATGCCATAAAATATTAAGTAGACCAAAAAATGTCTACATAATCCAGCGGTCCGCATAAGCCATATAATAAAAGTACAAAAATGAGTCATGCAGGAAACACCACATACAGAACAAACACTCGCCCGAACAGCAACACAAGGAAACAGCAAATGTACATAGGTAGAAAAACAACAAGAGACGCACAAAGACAAAACAAACATACAATAGGAGGAAGATGGAAGTACCGCCTTGGAACGGTCAGTGACAAAAGTCACCGGGGGTTTAAACCGGTTTATGGGCGCCCAACCTCACCCTTATTCCATCCCCATCCTAAAAGACAAACAGTGTAAATAAACGTATCCCCTTATGAGATGCTGCAAAGCACATGGCGACGGAAAAAACTGACCATCAATATTTCAATAAATGTCGCTATTTCTCAAATAAATCATAATTGGTATACTGAAAGTAGGTATCAGAATTATATATATATATATATATATATATATATATATATATATATATAAAGAAGTGTGGAAAGGGTTCCCACACTACGGGAATATAATAAAGCGAGTAAAAAGTAATACCAAGCCTTTAAACAATTTTTTATTTTTCCTCAACCGGTTTCACAAACATGATCTTCAGGAGGAATAATGATAATAATGTTACATGGCAACAACGTCGTAATGACGTCACGTCAATATGTATAGAACAAGGGACGCCACTCTAGGTGACGTCAAAAAAGTCAGTTTAGGTTAGGTCTGAACATACCTATGAATAGTTTCTCCTTTTGTCGTCTTGAGACTATACTGTCAGTCTGCATTTTGAATATTGGAAAGACTCTAAATTTGGATTGGTCTGTGCTGCATTCGGCAATGTGGCCACTCATTCTGAGCTTTCGTACTGTCGGATCTCTGATGTGTTGGCGATGAACAGTCATTCGCTTTCGTAAATCATTAGTTTCGCCAATGTATTCCCCACCGCATCCATTGCATATAATTATATAAATTACATTTTTTACATTACAATTCATACTTTCTTTCACTGTAACTTTCTTGCCACATCTCAATATGTAAGATTCGCCTTCAATTAAATGAATGCATAATCCACAGTTTGAGCGGTTACATCTGCTAACTGTAGGGGATGTATCATTTTCAGAAAACTTGGCTTTAGTTAGAAGTCTTTTTAAATTCGGTGGCTGGCGTTTGCTTTTTATAATTTTGTATTTATCAAGGGCATTTCTCATATGTGTGTCCCTCTTTAAAATGTTGATGTCGTGATGAATGTCTGAGAATATCTCCGGGTTTCTAGGATTAAATGTACTAATGTATGTAATTGTATCTTGGTTTTGACTATTCTTTGGTTCATTGATGAGATTGTTTCGTTTCAAGGTTTTTGCCTTATCTATTCCAGCTTTTATCAACATGAGGGGATATTTCTGTTTGATCAAATACTGTTCAAGCTCAGTTGCACGTTGATGAAATGTTTCGTCGTTGGAAACTATTGTTCTGAGTCGTCTTGCAAGTGAAAATGGTATGCTAACTTTTGTATGTTTTGGGTGACACGATGTGAAAAGGAGATATATTTTGCTGTCTGTCGGCTTATAATAAATATCTGTTTCTATTGTTGTTTCCTTTTTCATGACAAGACAGTCTAAAAACGGAAGTTGTTTATCACTGACATCCATAGTGAATTTGATATGTTCATTTAAGTTGTCCAGAATGCTTCGTAGTGTATTAAGTTCTTCCGTCGTCTTGGTCCACGGAATAAAACAATCATCTAAAAATCTTTTCCAAAATGATTTGAATTGTGCTGAAAATTCCGATCCAAATTCTTCATTGATCCTAGTATACAGTATTTGCTCGAGGTAGCCGATGGTTAGTGTTGCATACGTTGGGGCGACCTTGGTCCCCATTGCAGTTCCTTTTATTTGACGGTAAAACTCGTTGTTAAAATCAAATGTATTATTTTCAAGAATAAATCTCAATGAGTCTATAATGAATTCTTTGGTAAATCGCCCGGGTATTTCAAGCCAAAAACTAATCGCTTCAAGCCCGAGTGTATGACAAATATTTGAGTACAGAGATTCGACATCAAAGGAAACTAGAAGCGTGTTAAGAGGGATGGTGGTTTGCAATTGCTTCAGAAAATCTGTTGTGTCTCTTAAGAAACTAGGCACATGTTTTACTAATGGTTTTAAAATGATATCAATAAGGTTGCTGAGTCTACTGGTTAGGCATGTTGGCCCGGCAATGATTGGTCTAAGTTTCAAGTCGTTCACTTCTCCAATGTTTACTGTCGAATTTACTGCATTTTCACAGTGTTGTTTTATTTCACTACTTTTGTGAACTTTCGGTAATCCATAAAATTGACTGTTTTTAATTTCGAAATTTTCTAAATATTTAAATTTAGTATTCATTATTATCACAGCTCCCCCCTTGTCTGCTTCCTTAATAATGATATTAGAATTTGATGAAAGAGATTTGATTGCATTTCTTTCATTTTTACTTATGTTAGTTTTGGTAGAAGAAGTTGCATTTAAAGGAATGTTTTCGACATTTTTAATGAAAGTATTAAGTGATTGATTTCTGTCCATTGGAGGTATGAACATACTTTTGTTTCTTACAAGTGAATCGTCTGGGTCCTCTTTGTCATGAAAAAATTCTGCTAATCTGATTTTCCTACTAAATTCTGCAATGTCCTCTCTTATTTCATTTATATTTGAATTTTTCGGAGTTGGAGTGAATTTCAATCCTTTCTGTAAAATGTTTTTTCTTCTTCTGAAAGTACTTTGTCCGAAAGATTAATAATTTTGATATCAATATTATCTTTATGTTCTGTATTTGAATGGTAATTTACGTACCTCGTCTCATTCTCGGATCTCTGTCTAAAAAACGGTTGTCGTCGCGGTTTTGCCATGCATTCCTTTCCCTTACTTCGCGGTTGGCTGGCTCTTGAAATGAATGTACGTTGCGACCGATGTATGTGGTGCGTTCATAGGAATTGTCATTTGGTCTGTTATCAGTTCTGTTTCTCATATAAGATGTAGGTGTCGTTCTGTTATTGTGTCCTTCATTGGTATTATCGCGACTATATTCCCAGTTTTGTCGGTATCTTTGTCCGGAGTCTGTGGTCCTGGCTGTTGCGGGTATGTGGTTCCGGTCCTGCATGGTGTCACGCTGCTTTGGTCTTGGTTCGTACTGCTTCAAAAAGGGGTTTGAATTTGAGTATTTTTCATGAAATTCCTTTTCATATGTTTCCATGTATGGTTTGTATTTCCTTTCCAGAATGCGGTTTGAAATATTTTCATTTTGCCTGACCTCGGATTCCCACATGTGTTTAAGTTGTTCTCTGGTTTGGCCACTACATTTTCTTTCAATAAGTGCAGTCATGTTTTCGTCACAAGATCTGAACTTTTGTTGATGGCTCTCGGAAAGAAGTTTTAATTTTTCAATCTCAAATTTGTAGTTGCTTAGAACCTGCGATTCTCTGAGTTTCGTTTGTTCTTCAGTTTCGGTTGGTATTATGACTGCCTGGAGCTTTTTTGGAATGATGATGGGTGTTGAATTCAGCCAGGATTAGTATTTATCTGCTAAAAGTTTGTTGCGAATATGCTGCCAGTAATGATTTTTACGAAATTCGACATTCCTGTTCCATGTCTGTGTGATTGAAGATTTTATTCTTGAGGCATCGTTTAGCCAAGTGTTCCTTATAGGTTGTTCCGAACTCTGTGGGGTTTTATTGATGTTCTCTATAGCTTTAGTAACTGATGTTAAGGCAGTGGCGATATTTACCTGTGTTCCCTGTGTGGCGTCGTTGACTGGTCCGTTAGCAGTCTTTTCGCTAATAAGTTTCTGCTGATCCCGGATTTCTCTCAAGAGTTCCTTTATCTCTGACATTTCATTGAAGAATCGCTGCATCATGTTGTTTTCAGACGTTTCGGTATCGGAGTTGGTTGGCGTTACAGTTGTCTCCTCAAGTTCTTCCATTGTCCTATCCTGTCGACTGGAGGCTGTTCTCCCTCTGTTTCCACGGCCTGACATTACGTCCCGTAGTGTGTATTAAATAAAGAAGTGTGGAAAGGGTTCCCACACTACGGGAATATAATAAAGCTTTATATATATATATATATATATAAAACTATTTTCAGCATATATATATGAACATCAGTGTAAACCTTGCATTTAAGCACATCGTCACATCATGACATATCATGTACAAAATGGTACACAATAGACACTTACAACGACCATACATTTACAAGGCCATCGAATCAATAAAGTATACAAGTTATTCCTGCATCATTTAACCCTTTTTCCTGAAGAACGCGACTTCATTGGTATTTGCTAACAGTTAAGATTCGGAACAGACTTCACGAAATAAGGCGTCTGATCTGGATCCAAACTGTCTGATACTCGTTTTAGTTTTGTTTCGTATTTTTCTATTTAAAAATGCAACAGTCCATTTGCAGACGACAAATTCAAAGCAGGCGATATTAACGGCAGGATATGTATTAGGTACCGGTAGGAATCGTTATCAACTGACAATATACACCCAAGTATAGTATCCAGTGAAACGTAGGAAGGAGAAGTTATGCGGGTATCCGAGATTTTACGAATGAAAAGTGACGTACATGTAGTTAATATTATTGATACCCAGGTATGCACATAATTACAAATTGCCTCTGGATGAAACAACATAATACCTACAAGGTATGAAATACCATACACCTATGTGTACTCTCCAACGAAACGTACATAGGAAAAGTAATACAGGTACGATTAACAAAGGGGTTGAAAACAAGCTAGGCAAAGAAAAACATATGTTAAACAGACACTCAAAATAAGAGGGAATAGTAACCTTATAGAAAGGTTTCACCTTAGTGCGGGAAGATGCTCGATTTGTCTTCATTATTTGGCTACTTAATACAGGTTACGCTGTAAACAATTCAACACAGACGACATGAGCACACTGAATAAAATTTACAAACAGTTTTGATCCAGATCTGACGATATTGGCATCTGATCAGGGTCAAAATCGTCTGACGCTTGTATTGATGTGTCTCCAATAAATCTCCCAACATCAGATGCATGATAAAGATACAATGTCACGTAAAAGATGATTGACTGTAATTTACACAATTCACTCCCAACGAAACGTACATATAATCGAAATAACTCATAGGTAACGCATAACACTCGATAGACAGTGTGCCTTTGAAGGATACACCCACCTTGTTTAGGCATTGCCTTCTATATTACATATACCTGCCAAATATGTAAAACAGACACTGGTCTCAGCTAAGCTTGAACACCTTTGCAGTGTTGCAAACGGGAAAAGTGTGGTCATTTTATTCATGGGCACTATAAGTCCTCTCCATTGATATCTATCTTCCAAGAAGAGCCCTTCAGCGAAGACGGGTTATCACTCAAATTATTAAGATGAACAACCGTAAAATATAGTCAATATAGGTCAACATTTAAACTCGTGAATATTCATGTATGAAATCGCAAACACCTAGTTTGCAATGTGCGTCGTACATATTTAATTTAACCATTTACGAGATATATATATATATATATAGTACACCTAGATCAGATAGCTCCAGTTTAATAAATAAAATGCAATAGCTCTCAAACATTAAAATTGTAAATGTAAACCACATTGAGCAGCAGCCCATAAATAAAATATTGCACCCGTTTTGGCTGAACAAAGACCGCGCTCAAACGGACATAGTGAAAACAACGGTATTTCGACTAGGCTTACATTTGCAACTCCGTCAATGTGTTCAATGCTATATCATATCAACAGACACCTTTTGCATCGGGTTGACGGTTGATAAAAGAATACATCGACACCTGTTTGCGAACTACGTGCCGAAATTGCTAAAGATTGACAGTATATACCTTGTTTATACAGTATATGCCCTGTCTATACCCCCGTGTTTGTACGCTCGATTCTAAAATATAAGTAATAGGAGAAACAGGAATGCAGGTGTCGATTAGAACGTGGTAACAATAGGGAACACACTTATTGATGAGTAAACTAGCATCCATAAGGCATCTAGATTAAATCAAGGAAATTAGTACCAATCAGGAACCGTCAATAAGGGACCTAATGTTAAAAAATTCTTACTAATTGTCGGGTACGTCTAACGTCGTGCGAAATCTTGGCTCCACGGCGCCAAGACGTCACGTACCCTTACGTAACGTCACCAGTGGCGTTAAAGAGAAAGCAAGCACGACTTGAATAAAGTAGTAAACAGATAAGACGCTAAATTTCCTTTTCATCCATCTTCAAAGTAGAGTAACCATATTTTTGGTGCCGTGACGAAGTGGACAATGCAGTGGAATACACGTCTAACACAATGCGAAACACAATAAATTAAGCGAAGTTCGAAGAAGAAGACTTTTCAAGCTTAAGCCGGAGAAAACTTCTACAGATACTAACAGAAAAAATCGAATTGACCGGGACAATAAATGAGAACTATGCGGAAGTCGAGGATTTAATGTCAGAACTTGTAGAAAGTGAACAAAATTTTATCGATCTGGAACTGAAACTCGACATCATTAGCGAGAGAAGTTCAATATGGAAAATTAGTCAAACAGGGAGAGCCACACACGACATGACACTGCACCAAACACCATCAAACAAGAAACGGTTAAGCCACAGGACAAAACATAACAGGACGCAGATCAAGACGAAAAACATTAAACATTAAACATTAAGCATATTAAACAACAAAATTGACCATATGCTGAAAGCAGGAGTACCGCCTTGGAACGGTCAGTAACCAAAATAAGCTACTGGGGGACTTAAACCTGGTTTACGGGTACCCAATCTCGTCCTTATCCCACTTTCACCAAATTCAAAATGTAAATAAAATTCCCCCTCCAGACAACTTCACAACATGCATAACGATGTCTAAAATAAAATGATTTGAAAATAAACGTCTGAGGTACACAAGCAACGTCATCATTTAAATGACGTCATAATTTAAAAGTAAGGGAAAACTATATGAAACACTTCTACACCGACATTTTATAAAAAGTACATCGCAAGAAGATACAAATACTAGTGGATATTAAACATGCATAACTGATTTGTTTGAAAAAGAATAAACTTGACATCGTAGACATGTACTCAAATCTACAACATGATGAGAGTCACTACAGCTGGGGACCGTACGTAACCATCATCACACGTGCGCTTGAAAAGTAGCAGCACTTTTTATCACAAAACTTACTTTACTGAAGAACAAATGAAATATAGCACTAATTGGACGTGATCAGATGTTTGCGAATCACTAACTTTTCTTTGGGGTAACATATTTGTACGTTATCGGAATGCTATATACCGTCAGGTAATTGGTATTCCTATGGGTACGAATTGTGCACCACTTGTCGCAGATTTGTTTTTGTACTGCTATGAGAGAGATTTCATGTTGCGTTTGAATCCTAAATCACAAGTAGATGTTATAAAAGGCTTCAATGAAACTTGTCGATATTTGGATGATATTTTTAAGCTAGATAACCCTTTCTTTGATGCTCTGATTCCTACACTTTATCCTACAGATCTCAAATTGAATAAAGCTAACCCGTCCGACAATTATGCAGCGTTTCTTGATCTAGACCTTAAATTTGATAATGGAATGATTTCTTCTAAAATATATGACAAAAGGGATGATTTTGATTTTAATATTGTACATTTTCCTCATCTTGACTTAGGGGGTGTATATATCTCAACGTATTCATTTTGCTAGAGCTTATTCATTTATTGACGATTTTAACAGTCGAAATCTCATTGTTACTGAAAGACTGCTTAAGCAAGGATATATATATACCATAAACTAAGAACTAAGAAAAACTTTCTCTATTTTTTACTATCGAAATCTCTCGCTTATTGGTAAGTACCAATGTAATCTCAAGGCGCTTCTGTGACACGGTATTTCACATCCTGATTTTTAAGGTGATGTGATTTACAAACTTCGTAAAATTATTGGACATACCGATTTTCTCACTGTGTTCATCAAATATGTTAAAAAACATTAAAAAGGGATATGATCCTGTAGTACTACAACATACTGCATGTTTGGTTGTCAACCCTTTTACAGTTGCCAATTACGCTGGCCTCTTTGCATGTATGCCAAAAAGAAAGGTTTAGTACTCTATGAAGGCGACCTCTTGAATCCAGAAACGGAAGGAGAACGTCGGATATCTGTACTATTTTCGTTTTTGTCGTACCCTTAAATTACTTTTTCTACAGTTACTCTGTTTGCAGCTCAATCATTTAGTACACTAGCGATAGGTGTATACAGTTTGTTCAATTAAATGTTTTCGTTATACAAGCACTTTAACACTGTATTTACCATCGCGGTTGTTGTAGATTAGTCGGAGAGGGGGTACGTTTATTTACACTGTTTGTCTTTTAGGGTGGGGATGGAATAAGTGTGAGGTTGGGCGCCTAAAAGTCGGTTTAACCCACCCCAGTGACTTTTGTCACTGACCGTTCCAAGTCGGTACTTCAATCTTCCCACTATTGTATGTTTTTTTTGTCTTTGTGCGTCTCTTGATGTTTTTTATAGTTATGTTCATTTGCTGTTTCCTTGTGTTGCTGTTCGGGCGGCTATTTGTTCTGTATGTGGTGTTTCCTGCATGACTCATTTTTGTACTTTTACCAATTTCAATGGATATGTTACTGAGTCGCAGACGTTCTATGACTGCTTGAAGTCTCCCATAAATTCGAATCATATCCTGTCCAGTGTACAAAACTTTACATATCCTCGCTCGTTACTACACAACGAAGTTGCGTCTTGCATTGTCGGATTTCAATTGACACATGCAATTACGGAAAAGCCGCACATGATCTTAAGTGCATACATGCATAGAGTTACCGCGGCCCGACAGCAATATTCATAGCATGCAAAGTTTTCATGACAAAGATAAACGTCTACGATCTCTTCTTAATAAAGGTCCCAACTATAGAATACCTTACTTGGTAGATATCAACTCTTTTCTAGGTCAAATTGCTGAGGATTTATACAATTTTAGTATTAAATGGTGTCGAAGAGAACACATACAAAAATGAGTCATGCAGGAAACACCACATACATAAACAAACAGTCGCCCGAACAGCAACACAGGGAAACAGCAAATGTACATAACTATAAAAACATCAAAATTACAAAAATGAGTCAAGTTTAATCTAATGCTCTTTCGAATTGGAAACAATAGTTTTTTGATATTATTGACAAACGCATTTCATTTTATAGCTATAATGAACACCTTTTTCTACCTAAACCTAGAAATTCTTTTAGACAGCTTAAAAAGGGTTTACAGGATTTCAATTAAAATTACGTTTTTGTACCTGCTGATAATGTGATTATTATTTGACGATTACATTATATCGATGTGTTGATGCAGGAAATTATTAATACCAGGTCATACATATCAATTACTACTGGTCGTTTCAGACCATGTTAAACAGTGCGAACAACTATATTAAAATTACATAACATAAACTCCCTACAATGCATTGGCTATCAAAACTACATAAAAACCATACAAAGCGCGTTTCATTGCAAATTCTAGCTCTTGTACAACTACCAAAGTATCTGTACTTTTGACTTCTTGTTTTAACAAAGATAAAAGAACATGTGACATTCTATTGTGATAAGACATGAGAATTCTGGAATAAATCTTTTCTGGTCTATTAAGAACTCTTCAGAAGTCTTAAACAAACTTAAGAACAAAAGGTTTCTTGCATCCAGCCTAAGCTCATATGATATTTCTACTTTGTACACAAGCCGTCCTCATAATTTAGCTAACAATAAACTTACTTAATCCAGAAAGTATTTGCCGAGAAAAACCATCATTTCTGCTATGCAATGCTGATAAAGCTTTCTTTACTGACGAGCAAATGAAATAATACACCAGCTCAGCATGCTCAGAAGTTTGCGAATCACTAACCTTTCTTCTGGATAACATATTTGTACTTTATGGGAATGCTACATGCATATACCGTCAGGTGATTGGTATTCCTATGTGTACGAATTATGCACCACTGATCGCCGATTTGTTTGTGTACTGCTATGAGAGATTGTTCATGTTACGTTTGAATCCATTATCACAAGATGTTATAAAAGCCTTCAATGAAACTTCATGATATTTGGATGATATTTTTAATTTAGATAACCCTGTCTTTGATGCTTTGATTCCTACAATGTACCCGAAAAAACTCAAATTGATTAAAGCCAACCCTTCCGACACCTATGCAGCTTTTCTTGATCTAGACCTAAAAAATGACAATGGAATTATTTCTTCTATAATATTTTATAAAGGAGATTATATTGATTTTAATATTGTAAATTTCCCTCATCTTGATGGAGATGTTCCTCGTGCCCCATCTTGCGGGGTTTATATATCTCAACTTATTCGTTTCGCTAGGGCTTTTCTTTTGTTGATGATTTTAACAGTCGAAATCTCATTTTAACTGAAAAGCTGCTTAAGCATCATACACTAAGAAAAACATCCTCTAAATTTTATTATCGAATTCTCTCACTTCTTGGCAAGTACCAATGTAATCTCAAGGCGTTTCTGCAACACGGTGTTTCACATCCTGAATTTATGGTGATGTGGTTTACAAACTTCTTAAAATTATTGGACATACCCATTTTTCTCACTTTGTTCACTAAATACATTAAACAATTCATGAAAAAGGGACATGATCCTGTAGTATTACAACATACTGCATGCCTGGTTGCCAACCCTTTTACAGTAGGCAATCACGCTTGCCTCTTTGCATGACGGCAATAAGACAAATTTAGTTCTGTATGAAGGCGACCTCTTTAATCCGGAGGCAGAAGGAGGACGTCGGTTATTTGTATAATCTCTTTTTTTGTCGTACCTTTTATTACTTTTTTACAGTTACTCCGTTTGCAGATGAATCATTGAGTACTCTAGCGATAGATGGATACGGTTACTTCTTTAATTATGTTTTCGTTTTACATGCACTTTACCACTGTATTTGCCATCGCGGTTGTTGTAGATTAGTCGGAGATGGGATACATTTATCTACACTGTTCGTACGTTTATTTACATTGGTTGTCTTTTAGGGCAGGGATGGAATAAGTGTGAGGTTGGGCGCCCAAAAACCTGTTTAACCCCTAGTGAATTTTGTCACTGACCGTTCCAATGTCGTACTTCCATCTTCGTCCTATTGTATGTTTGTTTACATATAATAACAACAACGTTGTCTATGCACAAAATTGTCCCAGTTTAAGAACCCAACATTGCTTCAGTATAGCACAAAAACAGAAAGTAGATGGGGTACAATTACCCTACAAATTATAACAAATGCTAACACGCGCATTGCTGGCAACCCGACTAGCAGGGCAATGGGACCCCCTCAGTGGCCTTATTTCCTAATCCTGCTTGGGCTCCTCCTGGATTCTCCCCACTTATATTTCAGGCATCCAGCCTCTTCTGACCGCCACCCTGGGTTGTTCGCCCAGATCCCCTTACCGAATGCTGACAGTCCCTGGGTCAAATACTAACTTTGACGGCACAGATGCTTTGCTTTCGTCGTGACCCTTTTATCCTCTGCCCTGAAAAACACCTCCAAGGATGAATTGCGTATGGGTCCCTTTGCTCCTGAGCTTTTTTCTGGAGGCAAATTTAATGAGAATGAACAGGTGGACAAAACTTCTCCAAGGAGCTCTCCGGCATCTTGCCCTTCTCCATGGAAGACCCTCAAAGTCCCCGTGGTTAAGCACAAACCTTCTAAGGGCCTTTCTAAGCCCCGTGGGAAAAACGGTCTCTCCTTCAAACGGGGTACGGCCGAAAGCCGCATAAGACCGGTCCCTGTCCCCCTACCTCGGGGCAGGCGGTCCAGAGCACTCTCGCCGTCCCCACTCTAGGGATTCTGGCACTTCGAGGCATTATCTCTAGGGACTCGCTCTTTCTGCAACCCCTCTTATCCGACCTTTTATTCTTGTGGGCGCCGATTTGGTGCAATATCACCCATGATCCTTGGACCCTCTCTATTGTATAGACACTCTGTATAGACACTCTATATCACTCTGGTTCGACAGCCTCCTATTTCCAGGGTCCCTGTTCATCTGTCGTCGGATCATGCGAACACACCGGACGCTGAATCCTAGCTTCTGGCAAAAGGGCCGATAGAAAGGGTACTGAATGAGAATTCGGCGGGGTTTTATAGCCGTCTCTTTCACGTTCCAAAGAAAAATGACGCCTTTTGACCGATCATCAACCTTTCTACTTTAAACAAGTACATAAATGTCGAACTTTTCAAGATGGAGACCATCGCTTCCATTTGGTTGGCTACATAACCTGACCAATGGGGCGTTTCCATAGATTGCATACTTTCAACTCCCGATTCACCCAGGAGATAGATACCTCCTGTCACTGGGGTACCGTTTGCTTGTTCCGGGCTCTGCCCTTTGGCCACTTTACGGCCCCTAGAGATTTCAATAAACTATTTGGGGTCGTAGCAGCCTATCTCCAGCAGAGGGGTGTCATTCTAATTCAGTACTTCGAAAAATGGCTACTGCACCATTTCCTTCGTCATTATTTTCTTCTTAAACTCCGCTACAGCTGGGAGGTTTTGTCTCAGTTGGAACTAGAACTGAATCCGGAGAACTCGGATATTATCCCATCGAAAGATTCCATCGTTGTGGGACTGAATTCCCTTACGGACTCCTACACGATCAGGATCCCTCCCATAACGTTCAGCGGATACCTTGCATCATTTTTTCTCTTTTCGGCCAGAATGGCCACTGCTCAGAATTAGACCCTACGAGCTCAGAGCCCTATCCACTTCCTGTGCCTTTTTTCAATCACGCCCGTTGGATGAGATACCTTTTCTTCCGTTTACCTGCGCTCTTTACCTAACCCCACAGAACAACCTACAGCTGTATAACTCATAGGGCTACCACTGATGCTAGTAGATTCTTCTGAATAATAATTTTCCAAAATGGTCGCACCGACGCCATTAGAAAAGTGCAAGCCGTTACACTGTTTGAGAGGCCACAATCAGACCTAGGGAATGCACCGGTAGTTTGTCCTGTGAGGGTGCAAAAGGGCGCAGATAAAAGGAAGAAAAGATAGAGCTATTCTTCCAGGAAGCAGCCCTAAGGATCTTATCCAACGGGGCGTGGTTGGAATATGCCCAGAAAGTGGATAGGACTGAGACTGAGCACATAGGACCTTCTTCTGAGCATTGGCCCTTCAGACCGAAAAGAGATAACAGACGCATGATATCCGCCACCCGTTGTGGGAGAGATCCTGATCGTGTTGGAGTCCGTAAGGAAATTCAGTCCCACAAATATGAAATCTTTCGGTGGGATGAGATCCGATTTCTCCGTATTCAGTACTACTAGTTCCAACTGAGACAATACCTCTCAGCTGTCATGGAGGTTATGAAGAAGAGAATGACGAAGCAACTGTCGGCGTACTGAATCAGATTGACACCAATCTGCTGGTGATAGGCCGCTACGACCGACCCCCATGGGTTTGGTGAACTCTCTGGGGCCGTAATGAGGCCAAATGGCAATGTAGGGGACTAGTAAACAGTACCCAAGACAGAAGCGCAATTGGTGTCTGTCTGCTGGGTGAAATGGGAGATGAAAATATGCATCAGAGAAATCCATGGAAATGCTCCATTGGTCTGGTTTGATAGCTAGCCGAATGGAAGCGATGGTTTCCATCTTGAAAGATTCGACATACCTGTTTACAGTAGAAAGGTTGATGATTGGTCAAATTGCGCCATTTTTCTTTGGGACTTGAAATAGACGGCTGTAAAGGCCTACCGAATTCTCGTTTAGTACCCTTTCTACTGCCCCTTTTGCGAGAAGCCAGGATCCAGAGTCCGGTGTGTTCGCATGATCCGACGACTGATGAATAGGGACCCAGGAAATAGGAGGCTGCCGCACCACAGGGATATGATAGCCTGCCTCTACAATAGAGAGGGACCAAGGGTCCTGTGTGATATTGCGCTATGCTGCGACAAAGTGAAGCAGCCTGGCGTCCACAAGAATGGAAGGTGGGATAGGAGTGGGTTCAGTTCCTAGAGCTGATGCCTCGAAGGGCCAGAACCCCTAGGCTGGGAGCGGGGACAGCTCTGGGCCGACTACTCCGAGGTGGGAGAACAGGGACCGATCTAATGCGGCTCTTGGCCGAACCGCACTGAAGGGGAGAACATGGCTTATCATGAATTGCAGTACTTCTTGTTCTGAAAATTGAATACCGCTTAAGCCGGTGCTAGGGGGCGTGAACAGTGTTGCACTTTCAATTACTGTTCATGAACAGACTCAATAAAACCGAGTCTGCAATTTTCTGTTTTTGTGTTGCAATTTTTGCTTTCGGGGGATCACCTCCTTTCAGAATTTGTTCTTAAGACCATGTTTCTCCTGGTGCTTAGAAAGGCCCTTAGAAGGTTTTGCACATAGCCACGGGGACTTTGGGGATCTTCCAAGGAGAAGGGCAAGATACCCGAGAACTCCTTGGAGAAGTCTTGTCCACCTGTTCCTTCTCCATAATTTGCCTCCGAAAATAAGCTCCGAGGAAGATTGACCCGCCTGCAATTCAACGTTGGAGGTGTCTTGCAGGGCGGAGGCGGACTAAAGACACAGCTGGTAGGAAAGGCGCTTGGAAACTTCAGAAGAAGGAGACTCTGAAGCTAGTTTTTCGGATAAAGCAGCAGCTAAAAGGTCTATGTTGGAAGCTGTCTCTGGCGCAACTCCTACCGCTTGAGTAGAGACGAGGCCCGGGACTGTTGACATCCAGCAAGGGGATCCGGTCAAATAACACAGGGTGGCTGTCAGAAGAGACTGGAGGCCTGAGAGATGAGGAAGAAGCCATGGATCTCGAAAGGTTTGAGGACACGGTCCAACCGACTGCAAGCCTGAAATGGAAATCTTCATTTTGGTCTGCCAGGTCTAGACGGGGAGAGACTCCAGAGACTTTGAAATATTCGGAAGCTCTCCCTGTTCAGAGTAGCTCAAAGGACAATAGCGAGCCCTTGTGAGTTGGCTTAGGGGGCATAGGGCATATGGAAAGCGGGAGGAAGGCGAAAACAGTCCTCCAACGCCTTATCAAAAGCAAACGATGACGGCTCAGATTCGTCGACGACCGACGACTGAGCCTCCTCTAGGTCCAACATTCCAGTTGTATCCGACTCCCTGAAAATAGGATTGTCTCTATGAGCCATTATGCACAGGACTTCCTGTTCCCCCTCAGACTACATTCTGGTTTTTGTCGACGACAGCATTACACGGAGATGAAGTCCTCCTACAGGCTCTGAAGAGTGGACTGTGAGTGGGCAAGGAAGAGGACTGTCGCTCCCTGAGTCGAACTTACCACATGTCCTGACCGGTACGGAGGCCAGACAGGCTGTTGGAGGGGTAGGGGAATGGGGCCACCTATGGGGGGCAAGCCTTGCTAGTTGGGCTGCCAGCAGTGAGTACCGGCTGGCGAGATCCTCAAGCCGGCGACTCCGAAGAGGAAGAACGATATCGATATAATATCCCATTTTAGCTTGGGGTGGGGTGGGAATATAAAGCACAGACACAGACACAATAGTAGTTTGTTTTTAAACTGGGGTAATTATATTCAAAGAGAATGTTGTTGTTATTATCATGTGCAAATTTACTTCGTCATTCATCTTAAAACCACTTATTGACAATGTAGCATTTGTTACATTTTGTGGGGCGATTTCACCCCGCCAACTTTCTTTGCTATGCTGAATCAATACTGTGTATCTACGGAACAGAAAATAAATAAATAAATAAATGACCTGACAACATTTATGTGTCATTTGAAAACGTTTTATATGAAAAATTAATACACATAACATACTCATTTGCTGAATAAGGTCATTTTTTTATTTTAAGCTTTTTTTAGATTCTCATTAATATTCATGAATATGCAATCGAGCACAATTGTAGTTTGTTCTCAAACTGCGACAATTTTGTGTATAGAGAACGTTGTTGTAATTATTATAAGCAAATTTACTTTGTCATTTATCTTAAAACAACTTATTGACAAATAGCATTTTTTAAATTATGGGGGGGGGGGTCATTTCCCCCCCCCACCCACTTTCTTTGCCATACCGAAACAATACTGTGTATCTATGGAACACAAAATGAATAAATAAATTACCTGACAGCAGTTATGTGTCATCTGAAACCTTTTAATATGTAAAATGATTAAACATAACATACTCGTTTGCTAAAAAAGGTCATTTTTTAAAAAAAAATAAGCATTTTTTAGAGTATCATTAATATTCATGAATATGCAAGAAAGCAGTTTGTTCTCAAACTGGTACAATTTTGTGCGCATAGAACGTTGTTGTAATTATCATGTGCAAATTTATTTTGTCATTCATCTTAAAACCACTTATTGACAAAATAGCATTTTTTAAATTCTGTGGGGTCATTTTACCCCACCCACTTTCTTTGACTTACTCAATACTGTGTATCTATGGAACAGAAAATGAATAAATAAATAACCTGACATCATTTATGTGCCATTTGAAACCTTTTAATATGAAAAATGAATAATCATAACATATTTGTTTGCTAAATAAGGTCTTTTTTTTAACAATTTAAGCAGTTTATTTCAGACTCTCATTAATATTCATGATTATGAATAAAAGACTCCTGACATGTGATAAATATATTGATATTTGTTTAAAACTATTTAGATAAATTATGTTTTTGCATCTGAATGACGCTAATGCTGAAACTTCGAAATATTGGTGGTTGCCATGGAAACGCGCTGACCGTTTGCTTATCCAGCATCCAATACTTGTCCAACAACCGGAACTTGTTAACATATACCTTAAGCTTTAAGAAAATATAGGTGTACCAAATTCCCGCTAGGGGGGGTCGATTATGGGCCCTTGGCCTAAATATATATCTAATTTGATAATTGAACTCCTATATCTGTCTTTAATTGGCAGTCTCTATAAATGAGATTTATTATTGATAGCAATTAAATCCCTCACTAATTGTAATTAGAAACAATATCGATACCATTCAGATTAACACCAAATGCAATTAAGAACATCACCGATATAGAATATGACAGATTTCATTTGAGAAAATTATCGATGGCAATTAAGACCATCATCAATGTCATTTAAGAAAATGGCCGAAACTAATTCAGAACATCACAAATGTAATAAGAAATGGTCGATACAATCTAATAATTGTGTTGAAAGTAATTAAAAATTCAAGAACATTCACAGATATGAATTATGAAAATCACCTATGCAAAGTAAGAAAATCTCGGGATGCAATAAACAAAATTTTCATCCAATGTAAATAAGAACATTCACACATATCATTGAATAATAACAATTATGAACATCAACGATAGCAAGACATAAAACACTGATAACAACGAAGTTCAACACTGATAACAATTACGAAAGTGTCACACAGCTTGGATCCGGATTAGAGCTCGAGTTACTCGGCATCTCATTTGGATCCAAACTGTTAACAAATGACAGACAAAACATGTCTTGCATAAGAAGGCTACTACGTAGCATATCCTGCTTGATGCGATTGGTGTTTAATGTTCAGTGTGTGTGTACGTTTCGGCACTTTTTGTCCTCTGATCGTGCATTTGGTTATGTTTGATGCTGTGTCATTTTGTGTCTGGTTCTCTCCGTTTGACTGTTGCTTTTTCACCTCTACTGTATTTATGCCCAGATGCAGGCACAGTAAGGCACGGCACATGGTGTAGACTGTCACTTTACAATATACATACTCATGTAAAAAATAACATCATGAATTATTACTAGCTAAAAAAAATTAACAGCGTATGATCACATAATATTATGGTCATGGCTATGTAAGACAAGTGTTCCATAAGCACATGGGGCATATTTCGATCAGAAATCTGCTACAAGAGCCGTCAATTGTGCAAACTGTTAACCAATTGCAAAATCATACGAGTTCAAAATGTCGCTCATATCTATGATTCACATTGCCCTGGTTTGTGTTCAAAGTGCACATTATCATATCATATAGGTTTCTGATTTCATTTTTGTTCTTGTCCTTATTTATAGACGTTTAGTTTTACAATTTGCTTTGACCCACACAAAATTATATGGAATCTTGTGTCTGCCATTGATCGAAGCTGACTCCTCTGACATAATTCGGTATTAAACTCGTCAGTAACGTTGTTTAACAAGTAGAAACTAAACTAACCACCAAACCATTTTAAAATGATGAATAATGTTATATATCTTCACATGTCGTCTCGTCTCGTCGCAATTTCTATTTGATATTATAACCGTGATCATTATGGTAAGTAACACTATTTGCAATGACTTCATACGCCAGTATATTGGCGAATCGATAATTTTGGATTAAAACAATTAGGCTACGGATAAGACATCTGGTTATTGATGGTAAATACTCACGACTTTCTCTATAAAGGTGAAGTCCCTACATTTGAAGCGTTTCAAAACCACCTAAAATATACAAAACGCATTTGTTTATAATTATGAAAACTGAATGAGATTTAAACTTTAATCAATATGGTGTACATACGTATAAACCTTAAATCAGTAATGGATATGTAGCAAGTATGATAATTCTGCAACGTTGTCACAATTGGGAACAGTTCAGAACCACATGAGATGTATAGTAAATCTACGTCTCTTTGTAGATTCAAGATGGTTGTTATTCAGTCACTTCATATTTACATTAAGAAACTGGGGGTTGGGATGGGAGATTAAGTCAAAGATGCAGTATATCAGAATTTCATTACACATTGGTGCCCTATAGTAATCGCCTTGTCCGGTAGTCCGGCAGTCTGTCCGTCCGTCCGTCAGTTAGTCAGTCACGTTTTCTGTCCGCTATCTAATAGTTTTCATCTGATCTTCACCAAACTTTCAGAGATAGTTTAAAGGTGTAAACTCTTGACCGAGTTCGATCACCACCTAAATTGCATTTGACACATCTGAGTTATTGCCCTTGATTCAGTCAAAATGGCCATTTTAGCCTTGTCCGCTCTCGAACGCAAATAATTTTCATCTGATCTTCACGAAACTTTTCGAGTATGTTTATAAAATGTTGAGTAAGTTCGATTACCACCTAAATCGCATTCGACACCTTTGAGTAATTGCCCTTGATTCAGTAAAAGGTGGCCGTTTTAGCATTTTCCGCTCTCTAACTCAAATAGTTATCCTTTCTTCTTCACCAAACTTGCGGATAAAGTTTATAGGTGCTAAATCTTGACCAGGTACGATTACGAGCCGAATCACATTAGGCACCTCTGAGTTATGGCCCTTGATTCAGCCATAATTGACCCTTGTCCGCTCTATAATTCAAATAGTTTTCTTTTTTTCACCAAACTTGCAGAGGATGTTTATAGTTGAAAATTCTTGACCAAGTTTGATTACCAGTCAAATCGCGTTAGAAACCTCTGAGTTATGACCCTTGATTCAGTCAAAATTGTCCGTTTTAGCCTTGCCCGCTCTATTATTCAAATAGTTTTCATTTTATCTTCACCAAACTTGCAGAGGATGTCTATAGTTCTTGACCAAGTTCGATTACCAGTCAAATCGTATACCACACCTCTGAGTTATATGGTCATTGATTCAGTCAAAATTGGCCATTTTAGTCTTGTCTGCTTACTAACTTAAATAGTCTGATCTTCACTACACCTGCAGGGAATGTTCATTGCTATAACATCTTGGCTAAGTTCGATTACCAGCTATATTGCCTGTGGCACTTGAGTTATGGCCCCTTGAATTAGTCACACTTTGCCATCAAATCCTTGTCTGCTCTTTAATTCAAACATTTCTCATTTGCTATACGCCATACGTGCTGACATTGTTTATAGGTAACCGGTCTTGGCCAAGTCATCATGTGGGGCCCTTTCTGACTTGGCCAGTGTGCTAGTTTAGCAGATGTTATGTTAAAGCATTTCCCTGTTGAACATTCATATAAAACTAAAGCCATCATATATCGCTGATTAATTTGTTAATGTTGGATATGCCTTGGCTGTATTTATGTACGTATTAGCTGAATTGTTATAATGACATGTGTACACAGGTTTCTTTGGCAATGGTAGAAACGGTGGCGCCAGATATATTATCTATTATTATTTTATAAGGAACCATTATATGCTTTATGATAACTTCAATTTACCCTTATGAGAATAAGTAGTAGTTGTAGTGGTAGTGAAGGGAATTATTAGTGCTAGAAGTAGTAGTAGTGGTGGTAGTAGTGGAAGTGGAGGTAGAAGTGAAGAAATAGGCGTTGTAGTAGTAATAGTTGCATTATAATGTTAACAGTAATGTCAATAGCAGAAGGGTTAGTAGTAGTAGTAGTAGTGGTGTAATTTATATAGTAATAGTGGTAGCAAATATGAAAAGAAGTAGTAGTAGCAGTAGTTATAGTGATGGTAGTGGGAGTGGGTAATAGTGGTAGTTGTGATAGAGAGGACGTACTAAAAGTAGTTGTAGAAGTAGTAGTAGTAGTGGTAATAATATAATTTATGCTGTAGTAGCAGTAGCAGTGGTAATAGTAGTAGTAGTAGCAGTAGTATAATACGTATTAGTAGTAATTGTGGCGATGGTGGTGGTAGTGTTGGTAGTAGTAGTAGTAGTAGTAGTGGTAGTAGTAGTAGTAGCAGTAGTAGTACTAGTAGTAGAAGAAGTAAAAGTAGTAAGTGTGGCGATGGTGGTGGTAGTATCAGTAGTGGTAGTAGAAAAATAAACAGTAAATATATATTCTGCTGAGAGGTCATTCTCACTTCGGTCTGAAAGTTGGCTATATTTTTAGTAGCAGTAGTGGTGATAGTAGTATTGATGGTAGTAGTTGTAGAAGTGATAATAATACGAATAGTAGCAGAAGGAGTAGTGGAAGTAGTAGTAAAAGTCGTTGTATTAGTAGTTTTAGTAGTAGTAGTTATGTAATTATAGTAGTAGTATCAGTAATAGTAGTTGTTGTATTAATATTAGTAGTAGTAGTAAGTAGAAGTAGTAATAGTAAGTAGTAGAAATAGTAGTAGTAGTAGTAGTAGTAGTAGTAGTAGTAGTAGTAGTAGTAGTAAATAGCAGTAGTAGTAGAAGTATTGGCAGTAGTAGTTGTAGTAGTAGTAGTAATGTAGTAGTAGTAGACACACATTTAGTATTAATGAGGGTGAAAGTAATGCCATATTCACCTATTTCATTAACCACATGACAACAGATAACATATCAACCTACAACTGTTGCACAAATTGCACGTATGTCATCAACAACTCAGTTATCAAACTCACGTGTCCTGAATGTGTCCGTAAAATATGCCGACAGTTAAGTATCGACACAACGACAGTGCCATATCTACTTATAGACCATGTTGTTTTTCTATTTTTTCAAAATGGATTGATGCAAATATCAATATGAGAACACACAAGAACGCGAGAAAAAAAGCTGTTTATGCGAAATGTTTTAGCTGTTTGAAACAACACTAAGTTAATATTATTTGTCTATACTCGAAACTATGATGAGGTAATTTAACACATTGGACTCTGATGGGCAGATGTACACAGCGTTATCTGTTATCTGTTTGCAAATGTTATCGCATTCGTCTATAGCCTGGTTCGTAATGTTGTATTTGACATCGATCAGTACGCAAACTTTGTTATATTATCAAAAATGGGTGAGGTAGATGAGAGTTGAGTAGATAGGGTGTCTCAAAACCAGTATGCATAAGCAATGTCAAAATGACTCTGAACGTCTAACAAGTAGAATTTTAACCTGCGGTTTGGATCCTGACAGTTTAATGTTGGTCTAAAGGAAGGCTGAAGCTCCTACATTATATTTGAGCATTACTTTAGAACTGCATTAAACATACACATATTTATTTCCACAAGCAAGCAGAACAGACCCTCGTCAGAAACTTTGCTATTACAGTCGTCTGATCCGGGTCTACTCTGTTTGCATAGGCGTGGAAATGTGCTCATAAGAGGACTACAATGAGCGAAAAGAGATACCTTTCAACGTGAACCAGTGCTTTTTCATTACTTATTAATATATGCTCTACCTGAGAAATAAATTAATAAAAATGTGTGTGTTGAATGAAGGATGTATGTTTTAAAGATATGTTAGCATTGATATTAACGACTTGTAAATGTCGATTTCATTGGCTGGAACAATTTAGAGACAGTAAATATACATGAAATAGTTATCCTTTTAAACCCTTTCTCTCATATTTATATGGGTATGCCTTTGAAATCGCAGTATACCCAAATGAGAAGATCTCTGTAACCATCCTCTGGACAGAATCGGCTGTTTGCTTATGAAATTTTACAGATGTGATTGTCTAGATTTTGGCGGAGCAAAATCACCCCTTGAAACATTTCCTTTATAAATGGAAAAGTAGTAAAGTCAAGCAGGCAAAGCCACATGCAAGACGCAACCACCACCAAAACACCGATAGACAGCATGACACACACACACACACACACAACCACACACCCAAACGCACACGCACACACACACACGAAATGAACACAGAAAACACCAAAAGACACACAAGAAACAGAGACAAACGTTCCACAACATGAACAAACCACAAGCACAAAGACGCAAGGCAAACAAAAGGAAGGGTGACAAAGAGAGTACCGCCTTGGCACGGTCAGCAGCAAAAACACCACTGGGGGTTTAAACCGGTTTACGGACGTCCTAACCTCACACTTCTCTCAAAGTCACCCTAGCTTTACAAATATTGTAAATAAAGGTATCCCCGCTGGACTTACCCACAACATAGACGACGGTGAACACAGGACAACATGTAAAACATAGCATAATAACTGTGACAATCCGTCAAATATGTACTCAATGACTTTGCTGAAGTCAGAGCACCTGCAGGTAAGCCGTTAAGGGCACGACAGGGAAAAAACAATACATGAGTCTGGTAAGCTCCTCCTGTATCCAAGTTTAAGAGTATACCATCATAGAGTACTACCCTCGGCCTGTCATCGCGCAAGCAAAGAGGGAAGCGTAGCTACCGACTGTAAAAGGGTCGATAACCAAACATGCAGTGTGTTGCAATATAATAGGATCATAACCTTTCTTTTTAAATTTTTTAATGCGTTTTATAAACAAATCATGAAAATGGATATGACCCCGAATTTTCCTAAGTTTGTAGATAACATCCCCATAAAATTCTGGTTGAGAAATGCCTTGTCGCAGTAACGTCCGTAGATTGCAATTATATTTACTAATGAGAGGTAAATTTCGATAATAAAATTTAGAAAAGGTTTTCCGAAGTTTGTGATATCTGTAACCTTGCTTAAGAAGTTTATCAGTTATAACTAAATTACGTCTGTTAAAATCTTCAAGCAAAGAACAGGCTCGGGCAAACCTAATAAGTTGAGAAATATAAACACCATAAGATGTAGAACGTGGCACATCCCCATCTAGAAAAGGATAATTAACAATTTTAAAATTAAAATCTTCTCTTTTATCGTATACTTTGGACGAAACTTTATCATTTGTAATAGAAAGATTCAAATCTAAAAATGAAGCATTAATGTCAGATTGATTAGCTTTGTTTAAAGACAGTTCTTTTGGGTAGATTGAAGAAACCATAGTATCAAAATAAGGATTATCTAAATTCAAAATATCGTCTAAATACCTTGAAGTTTTATTAAAAGCATTAACAATATCGGTCTGTGTATCAGGTTTTAAGCTAAGCATAAAATCCCTCTCGTAGCAATACAAAAACTAATCTGCAACAAGAGGGGCACAATTTGTACCCATGGGTATACCAACAACTTGACGATATATGGTATCTCCATAACGCACAAATATATTATCTAAAAGAAAGGTAAGAGATCTACAAACATCAAGGCAAGTCCACATTGTGTAATGTTCAACTTCCGAATTCGAAAAGAATGAACGTTGAACATTACAAGCAATGAACATTTTGTTTTCTCTGGCAAAGGTTTTTTCTATTAATTTAATAAGTCTATCCTTTATAAGATGGTGAGGTAGAGTAGTATAGAGTGTAGAGAAATCATAAGAGCTCAGTAAAGAAATGTTATACTGTTCATTTTCAAGTTTTGTTAAAACATCATTTGAATTTTTTATGGACCAAAAAACATTAATACCAGAATTTTCATATATTTTATCACAGTAGCGTTTAACATGTTCTTTGATCGTAGTAAGACAGGACGTCAAAAGTATAGATAATTTAGTAGTGGTACAACGGCTAGAGTTGGCAATAAAACGCGACTTATAAACATTAAACTAATGAAAATTTATAAAGTAGCCATTCATCTATCTGTTCATGAGATAAACGATTGATAATTATTTAGTACTCGCCTACACAAATGCAATACGAAATATGTGGGTTTTCAAACAAGTGTTAGCGACTGAATTCATATTGAAAACTTGCGGACTGTTAACTACGTTGCGTGGAACTGGAGGCGGCCATATTGAATAGCATATGACAATGACCCCATTATTAATCATGCATGTCCGTTTGGTGTTTTAGCGTAAACAAGGTATACCCATACCAGACCGCTCCTGTAGGAAAAAGGGTCTGCTCAGTTTGCTAACTGAATTTGATAGATTGTTTTCTTTACTTTCCAAAATGGCTACGATGCCCCCGCATTTCATATTTGTAATAAATACAGAATAGGGAAAGGGATAAATGAAATGTTAAATACAAAGTTTATTTATTGAATAAATATATTTGACATCAAATTTTACATCCTTTGTAAAACTAGTTTAAACATTTCCCTCATATACACACGCTTTTTCATGCATTTGCATGATTTGCTTCACGTTGAATGGGTGTCCCTTGTTTCTCAATATATTCTTAACCCTCTTTCGTCATATGAACGCCTTTTCACGAATATGCAAAAAGAGAAGACCAAGATCAGAGGCTCCTAAAGGATCAGGGTATGTTATGTTTGCTTATGAAATCATATATCTGGTTCTATAGTTTCCGCCAAAGTAAAAAAGGCATGGAAAGGATTAAACTTAAAACAATGACTAACTGTTTGATATGCATATATATTAGAGATGAATGACAGCTCGTCGTGAGATAATGAAACGGCAGTCGTCGTCCAAAGAGACAGTAAACCTTTTTAACTCTTGAATACTCTAACAAGAATTCGTGAATTTTCAATTAGAATAATTTTCTGTCTGACATTTGACCACTGGTCCTAGTCAAAATAGCAGAAACTGTGGAATCAGATTTATTTTGTTTCAAATCAACCATGATTAATTATTCTGAAAGTGGGATACACTTCGAAAGCAAAAGTGGCAATGCGAAATGAGAAAATGGCAGACTTTTTATTGAGTCTATTCATGAGAAGTAATTAAAAGTGCAACACTACTCACACCCATACCAAGGCTTAAGCAGAATTAAATTTTCAAAACTAAACACATCAAAACTAATGATCCCGACAGACCAGAAAATCTAACAACACTGAAAATTAACTACGGTGTGACTTTGTGTAACCCTGTCTACTCTGTTTGTAGTGGTGTGGAAGGCGTCACTAATCCCTATCGACTACGCCGAAAGGGACTATAGGTGTTGCATTTTATCCATCTGTCTGTCAGCCAGTCAGTCATACTTCGGTTTTCCGGACTTTTGCTAAATCCTTACTGATTTACAGAATATTGAAGTGATATTTGGTATTTAGCTTAATTATAATGAACTACAGATCAATGCTGGATATGTTACGCTACGTTGAATATTTCACGATATTACAGCAGTTGGGCTCTATATACAATCTCAGAAAAGTTTAACCGGTAGGGGTCTACGGCATTGCCTTCAATGCTCCCATATATTTATTATGAGTTAAATAGACAGAGAGATATAGAGAGAAAAAGACAGATGAACGGAGGTAGGAAGGGATAGAGAAAGTCAGACAGAGAAAGAAATATTGACAGAATGAGCGCTGAAGACACAAAGACGGCAATATCGACAACGAGTCAGACAGACATAATGAGAGAAAGAAAAAAACAGGGAGAGAAAGAGAGAGACATACATAGAGAGACAGAGAGGAAAAATGTAGTCAGAAAAAGAGAATTGGAGAGAGAGAAAATAGAGATAGAGACAGGCGCATAGAGAGATTCACACGAAAGAGACACAGAAATCCAGAGAGAGACAGAGGGGAGAGAGAAAGAGGGATATCAGACAGACAGGCAGACTAACAAATAGCAGACGAGAAAGACAGATACACAAACATGGGTTGACTTCGATATCGCAATGTTTTGACTGTTTGCAATATATTGTACTTTATCGCAATATATCATAATACGGATTAAATGTATTGCAATGCGGATTGACTGCGCTGTTTCAATACTGAACAAAAAGTGTCACAATATATTGTAATATCGCTTGACCGTGTCACAATATGTTACAATATGGTTTGATTATGTGTAATACATTCCGATTCGGGGTGATTATATCATAGTATATTGCAATATTGGATGAATGTATCACACTATATTGCAATATGATTTGACTGTGTCACAATATATTGATTGACAATATTGGAATAAGACAATATATTGCAAAATGGGCTGACTGTATTGTAAAATTGCAATAAAGTGCAATGTTGGTTGATTGTATCACAATACAGAGTAATATCAGTTGACTGTGTCGCAATAGTTTGAATAGGAGTATTGACTGTATTGCACTATATTGCAATAATATTGGACTGCATTGCAATTTACTGTAATGTGAGTTTACTCTATCCAAATATATTGCAATATGGGTTGTCTATTGCAATATATTTCAAAATGAAATGACTGTACTTCAATATGTTTTGACAGTATTGTGAATGAATGTACATCAATATATTTCAGTGTAGGTGAAATATCGTTATATATTTCAACATTGATTAGATATGTCACAATGTATTGCAATATGGTTTGACTGTATTGTAGTATCGTCTGACAGTATCGTAATGTCAATGACTGTATTGCGGTATATGACATCGTGTGTCGATGGTATTGCAGTATATTTACAGATGGACTGTATTGTCATATATTGCAATATGGATCTTGCCTTGATCGTTGCACCTCTAGTACTAGTATAAGCACGCGTGCCGCTATAATTCTCAAGCCATCGAAATAAACATAAACTGACTGTCTGATCATGTTGTCCAAAGCAAGTTGAAGAAACCTCCACTTTGAATCTGAAAAAGATAATAGTTTAAGCAAACACAAAAGAAAAAGCTACATGCATGTATGTCTCAAAGATCAGGATTTGAAGTTCCTTAATAACTGTAGAGCATCTTGAACTTTCAACTATTATCGTAGATGTGAAAGTACTGTTATGTACAACGCATTAAATTTCCACACGTATGTAAGTACGTCTACAGATTCAAAAACAAACTCTCGAAATAATTAACCTTGCTGTTCAAATATAATGTCTTCTCAAAATTGTCACTAGTGTTATGATGGCTATTTCGGATTTGATCAATCTTTTGACTAGTTACCGTCAAACAAAATGGACAGACGCCAGGTTACTGGGTGTCGCTTATGGATCAAAAAGTTTTTGCTATTGTGTTTAGAGATGTTTGTCACTTTTTCGACTGTACATGTAACCATTAAACCTCCTCCATTGATAACTATGTATATAATATAATGACGTCATTAATATTAATAACAATAATTTGTTATAACAGCAGATGGAAACAGGTAAGCTTGGCCATGGCAGAAACTGTAGAATCACATTTATATTATATCACAAACAAACAGAGTAGACTCTTATAGGAGCCGTCTGATCTCGGTCTACTCTTTGTAAAAAGGCATAGCAATGTGTATTTATGGAGTAATGTTTTAAGGCTTTATTCCATAAATACACCCTTTAATACCGTAGACCAAGCTCAGACTGCTCGCATAAGAATTGCCTAATCAGGGTTTGATTTATTATAACTTTTATTTTACAGTTAGGTTTTGCCATTGCCAAATATTTTGATGTTCTTATGCCACAAATATTTTCTTAATTAGACATTCATGATTTCTAACATGACTACTCATATATTAAATATTTACAAAGGTGTTTAGAGTATAACCGGATCAAATGTTGTCAACCTTGCTATCTGCATGAGCATAGAAGATCAAGTCAGGGTCTAGAGTAAACTCTCTAATGACCAGATCAAAATGTGTCTATCATTCTGTCTGCGTGGGCAGTGTAGACCAAGACAGGATCAAGAGCTAACTCCCTAATGACAAGATCAAAATGTGTGTACCTTTTGAATCTATCTGTGTAGGCAGTGTAGACCACGACAGGGCTAAAGTAAACTCTATAATTACCAGATCAAAATACGTCTGCCATTATGTCTGTGTAGACAGTGTAGACCAAGAGAGGATCTAGAGTAAACTCTCTAATTATCAGATCAACATTTGTCTACATTTCAGTGTCAAAATCTGTCTGTATTTCCATCTGTGATGGCAGTGCAGAAATGTGTCTATCTGTCCGTCTGTGTTGGCAATGTCGATCAAGACACATGTTATAGTCTTATGGATAAAATAAATAGGAGGGGAAGTGACCGTCAGGATCCAAACTGTTTGTTACTGTTACTGGGTTTTTAAACTAATAAAATAAAAACTGTAGTAGACGACAAAAGTTGCACACGACCAAATTTGGCAGCGAAAGGGTTAAATGAACTATTAAGCGATTCCTCGCGTTACATACTCTCCAGAGGGTTTCTCCGATTGTGGAAAAGCGTCTCTATCCGAACGACCCTTTCGTATGGTCAAATGCGAGGATCCAATTCCACCATATCTGAGTTTGATAAAAAGTATATGAGGCAGCGATACAGTTGGTGCAATTTAAGATACTCTGTCTCAACTTTGGCATTGTTATTGAGTCCACTATGCTTCGTAAAACGCACTAAATCGGAGCTTGTTAAATATTTAGCTGCCAATGTCGCTTCTGTAATTACCTATGCATAGTTTGGATCCAGATGAGACGCCGAGTAATGGTTTTGAAAGAACAGTGGACAAAATTAGAACAAATGCTAGTTATAGCAGATGACAAATTTTGCAGACGATAAAATTTGGCAGCGAAAGAATCATAGACATATACATACATAAAAGTATGTGAATGCCTCTGGTGTAACAGAGTCTTTTAAGATTATTGAAACTGGTAACATACTTAAAGATGTTGGTGAAACCGGGCCCAGATATCCATATACTCCTGTAGGAGCAATGTGATAAGGGTCTGCTCTGTTTATTAAGAAACTGACCATGCAGGCGCATGCATCTTTATCTGTAGCTCTGTTAGAACATGCATGGAATTCAGGAATACATGTTCAGGAGGCGAATGTATCAAATTACATTATTATTTGTTTGTAATATCATTTTCAAAGAACATTACACAAATTTAGTCGCGTTAACGAAATAGATGTGTTGTACAAATAGACATGACTGGGCGGATGACATATTTATTCCTGACGTGTCCGGTATCATGCGCAAGGAAATATTAATGTACAAACACGTGTATATTTTTATCTAGTTCGGTTTACTTATATCAGATGAAGGATTAGTGATTGCCCTACTTTTCCATCCAATCAACGAGCCGTATTCTTGACATTTTTCAGACTCAAATCCTCATAAATTTTATAAAATCGACTCTAACTTTCGAAGACAAACCTTCCAGTGCGCATGTGCAACAAAACTCCGCCCACTACTAGACAAAACGAGTTGCTATGTAATGCCGTTATCGACACGCGAACGAGTGTACACACAAGCAAGTGTTCATGTGTGTAGACCGTGGAGAGGAAGACTGTATGAAAACAACTGAGAGGCAGAATTATAGATCTAGTAATTGGGCTACCGTGGACTAAAAAAGACAAAATAAACCGAGAAACATCCAACCTATTGAAGCAGAATTGTTGAAAAAGGACTAATGTAAATAAGCAAATAAATTCAGGAAAAAAGAAAAACCTGTAGATTCTATTTGAAACCGTAATCCCTTCCCTGTAATCTTTTAAATTTAAGCCTTCACCTCTTTATTCTTATTTCAGTAATAAATCTGCCCATAATGAATGCTTAATATTAATAAGCTGTATTATATTGGGTTTCGGTAGCAGTGAAGATTTAAATCTGTGTAAACCGAGTAGACGTAGTCCTTCAAAAAAGACCCTATTCTCATCTTTATCCTTTGTCTGTCATTCTCCTACACATTCTTTCTCGTTTTCTTTTTTTCCCACACTTTGTTTTTGTTATATACTTACTAACTGTATGTCATGTATTTTTCGCCATTGTATTTTGATTGTGCACAATTTTGTAGGGGGAGGGTCGAAACTAACGTTGTCAGAACTTGTGACCCAACCCCATTTCCTATATATGTATAGAATGGAAATAAAATATGTTTAAACTATTTGGGTCTACAAAGGAAGTGGCAGTCTGCAGCTTCGTAAGAATTAGAAACAGAGCAGACAAAAATCAGACAGCTCCTATAGCAGTTGTCTGATCTGGGTCTACTCTGTTTGCAAAGAGTATGTGCTTAAAGAGTATCAACTTATAGAAATGTACGAAGATATTTGTAAGTCATTAGAAAGCAGAACATCAGTCAGACAATCGCAATGTACACTGGATATGGATATTAGCTCACATTTATACCTGTTTTCCCACTCACTCACTCACTCACTCACTGACAAGATTGCAAACTCAAAGTTATCTCGCCAATGCCTTGAACCAACAGTTTATGTAGAGAGATGTGTTAACAGTCTCCTGGAAGCGGGCGTGCCCGATTCCGATAGTTGCGAAAATTACCAAAGTACTCAAACCACTCAGATTAAAAAAACAACAAACAAAAACAAGCCCAAACAACAATTAGCTTAGCAATACACTGTCGAGATCTTGCATATTAGAAACATCTATCCTTCCTAAAATACGATGTTTTCGGATCTAAACTGTTTAAGAGTAGGCACTAACATTATACATGTACTGACATAGCAGATCCAGACCAAAAATCCTCGCTGTTAAAGGCTTGGCATTTGATTTCGATCTAAACTGTTTAAGAGTAACATAGCAGAACCATACTAACGATCCTCACTGTTAAAGGTTTGGCATTTGATTTGGATGTAAACTGTTTACGAGAAACATAGGAGTTCCAGACTAAAGATCGACACTGTTTAAGGCTTGGCATTTGATTTCGATCTAAACTGTTTCACGGTAACAGAACTGATCCGCTCTGTTAAACGTTTAGCATTTGATTTGTATCTAAACTGCTTAAAAGTAGGCTAGCATCCCAGATCCGGACACCAGACCAACTCTGTGCGGCATTTGATTTGGATCAAATCTGTCTCCTTTAGTTTTGTTCTAGTACTGCCATTACTTTGATCAATATTTCAGGCGATTTCGTTAAAAAAATCTGATTTTTTTATTTACACGTTCTATTATGGCGAACGTTTTGAATGACATCCGTACATTGGGTTGTATTTTTGGAATTTTGTTAGTCGGACAAGGTAGTTGAAAGAAACAAATGCTTTTTTATACGTAGACCAAATCATTTCATTTTGTTATACCGCAATTTAAGCCAAAATCCTACTACGCGTTTCAATAGCGCAGATTCTAGTTTTGCTACGTGAAAATAAAGCATTATATTTAGACGTAGCTTGCATGATAATATACCGTTGATAAAAAAGCAAGCGGATGTCTAAAGTTTTTGGACTAGAGTAGACCCAGATCAGACAGCATAGGAGCTTCTGATCTTGGTCGTCTCGGCTTGCAAAGTGGTCCACAGACGTCACTTACTATAAAGTAAAGGGTTATCAGTCTGTTAGCCCGTTGCCAGATAGCAGGTCAAAAGACACATTGTTGTCAGCCATTATTATTTGGACTCCAGTAAAATTATGTAAAAGATGTTTTACACACAGATGGTGAATATTTGATTACGTGACAAAGCCAAATAAGGCAATGTTTACAAGAAAAAGGCGCGAAACCAGTTTCACTGTGTAGGATTTTCAAAACATAAGCACGTGGGCAAATTAACAAAGACGACGTTTGTTTGATTGGTGGGTTTTCTGAGTATTTTGCATAAACGGATGTGGGTTTAAATGGACCATAATCACGTGACCATATATAAGTTTATCATTGCTCAGTGGGCTGGGCTTATAAACTCGGCCTGTTGAAAAGTAGGGCAATCACTAAATCGGTTAGAGCTTATAAACTTCGCTTCGCTCGCGTTATCGGCCGTCTTATTTTCGAAGACAGCAGTTTATAAGCTCTAACCTATACATAGATGTACCATGCATAGAAAATGGCGTATTATTGTCTTCACGGGAGGGCAGATATCCTAATTGTTTATCGGACTTTTTCCTGTCCTTTGGATTATGTTCATTTGCATTTGAAGTCGCTTATAATATGTTCATACCATTTAATCCAGTGTATAGTCTAATACATAAACAATTGATGTTATCATGCGCCAGAAAGTGTAAATTTATAAATACATGTGTATATCTGAATTACAAAATGACTTTGTCACTCTGTGATATGAATGCATCACAGCCGTTTGAAAGTGGCACAAGCTGTCCAGGAAATTTATTAATCAGCAATCCGACGTAAACCCTGTTGATGCACCGAAATGTTCTATATCTGAAACAAATGTGTGCAACAATTTCAATAAAACCAATGCGGAATTGCTAACTTCCTAGGCTCTGAAACAACTCTTAAGTGCAAACCAACTTTTGAAATAGACTGGAAAAGAACTACCAAATGCACGGAGGACGGTGTCTAGTCCACCCATGGGATTTGCAAAAAGACATGCCAAGGTTTCTAACTCGCACAGCATAATATGATGTCCGTGTCCCAAATAGAGGTTATGATGATCTCTTCGGTATTTAGTGATATTAAAGTTGTAACTCTACCATATTATAAAGGTACAAACATTACTTAAGCATGTACAGGTTGCTCAGTGCTCAAGGGTCTCGAGAAGATAGAATATGTAAATGGAAAGTGGAGCCGATTTGCAATATATATATCGGTACCATGCACGAACCTTATGTCGCTACAGTGATTGCATCGAAACAAATTCCGAATACAGATATTGTAGATGTATGTGCAAACTTGGACTTTCACATGCTCCCTGTGACCGTTCTTGTATTGCTGTTTATTATCATATAGCGATACATTTCAAAGTGTTGACAATTTCGTTCTCTTTATGCAGAACAAGTACATCTTCAAACATGTCAACACCAGCCAGCCAAGATTACGTGAAACTCGCATCAAACAAGAACTACATGTGTAAATTTGTTGATTACTACTTGACTTTAGGAGTCTGATTTTTTAAATGAAATTCCAGACAGATATGTGCAAAATTTATATTTAGCCTATAATAAAAAGGTCCAATTTTCAGAGCGACTCTTTGCTACGTGTGATGTAAACCTTTAAAAACCTGTCACCAAACAAACATACAGTAAAAGTTCTAAAGCGACATACGGTTGATGTATTTTAAATTTTGATTTTGAAGACATCAACCGTATGTCGCTTTAGGTCTTTACTGTATGTTTGTTTTGCGACAGGTTTTAAAAGTTTACATCACACGTAGCAAAGTCTCAAAATTGACTGAATGAATCTACAATTTCTGTCTCAGCCAAAACATTGTGTAGATCTGCCTTCATAAACAATTAGCTAATAAATATTCATGATGTCCTTAGTCCTATTATGATATTGACCAATTCTCTCCTACTGACGCCTTTTTGCGCCTCTATAAAATTCAATCTTTGAAACTATTGTCATAAGAAGAGCATTTGCTACATATGTGTAAATGCTATATTTATCGCAGTGGTTTCAAACTACGCAATTTCAAATTTCTCCTTTTCTATACTTTTCGGTAGATTAATTCAAGAGATGTGGTCTAAAAATAGTCTAGGAGGGAATAAGTTAACAGAACAGCATAAAAACTGACGAATACATTAGCCCTTGCCAAAAATCAAATGAGTGGAATCTGGGTCCTAAAAAAGCCATCTGATCTGGGTCTTTCCCGTTTGCAATTAGTACACATCTATGAAAGCATTGAGATCGGGGCCAAATATGTTTGTTTTTAAATAATATAAACACAGTTTCTGCCGTAGTCATAAATTCTGAAAGTGGGTGATCCTTCGAAAATAAAAGTAGCAATGCCAAAATAGAAAATTGCAGACTCGGTTTTATTGAGTCTGTTCATGAGTAGCAACGGCTTAATTTTCAAAACTTATGCCATCAAAACTAATGATCCATAATTCATGTGACTATACGTCATTATAAAAAATAAACTATTTATCATTCATAACGTCATTATTTGTTACATAAAGTATTAATTCAATAAAGGGGTACATAAATAGTCATGAGGCAAAGGTAATTATGCCTCTGAAAATATACAGTACACACTTAATGGTGCATCAGCCCTTCGCAAGACAGTCCGACCTTACGCCTTTACAAACAGAGTAGATCAAGACCAGGCAGCTCCTGATCAGTGTCCATCCAAGGCATAGTAACTTATAGGTTACATACAGAATACATGTTCAGGAGGCGAATGTATCAAATTACATTATTATTTGTTTGTAATATCATTTTCAAAGAACATTACACAAATTTAGTCGCGTTAACGAAATAGATGTGTTGTACAAATAGACATGACTTGGCGGATGACATATTTATTCCTGACGTGTCCGGTATCATGCGCATGGAAATATTAATGTACAAACACGTGTATATTTTTATCTAGTTCGGTTTACTTATATCAGATGAAGGATTAGTGATTGCCCTACTTTTCCATCCAATCAACGAGCCGTATTCTTGACATTTTTCAGACTCAAATCCTCATAAATTTTATAAAATCGACTCTAACTTTCGAAGACAAACCTTCCAGTGCGAATGTGCAACAAAACTCCGCCCACTACTAGACAAAGCGAGTTGCTATGTAATGCCGTTATCGACACGCGAACGAGTGTACTCACAAGCAAGTGTTCATGTGTGTAGACCGTGGAGAGGAAGACTGTATTATAACAACTGAGAGGCAGAATTATAGATCTAGTAATTGGGCTACCGTGGACTAAAAAAGACAAAATAAACCGAGAAACATCCAACCTATTGAAGCAGAATTGTTGAAAAAGGACTAATGTAAATAAGCAAATAAATTCAGGAAATTTCTCGTTTTCTTTTTTTTCCCCACTTTGTTTTTGTTATATACTAACTAACTGTATGTCATGTATTTTTCGCCATTGTATTTTGATTGTGCACAATTTTGTAGGGGGAGGGTCGAAACTAACGTTGTCAGAACTTGTGACCCAACGCCATTTCCTATATATGTATAGAATGGAAATAAAATATGTTTAAACTATTTGGGTCTACAAAGGAAGTGGCAGTCTGCAGAATTAGCTTCGTAAGAATTAGAAACAGAGCAGACAAAAATCAGACAGCTCCTATAGCAGTTGTCTGATCTGGGTCTACTCTGTTTGCAAAGAGTATGTGCTTATAGAGTATCAACTTATAGAAATGTACGAAGATATTTGTAAGTCATTAGAAAGCAGAACATCAGTCAGACAATCGCAATGTACACCGGATATGGATATTAGCTCACATTTATACCTGTTTTCCCACTCACTCACTCACTCACTCACTGACAAGATTGCAAACTCAAAGTTATCTCGCCAATGCCTTGAACCAACAGTTTATGTAGAGAGATGTGTTAACAGTCTCCTGGAAGCGGGCGTGCCCGATTCCGATAGTTACGAAAATTACAAAAGTACTCAAACCACTCAGATTAAAAAAACAACAAACAAAAACAAGCCCAAACAACAATTAACTTAGCAATACACTGTCGAGATCTTGCATATTAGAAACATCTATCCTTCCTAAAATACGCTTCGCTCGCGTTATCGGCCGTTTTATTTTCGAAGACAGCAGTTTATAAGCTCTAACCTATACATAGATGTACCATGCATAGAAAATGGCGTATTATTGTCTTCACGGGAGGGCAGATATCCTAATTGTTTATCGGACTTTTTCCTGTCCTTTGGATTATGTTCATTTGCATTTGAAGTCGCTTATAATATGTTCATACCATTTAATCCAGTGTATAGTCTAATACATAAGCAATTGATGTTATCATTCGCCAGAAAGTGTAAATTTATAAATACATGTGTATATCTGAATTACAAAATGACTTTGTCACTCTGTGATATGAATGCATCACAGCCGTTTGTAAGTGGCACAAGCTGTCCAGGAAATTTATTAATCAGCAATCCGACGTAAACCCTGTTGATGCACCGAAATATTCTATATCTGAAACAAATGTGTGCAACAATTTCCATAAAACCAATGCGGAATTGCTAACTTCCTAGGCTCTGAAACAACTCTTAAGTGCAAACCAACTTTTGAAATAGACTGGAAAAGAACTACCAAATGCACGGAGGACGGTGTCTAGTCCACCCATGGGATTTGCAAAAAGACATGCCAAGGTTTCTAACTCGCACAGCATAATATGATGTCCGTGTCCCAAATAGAGGTTATGATGATCTCTTCGGTATTTAGTGATATTAAAGTTGTAACTCTACCATATTATAAAGGTACAAACATTACTTAAGCATGTACAGGTTGCTCAGTGCTCAAGGGTCTCGAGAAGATAGAATATGTAAATGGAAAGTGGAGCCGATTTGCAATATATATATATCGGTACCATGCACGAACCTTATGTCGCTACAGTGATTGCATCGAAACAAATTCCGAATACAGATATTGTAGATGTATGTGCAAACTTGGACTTTCACATGCTCCCTGTGACCGTTCTTGTATTGCTGTTTATTATCATATAGCGATACATTTCAAAGTGTTGACAATTTCGTTCTCTTTATGCAGAACAAGTACATCTTCAAACATGTCAACACCAGCCAGCCAAGATTACGTGAAACTCGCATCAAACAAGAACTACATGTGTAAATTTGTTGATTACTACTTGACTTTAGGAGTCTGATTTTTTAAATGAAATTCCAGACAGATATGTGCAAAATTTATATTTAGCCTATAATAAAAAGGTCCAATTTTCAGAGCGACTCTTTGCTACGTGTGATGTAAACCTTTAAAAACCTGTCACCAAACAAACATACAGTAAAAGTTCTAAAGCGACATACGGTTGATGTATTTTAAATTTTGATTTTGAAGACATCAACCGTATGTCGCTTTAGGTCTTTACTGATTGTTTGTTTTGCGACAGGTTTTAAAAGTTTACATCATACGTAGCAAAGTCTCAAAATTGACTGAATGAATCTACAATTTCTGTCTCAGCCAAAACATTGTGTAGATCTGCCTTCATAAACAATTAGCTAATAAATATTCATGATGTCCTTTGTCCTATTATGATATTGACCAATTCTCTCCTACTGACGCCTTTTTGCGCCTCTATAAAATTCAATCTTTGAAACTATTGTCATAAGAAGAGCATTTGCTACATATGTGTAAATGCTATATTTATCGCAGTGGTTTCAAACTACGCAATTTCAAATTTCTCCTTTTCTATACTTTTCGGTAGATTAATTCAAGAGATGTGGTCTAAAAATAGTCTAGGAGGGAATAAGTTAACAGAACAGCATAAAAACTGACGAATACATTAGCCCTTGCCAAAAATCAAATGAGTGGAATCTGGGTCCTAAAAAAGCCATCTGATCTGGGTCTTTCCCGTTTGCAATTAGTACACATCTATGAAAGCATTGAGATCGGGGCCAAATATGTTTGTTTTTAAATAATATAAACACAGTTTCTGCCGTAGTCATAAATTCTGAAAGTGGGTGATCCTTCGAAAATAAAAGTAGCAATGCCAAAATAGAAAATTGCAGACTCGGTTTTATTGAGTCTGTTCATGAGTAGCAACGGCTTAATTTTCAAAACTTATGCCATCAAAACTAATGATCCATAATTCATGTGACTATACGTCATTATAAAAAATAAACTATTTATCATTCATAACGTCATTATTTGTTACATAAAGTATTAATTCAATAAAGGGGTACATAAATAGTCATGAGGCAAAGGTAATTATGCCTCTGAAAATATACAGTACACACTGAATGGTGCATCAGCCCTTCGCAAGACAGTCCGACCTTACGCCTTTACAAACAGAGTAGATCAAGACCAGGCAGCTCCTGATCAGTGTCCATCCAAGGCATAGTAACTTATAGGTTACATTTTCATCCATCCACAAGAAACGACACAAGCATGGGCATAAATTCGATACGGGGATTTTCACAGTGGTCAGCAATTCAGAAAAACTATATGGTCCAAGAAGGTCCAGTTGGATCAATGTAGTGTGCAAGCTGCAATTTCGTATTGTCTGTTGCATAAATTAATTTTTCCAACTGTTAGTATGGCCCACGGGTATACTAATGTGGCACAGGAGATACCGTTCAAGTTCGGTAATCATTCCCCTTTGTATTACCCTCAATTATTGTTCAGTACTGAATTATCTCCCTAGACGGATTCACAAACGGTATACAAAATGAGATATGTCCTTTCAGTTTGATTACCTTATTGTTTATTTGTATTTTGATAAGATGGCGAGTTTACTTGACTTTGTATCTACAGAAGAATCAAATATTACATAATTCATAGATATTCAATCCGAGAAAGTACTAACAAATGCCAAAGCATATGATAACTTTTATATGACGTATATGAGATCACAGGTAAGATCAGAGGAACATTTAGAAGGGTCTGCATATGTTGGGAGAGTATTCAAGAGAAGCTACCGAAAAAGATCCCTCATCGTATTCAAACTCCATGAACATATCTGTAGAGCCTTTAATTCAAAGACTCACGTATTGTATTGTTAATTGGTAAGGTGTTAGGCACGACTAAAACCAATACCATGTTTCGCGTATTGGTTGTTTTCACGACACAGCCGTGTCGTCAGCAATAATATTCAAGTATATCTCAGGAACAGGTGAATACACTTGACAAACAAGTTGGATCCATGTAATACATTACACGCCTAAACAAAGGTGTGACTGCTTGACACATTTCTATGGAATGTGGCGGCGAATGTGTTAGGTAAATGCCTTGGTAGTTGTTGTTTTCCAAAGCAATACGTGTCGGCCAAGAACAATAACAAACATTGTCAAATAAAATAATTCCAACCTCCTGACAATATTCATCGTGTAATTAAAACGTTGTTTAAACAGACATGTGTAACTTAAGACATTTAAGACAATTTCGGTTCCTTAAACTTTGAAAAGAGCAGTGTTACACCTATATTAAAGAAACAAGGTTTTCCTCTAGAGTTAACAAACTAAAGACCTGTGTCAAATTTATAATTTCTGTCTACAATATTTGAAAAAGCTGCCCATAGTCACTAAGCATATTGAAACAAAAACACTTTTGCCATCTGTTGAAAGCTGTTGATGATGGTAAAATTACAATTGTAGTCATGACGCAGGGCTGCGTTTGATACCATTGACATTCAAATTGCACTTCAAATTATCCATGAGAACTTTAGATTAGAAGACTCTCCGTTACAGTGAAGCATGTGATACTTAGCTGATAGGACGGTGAATGTGATAATCAATGAATCATCAAGAAAAGAAACCCTAAGATTTGGTGTGCCTCAGGCGCTCCTGCGCTGGCCCAGGAATATTTACGCTCCATTTGTTGCATTTACGCTGGTGTGCGGTGGTCTAGTGGTAACGCACTTGTCTATCAGTCCGGAGGTCCGGGGTTCAAATCCCGGTCCCTCCCGGAAATTTCAGAGACGCTTTTCCGTGTCTCCCACCCTCACCTCCTTTCCACTCAGGGGTTAAAATGGGTTCCTGTGCGGGTCACTCGCCGGTACTGCGGCTGCATGATCGCGCCATATGTTAGCAGTGTTAGATATTGTAGGCCAATGACTCAATGACCAGGAGAGTAAATGTACAGTCGGCTGAGCGGTCATTCGGAATGAAAGTAGACTATAACTAGGTACTTTACTTTTTATGTTGAGCTGCATTGGACAGAGTTGTTGCAAAATAGCTTAAGTGCACGGTTACGCAGATGACCACAAAGTTGCTCTGCAGATTCAAGCTGGAAACATTTAAAATGAGATTTACGTTTTTGAACAACTATCTGCTTATTTGAATGATATTTCTTTTTTGGACGGCAATATGTAAACTGAAAATGAACTAGAGGTTTTTGTCACAAAAACGGATGTCTCCCCTCTAAAAAAAACAATATGTAAAGGGAAATCAATAAAAATGTTATGGACTTGATGATTGATACTTCCCCTCATTATGCGCTTTCCACACCACATTTTTCAATGGAAAAGTAGTAAAGTCAAGCAGGCAAAGCCACATGCAAGACGCATCCACCACCAAAACACCGATAGACAGCATGACACACACACACACACACAACCACACACCCAAACGCACACACACATACGAAATGAACACAGAAAACACCAAAAGACACACAAGAAACAGGGACAAACGTTCCACAACATGAACAAACCACAAGCACAAAGACGCAAGGCAAACAAAAGGAAGGGTGACAAGAAGAAAATGATAACAGCTAATAACTCCAAACATATTGACACCAGAGTTATGGCCCCTGTTCACGACACTTACTTTCATCATGTTCTTTCCATAAATGAAATGTCATTCCAATAGCATCAGTCGAACAGGAGTTATTGATCGGACAAAACATATAACAAAGGGCAATAACTCCAAAAGTATTGAAGCCAGAGTTATGGCCCTTATTCATGACGTTTTCTCTCATCATGCTCTTTCCATGTATGAAGTTTTAATACAATGGCAAGAGACATGAAGGAGTTATCAACCGGACAATAAAGCATTACACAAATATACAAGGGGCAATAACTCTCAATTTATTGAAGCCAGAGTTAAGAACCTTATGCATGACACTTTCTCTTATCATGATCTTTCCATGTATGAAGTTTCACTCCAATGGCATGTACCATGTAGGAGTTATCATCCTGACATTTTTTTTTTATTTTTTACAAAGGGCAATAACTCCAATAATAGTGAAGCCAGAGTTATGGACCTTGTGTATGACACTTCCACTTGTCATTATCTTTCCATATATGAAGTTTCAATCCAATGGCATGAGCCATATAGGAGTTATCGTCCGGACAAAAACGTTATTTTTTTACAAGGGGCAATGACTCCTATATTAGTGAAGCCAGAGTTATGGACCTTGTGCATGATACTTCCTCTCATTATGCTCTTTCCATATATGCAGTTTCAATCTACTGGCATCAGACATATTGAAGTTATCGTCCGGACAAAAAGTGTGACGGACAGACGGACAGACAGACGGACAGACAGACAGACGGACAGACAGGCAACTCTCACGAAAACAATATGTCTCCCTCATATAAATATGGGGGGGGGGCATAATAATGCAAAACCTGAGACTATTGGTGAAGGTAGGATAAGTGAGAGTGCGGGTACCCACAAACAAGGTTTAAGCCCCGAGTAGCCATATTTGGCTAATCACAATTCAAAGGCGGTACTCCTGCTTTCACCCTATGGTCAACTTTTTTATTTAATATGCTTCATGTTTGATTTTTTGTGTCTTGATGTTCGTCCCGTAGGTTTTATATTGTGGCTGTGCCGTTTCTTGTTTGATTGTGCTTGTTATGGTGTCCTTTTGTGTGTGGCTCTTCCTATTTGACTGTTTTTTCATGGTGTCTGAAAGCAGTTAGCGAGAGTGGATATTACTGGAGTTAAAGTAGTATCGGGTGTTTTGTCAAATGTGTTGACCATGTAAGAGATCTTGATGTTTGCTTTAGAGCTGATCTCAATTTTGACAGGAATATACGGAAAACATGTCAGATAGTCTATGCTCAATTGCACTAAAACCTGCAATCAATTCGAAATAATTCATATCGAAAATTTACTGAAATATTAGTCCATCTCGAATCGACTTTTGTACTGGACTTTACATTGAAATTCTAACGTATCAAATGTATCAACTTCAAATACCGCAAAATCAAGCTGCTCGGGTAGTGATGATGGTGTGTTTGCCCAACCTAGTGCTAATATTCTAAAAGCCCTCCATTGGTTACCAGTCAAAGCTAGGATTAAGCTTATAATACAAGCACTCGTTTTCCGTGTCATACACGGAACAGCTCCATCATATCTCATAGCTGTGAAAAGGTAATACAGTCTAAGATCAGCTGCTAGTGATACTTGTATTGGTGTTATTTAGCTAAAACGAAGAACCAGACTTGCTGATAGATCCATCTCTGTTGTGGGGCCAACATGGTGGAATCCACCACCAACGGACTTAAAGTTCACTACATTCATTCAGAAAAAAAACTTCAACATATCTTTTAAACAAAATAATTCATAACCAGTGTGAATTATAGTATGTAGTTTAAAGCTGTGAAATATGACTTTGACATTATCTGACATATTAAAGCGCAACATAATATGATTGCATAAAGTGTTGCGCTATATAAATATCCGTGACTGATTGAAAACACACACTGTAATTATAAATACTATTAGCATGGTACGGCTACTTGTATAACCGCCTGGTGTTCCACTGTAGTCGTAGGCAATGAGTATGTTTGTTTATATGGTACTACAACACAGCCTTTATTCTAAAAAGGTATGGCACGGCTACCTGTGCTACCGCCTGGCGTTCCACTGTAATCGTTGGCAAAGAGTATGTTTGTTTATATGGTACTACAACACAGCCTTTATTCTAAATAAGTGTAATACGGCTACCTGTGCTACCGCCGAAAACGCATGGTATGTTTAATATGTTTGTTTATATGATACCCTATGTGTCTCTAATCTGGGTCTGCACTGTTTACAAATGACTGTGCACTCTATTCCCGCAATCAAAAGGTTAACAAACAGTATTAGAAGCTGCACTGATTTACCTACGTATGTACCTAACACTAAACTTTAGTTATTATAATTTCCAACTGATGACAAATTATTTGTTTAAAGCAGTTCATCTTGTGAAAACTAAATACACATCAGGGGAACACCCTCGACTATCAACAGAAGTGAACGTTGTTAAATGTGTAGAATATAGGACGAAGTTTTAAAACATTTACTAGGTATTAATTTGCTCTGTATAATTGTCTACATCTATACAGAGTAGACGCTCATTTTAAAACCAATTTTGTTACAATAGATCATATCTTGATAAAAATATGTCTATTATGTTGTATAATTTGAATATCACTCACTCGTTTAAACAATGTTTGATATTTGTTTTCACATGTATATAAACAACACAAAGTCAATTCAGTTTATTTCGCTTTGGAATTCTAATATTTAGATTTGTTTTCGCTTCTGGTTATAAGGGTATCAAATTTTCTGGATACACAAGAAAGTATAAAACTGTATGACTTTTGTATCCTCACGAGAGTATCAAACTGTACTGATCACCAAGAGCGTAAAACCTATATAGATCCTCACGAGAGTATCGAACTGTACTGATCACCAAGAGCGTAAAACCTATATAGATCCTCACGAGAGTATCGAACTATATGAACTATATGAATCCTTACGAGAGTATCAAAATGCATGGATCATAAGAGAGGATAAAACTGTTTACATCCTCACGGGGTTATCGAACTATATGGACACTAACTCTAAAAGTGTATCAAACTGTCTGGATCCAATCGAGAGTATCAATCGGTATGGGACATTGAATGGAATGGATTCTAATGTAATATCAAACAGTATGGATTATTCCGATAGTATCAATCAGCATGGATCCTCACGAGAGTATTAAACATTTGGATCTTCACCACAAATATAACACCACATGGACTTGCTGCGAATCACTAATGTTTCTTCCGGATAATATATTTGTACGTTATGGGAATGCTATATATAAACAATGGTATTCCTATGGGTAGGAATTGTGCACCATTGGTCGCCGATTTGATTTTGTACTGCTATGAGAGAGATTCCATATTGAGTTTGAGCCCACGATCACAGGAAGATGTCATAAAATCATTCAATGTTACTTCTCGATATTTTCAAATTAGATAACCCTTTCTTTGATGTTTGGATTCCTACCATTAACCCAATAGAACTCAAATTAAAAAATAACCCTTATGACATTTGGGCGGCTTGTCTCTATCTAGACCTTGAACTTGACAATGGAATAATTTCTTCAGTATTTCTTGTTCTGAAAATTGAATTCCGCTTAAGCCGGTGCTAGGGGGCGTGAGCAGTGTTGCACTTTCAATTACTGCTCATGAACAGACTCAATAAAACCGAGTCTGCAATTTTCTCTTTCTGTGTTGCAAATTTTGCTTTCGGGGGATCAACACCCTTCAGAATTCTAAAATTTATGACAAAAGAGATGATTTTGACTTTAATATCGTAAATTTCCCTTACCGTGCCTCAATAACTTCACTTAAATATGTTTTCGTTTAACATGCAGTTTACCACTGTATTTGCCATCACGGTTGTTGTAGTTTAGCTGGAGAGGGGATACGTTTATTTACATTGTTTGTCTTTTAGGGCGAGGTTTGGCGCCCAAAAACCAGTTTAACCCCCAGTGACATTTGTCACTGACCGTTCCAAGGCGGCACGTCCATCTTCCCCCTATTATTTGTTTGTTATGTCTGTGCGTCTGTTTGTGTCTTTTATATTCGTGTACATTTACCGTTTTTCGCTGTGGTACTGTTTTGGCGGTTGCATGCGGTGTTTCTTGCGTTACTCATACATGTACTTTACAATACTGTATTGGCCATATGGGCACGTCGCGAGTTTACACGACTGTATTGGACATATGGGCACAACCTCATTTATAAACGGCGCCGTCGTTCAGAACTCCAGAAACACAGATAAGATACCTGATTTAAAACAAAATAAGAATATCTCCTATATTTCTCTACTGAACCAGAACTGAATCACTGTTTAGAATTGTCACTTCGAATGAAGAGGGGTCACAATATAATGTTTGGTGCAGAAACAACGAACTTTAGTATTTAATACGCACCTTAACAGATTGCTTTGGCGAAATCATTGTTCAAAGCATGCTTGCAAAGTACGTTACGCTGAAAAATATTTGCCACATTGTGAACAGGAACATTTCAATAACTTTATACTGGTTCCAAGTAAATCCCTCCATACTTGACGTTTAGAAAACAGCGGTCTGTATCTGCGTAAGCAGTTGACAGTTTAATGCATGGTGGACGCCATTCAGAAAACAAAGTTATTTTGCCTGCATTAGGCTAACATCTGTCTTAGTCGTTTCTCTCTTATTGTGAAATATAAATGTAATCTTAATGCGCTTTTGTGACAAGGTACCTAACATCCGGATTTTTATAGTTATGTGATTTACAAACATTGTATTGGACATACCGATTTTCTCAATTTATGTATCATATATATATAAAATATCATTTACAAGGGATATGGTCTTATAGTTCTACAGGAAACTGCATGTTTGACCCACTCTGAAATCTGGAAACGGAAGGAAGACGTCATATATTTGTACTCGTTTTGTCGTTCCCTTTATTAACTTTTCTATAGTAACTCTGGTTGCAGCTCAATCATTGACTACGCTAGCAAGAGGTGGATCTAATTTATTTCACTTACACATATTTCCGTACTACATTTACCACTACATTTGCCATTGCGAAGGTGTAGATTACACGGTGAGAGGATATGTTTATTTACAATGTTTGTTTTAAGGATGGAGATGGGCGCCTCTAATGGCGAGTAGTCAATATCACAGTAGAAGGCTTTGGGTTAAATAGCTGATATACTTTGAAGGTAAGTTCCTTGAGTGTTAACTAAAAGTAATTTGGCTAGATAATAAGAAGACAATTCTCTCATAATAGGATAAACAATGGACTAGATCATGATGACACTTTGTCCATTAAGGCTTCTAGGGATACTCTTAATTTTAGGCGAATCAAACCCTGTGGGCTCTTCTCACTCATATTTAGAAGAGACTCGGTTCTCTTCAACTTTAGATGATTCTGAACCTCAATAGTTTTCTTTTGACAAGACATGTGAAAACTGTTTTAAAATCAAGCTTTTACATCCGTCTTTTTCTCGCTCCAACGAAAAGTGACTCCTTAGGATCTATCTACTCTCAACATGTATGTTGAGGTATGACCTTTCAAAATGGAGACTCTCGCTTCTAAGTCAACGGGACGCCTCTACATGTACACGTCCCTTTGGCTTCTCAAACCCATAGGAGTCACTTTTATTCAACGATTGGCTGGTTTACCAGCTCATTCGTCAGTCCCTTCCTATGGACATCAGCTACTACTGGAAGGTCGTATCTCAGTAAGGGCCAGTCATGGACCCGGAGAAATCTGATATGTTATATTCAGTGGATACGGGGAGATGAGGACAGAGAGACTGAGACAGACAGACAGACAGACAGAGACAGAGTGTTGACCATTATCTTTTCATGATATACATAGATTCACATGTGCAAGTATTTCCATATTAAATCTCATGAATAATTTAAAGATATGGCTTTAGTATTCATTTACAAATTAAACATGTACATTAAAGTAATGAACCTCTGCCCTCGTCTGTTTTCGAACACTATCGTGTATGTACGTAACAAATCATAGAAAAGATAAAATACGCAAAACAACACTAAATGCAATGCTCATATAAATTTCCAGTTCATTTACGCAAATTATATGCATATACATTCTTTATTGAAATATTACCATAAATGGTTGATTTTCTTTGTATGATCACATGAAAATGTATATTCGGATTCATTAACTATTGCAAGCCTCACAGACTAAACAAAAAAACCTTTACTCTAAAAAACACATTATTTTAGTTCCTCATTAATATTCATAAGAATACAATATGGACACTAATGGATTATATATCATATTTAAACTATATGTCTCTGTGTTATTTTGATTCTTGATGTTTCCTTTTTATAGCAAAATTATTATATAACATATTCATTTATTTATTGTCATATATTCAGTAATCCATTAGTAGTTTACACAAAGTCCAGAGCAAGTTAAGGAACCCAGCGTCTGCTAAATTTCAAAACTAAAGAAGATCTAAGGTATATGTCTTTCTGTCCACATACGTGTACTAAGTGTGTTGATAGTTATGTAGGACATGTTAAATATGACAGCTATATTGTCTTTGTAAACATGACCCAGCTTTTTTCGATTTTATAAAAAAAAATAGGCAATAATGCTCTTGTACATTGTTTTGAGGGAATAATGAAATGTTATTTTATATTCAAATGTTTTATCACGTGATTGTGCATTCCATTATTTGAAAAATTATCTCTGTATAACTGTATTCACGTGATACTGTTAGATATCGTCATGTGACTATGATAAAATGTTATTTATCCGATTGGCAGTGAATGAAGTTGAACTGGGAACGGTAATGTAAGTCAAATTTTATTTATATATTTGCTGTTGTATCTAATATTTATGTTTTAATATGACAACAAATCCAGAATAAATGAAGAAATACGAATGTCAATGCTAAGCAAATGCTAAATATCGTAACAGTGTTATTGTTAAAACGTGTATGAAGAGGCCAATAAGTGGGTGTATGGACCCCATATTGTAAACATTAGTGTAATGAAGAAATATGTATGATTTTTATTTTATCCTTTGCTTTCTTTACAAAATATATGAAATATGAATAGAGTATAATGAGTGAGCAAAATGCTTTATTCTATATATAACTGCTTACATGTTGAAAACATAACTGTCCGTTTATGTTTCTTGACCTGATCGTCAGTTTGTTTTATTTTTTGCAAATGGATATTGTTGATGAACGTTAATCCGTGCAAACCGGAATTCCCCATAGATTTTTATAGGAGTTATGGCTAAAGATGTAAAGCATAGGTATATTCTGAAAGTGGCAGATCCTTTGAAAGCAAAAGTAGCAATGTTTTTATTGAGTCTGTTCATGAGTAGTAATTAAAAATGTAACACTACTCACGCCCCCTAGCATCGGCTTAAGCAGTATTCATTTTTCAAAAATTATAACATCAAAACGAAAAATACCATGGGACCAGAAAATATAACAGCATCTAGAATGTAGTTCAGAGACTCAGTCCTATACTATCCAATAAGCAAGCGAATCAGATCTTAATCCCATGACAGTTGTTACACTGTTTGTAAAGGCGTTAAAGCGTGTTTCAATTCGATGTACGGCTATATTTGTCAAAACAAGAATAATCGAACTGGTTTTCAATGAGATAGAATATTTGTCGAACTTTTATTTGATACGATTATATAAATCCATACTAATTCTGAAATTGGATGACCCTTCGAAGACAAAAGTAGAAATGCAAAACGAGAAAATTGCAGGCTCGGTTTTATTGAGTCTGATCATGAGTAGCGATTAAAAGTGCAACGATACTCGCGCCCCGTAGCACCGACTTAAGCAGTATTCATTTTTCAAAACTAATAATATTCAAAATCAATTATGCCGAAGGACCAGAAAATATAACAACACTGAGAATGAAGTACGGGGCGACTTTTTTTGCCCCCACAAGCACTCAACACCTGCTGTTGTGAAGTATATATATTCTGAAAATAGTAAAAGTAATGGTAATCGAAATAATTGTAGTAGTTCTAGTAGAAGTCGTTATGGTAGGAGTAATAGTAAAAGTTGTGATTGTGCTGTAATAGATTTGATAATAGTAAGAGAAGAAGTAGTTGTGGTTATAGTAGTAGTTGTTGTAGTTATAGTAGTAAAAAGGCAGTAGTTGTAGTAGTAGTAGAAATAGTAGTAGTAGGAGTAGTATAGACGTAGTTACTACAGCGGTGGTAATATGATTGGCAGCAGTAGTAGTTCTAGTAGTATTTTATTCCATATAACTTGCTAAATATTACCGTGTAGGATCCTGGCCGATTCTGTCGCAACAGCTAAACATTAATCTATTTGATCCTTTTAAGATGTCATTTCCATTTATGATGAAACTGACGTCGCATAAGGATCCAATGTGTTACATTCGGAAGAGAGGCCGAATCCTTCATATCATAATTACAGTCTATACATGTATATTGGAATCGGATGGGAGGATAATTCCCTCATTACAGACTTACGAATATAAGAAAGTAATACTGATTACTACCCTGCGGACTCAAGGCTAACTGGTTAGATCCTGATAAGACTCTTATTCATTCAAGGCGGGCGTAAAGCGTACGCCTTATATCATGATAATATAGCATACTAAAAGATAACGGTTTAAAATTAAAACCTTTGATCACTGAATACTGATTTGAGGTTGTTTACCTGCTAACGGACTGAACACAAATAGGGTTGATCCTGGATTAAATATAGCGGGATAACGGTAAATAAATTTAATCCTGATTAGATGTTGAATAGAATATAGCAGACTAAAGGTAAATGTGGTTGAGCCTGCTATTGAATAGAATATCGTTGACAGTAAAAGGGTTTGATCCAGATTAAATGTTGAAAGAATGGAATATTAAAAATTTAAAGAAGCTGATTACTATCTATCGGACTAAATATTAATGGGTTTGATCATGATAAGTGGTCAATACCATCGTACTAGGATGTTTCTTCATTGGCCAGATTTTTGGAAGAGACTTTCCAAGTAGGCTAAACTATCTCATAATCGGCTAAACATGAATAGACTAGATCATGATGAGATGACCATACCATGATATTTTGGATATAATTACTAGCTTCCGTTACAGTGGACTAAAAGTGAATGGGCTCGAACATAATAAGTGGTTGATACCTCAATATTAGGTTTGAACAATTGTACTAGATCATCATGACAGGTCAATACCTTGATAGAAGGTTAAACGTTAATTTGGCTAGATAATAATCAGTGATCGATACCTTGATATATAGTTAAAAGTTATTAGGGCTAGATAATAACCAGACGTCGAAACCCTCATAGCCACCTTAATGTTAGATATGGATAATATACCAATTCTGTCATAGCGCACCAAAAGTAAATGAGCTAGATCATGAAGCGGGCTAACTACTAACTGTTAGAGCATATTGAAATGCTGATTGGATTATAGAGTGCTGAATTATAAATTATGTCGATTCCCTTTTAGAGTGCTAAAGAAAATAGACTGCATTCGTATAAGAGTTCAATTTCAATAGGTCGGTTTTGCAGTTAATGAACGAGATTATTTTAAGTGGCTGATTTCTACTAAACCATTATAAGTTAATTAGTAACATCCTCAAAAATTGCCGAATCCACCATAGCGATCAAACAATTAATAGGTTTTCAGTGTGCTGTTCTGGCGACTGTGTATTTTATATGCGGTGTTTTCTGCATGCCTCATACCTGTACTTTTGAGAGGCCGATTCCCACGTTATAATCGTAAGTTAACATGTTGCAACCTGATGAGAGACCGATTTCCGAATAGAATACTGGGTACATAACTCGTTGGATCCTAATAGAAAGCTAATTCTGATAGAAATGATTAAAGAAAAGTTTAGAACATATGTCCTGAGAAGCGACCCATGCTATTACGGAATACTTAAATGTTAATGTTTCAAAGTGAAATACCATGATTAGTTACTAAACGATAACGGATTGGACCAATTCCATTACAGCGTACTAAATGTTCGTTAAAAGTTAGATAATGCTGAGAGACCCATACGTTATAGAGATTCATTTCATTATTGAGAACTAAATATAACGGATTAGATCATGCTGATACCCATTCCAATGAACCACGCACTGTTATAGCGATGCATATATATATTAATAAAACACAGAAAATACAAACATAGCTTAACTTTTATCTAAGATTCGATCACGACAGTCCTTTATCAAATATTATAATGTCAAAATATACGTCTCATTTGCATATGCATTTAGACATAAAATCAAAGAGAATAATATTAATTGAATGGATTCTGATCTCTGATAAAGGCCCGCTGTAGTGGTCGAATTATTAGATAACAGTTATTTAAGTATGTGTTTAAAAGATGATGGATTGGAACATTTTAATAGACCTATTCCATCACAGCAAACACATATAATTATTATATATATTTCTATATGTTCTGAAACAATATCCTTATTCAAGAATTGATTGTAAAGCAACTTTGGTATTTATACGATGGTTATTTTGTGGCGTGAATGTTCGTGGTGACATGCGATAAAATACTAACAGATGCAATATTTATCTAAAACCTGAACATGTTTGCAATCACACTTCCTCGATATTCTCTAAAACGGATAAATATATTTCCATATGTAGCAATTGCCACAAATGTTTTCGTTTTTCGCAAAAGGGGAAGTAGAAATTGTACTGAACGAGAAATTTACAGCCGTCTGTTTCTCATTCCAAGACAAAATGACGCTTTTCGACCAATCATCTACCTCTGTACTCTCAACAAATATGTAGAAGTCGCGCCTTCCAATATCGAGACCCTCGCTTCTATTTAACTGGCTTTAAGCAGTCCAATGGGGAATATCCATGGACCATCGGACGCTTATTTTCATGTCTCGGTTTACCCAGCAGATAGATACCTCCTGTGATTCTGCTATGGGGTACCGTATACAAGTTCCGGGTTTTGCCCTTTGAACTTTCGAATTAATGGAGGTCGAAGCAGCCTATCTCCGACAGAGTGCAGTAAATCATGGCTAGTTCTGAAACCGAAGAAATCTGATATCTTACAATATATTCAGAAAGTGGGTGATTCTTCGAAGTCATAAGAAACACTGTTTTACTAACTCATTCGACAGTCCCTTCTTCTCGATCTCAGCTACTATTGGAAGGTCGTGTCTCAGTTAGTTCTGAACCCAGAGAAATCTGATATCTTACAGGAAGATTAGGAGGTCTTATTTATAGAGACACACAGAGAAAGACATAGAGCGAGACAGAGACAGAGGCACATACATAGAGCGACACAGAGAGTTAAATCTGTTTTTGTTTATTATATATAGTAAACCCTCTAATGGCTACTAAATTATATAAAGTATTTTGTGTTAGAGGCAGGTGGCTGCTTAAAGCAAGGTAAAAGTAATACAGAACAGCCACCTTCCCTAAATACCAACTAATTAACACAATTTAGTGACCGTTATAGTGAGGTTTTACTGTACATATATTCACATCTACAAATTCCTTTTCTGAAATCATCTGCATAAAAGATGTAAACGTTTTATTGCCCAATTGTCTCCTTTTACGTACACGTATGTTTCAAAAGTTTTCATTCTCATTAATATTCATTGTTTGAATACTAATGTGTTAGCTTAATGTATTGATATCTATGTTTCAGTCTGTTACGCAAGGTTTACTCAGATAAGAAGAATAGCTAATTGACTTTGGTTTATTTTTACATCTCATTTATTAAATGCATAAATATAACCTTAATATTCAAAAACAAATCAAAACTGTACTCAAAGTAATGATCCTCTGCTCTCATCTGTTTTGGTTCAGGTATTTATTTTATAGAAGTATTACCTGAACCGGAGATACTCCTTTTTCTTTGTATGGTTACATGAAAACATATAAACCTGTAATAATTTGATTATTAGTAGGCCTCTCATACTAAACAACAACCTCCTTTTTATACGCCTACCTAATAAAGGCGGCCGTATATTGGCGTGGTCCTGTCCGTCCGTCCGTTCGTTCGTTCGTCCTTCAACATTTTGTGTGCCCGAATTTTTCTCGGAAAACTGTTTGAAAAATATAAATGAAACTTCACACAAATGTTTATTGCATCAAGATCTGAAGCTGAATTGATTCTGAGGTTCATTTGATTTGTTGTTTCCGAGTCATTGCACTTGCACTTAAAACATAATGCAACTGTATGCAAATAATTTGTCCGCTGTTTCCGGGGAAAACTATTTTACAGATATTAATGAAACTTCACACAAGTGTTTATTGCATCAAGAACTGAAGCTGAGTCGATTCCGAAGTTCATTCTTTTGTCGTTTTGGAGTTATGACCCTTGCACTTAGGCAAGTGTATGCAAATAGTTTGTCCGCTGTTTTCTGGGAAAAATATTTTATAGATATTATTATTGTAACTTCACAAATATGTTTCATCCATCAAGACCGAAGCTGAGTCGATTCTGAGGTTCAATTGATGTGTCGTTTCGGTGAAAAAGTAATGCAAATATGAGGATGGCCGTAACTTTTTCATTTTTTTTAAATTAATGGCCCTTGAAATGTTTGTCTTTTTTGCTTTATTTGTCGGTCAACTTTTAGTTTGTTATTTTCTGGGAAAACTATCAAACGGATATTAATAAAACTTCGCAAAATATTTTATGCAACATTTATTCTGAAGCTGAGTTGATTTTGAGATTCATTCAATATGTCGTTACAGAGTTATGGCCCATGTACTTTACAAGAATCTTCACATAACTTTTTTATTTAGTAAGATATTCATTTCAATTCTTTTTATATACTATCACCTTAATATGAAAATCAAGATCTGAAGCACCAATTAGAAAGTGTCAAAACTTATAAAGCATATTGAATCAGAGAAAGTTTGCAAGTGGGCGTATCATGTACCGTATACGGTACTCTTGTTGTAAAAACAAAAACATGTTGTTTACTTCCACATTTATATTCAAAGGAATACATTTATGAATAGAAATGAAATTACACATTCAAACTGTATGTCTGTGGTTTACTTTGGTTCTTGTTTTATTCTTCTACTACCTCTAAAAGCAAAGTTGCAACGCATATTCTTAACCAACGTAGTTTCGAAAATAACAGAGGTTGCAGTTGAAACAGGATTTTATTTGGGGGGGGGGGGCATGCTCAAACTCACAACAACATTTTGGTACCCATGAAAACAAATCTAGGGGGATTCTAGGGTTATCGTGATTAGGATAAAGCCTATCATATAACAAATATTTAATTTGCATTTATCTTTTTATATATAGTTCATAATCAGTTGGTATTATACACAAAGCGTTGAACAACATCAAAAGGTAAGGCACTCAGCGTCTTCTGAATTTCGAAGACCCTTGGTATGTGTTTGAAGGGTAACGCGAATTGAAAGTTTGAATAAGACTTTGTCTGTATGTCGACATACGTTTACCCACTGTGCTGACTGTTAAGAAGAACAGGTTAATTATAACAGCAATGTAAACATAACCAAGTTTAGTCGATTTCAGTTAAGGAATATGCAAGGTGTCTCCTGAACGTTGTTTTGGAGGAATTACTCGTATTTTATATGCCCTACTCTTATTTTCGACTGCGTTTCTCTGGTTCTTTTAGATGCCCAGTGTAAAGCACTGATACATAGGACCTCGGTTTATAGTCTCGTCCGAAGGACTTGGACCGGCGGACTAGAAGAAGTAGCAGCAGCAGAAATAGCAGCAGCAGTAGTAGTAATAGTAGTTTTAGTTGAAGTATAATAACATTTGTGTTAGTAGTATAAGTAGCAGTAGTAGTTGTGGTGGTGCTGTTATAGGTTTAGTAATCGTAATAGTAACAGTAGTAGTAGTTGTAGTAGTAGTAGTGGTAATCGTTGCCGTTGTAGAAGTAGTTGTAGTAATAGTAGTAGTTTTAGTAGAAGTAGTCCGAAATGTATTACTACTACTACTACTACTACTACTACTACTTCTACAACGGCAACGATTACCACTACTACTACTACCACTACTACTACCATCACTACTAGTTGTAGTAGAAGTAGTTGTTGTACTAGTTGTTGTAGTAATAATAGGTACTCTTGTGAATACGCTGTCATTGGTTTTGTAATCGTTATCCTCATAGCGTGCTCATTTTTAACGGACAGAGTCCTGATAACTGGCCAATGCGGTCGCAACCAGCTAAAATCGTTTGATCCTTATGAGATCTCACTTTCATTCATGATCAAAGTAACATCTCATAAGGATAAGGAGAAGTGTGTAACATTTTGATGAGTTGCAAACTTCAATTTTAAGGATTGTATACTGGTTCCTATCCAGCGGACTCCAAGAAAACTGGTTAGAACCGTATAAGACATTGATTCCCTATATGTTAACTTAAAGTGTATCGGTTAGATCATCGATTACATAAAAGCATGCTAACATATAACGGCTAAAAATTAACCACTTTGACCATAATATAATAATAAGGGGTTGGATCCTGATCGGAGGTTGTTAACCTCCCATCGAATTAAATGTGGTTGATACTGACTTTGAATACAATACAATGGGATGAAGGTAAATGTAATTAAACCTGATAAGATGTCAAATAGAATATAGCAGAATAAAAGTGAATGTGGTTGAATCATATGTTAAATAGAATTTAGTTGACTAAAAGTAAAAGAGTTTGACTCTGATTAAGTGTTGAATAGTGTATTGGAGATTACAAGAAACTGACTTGCGTCTATCGGTCGAAGGTTTAATTGGCAAGACCATGGTAAGTGGTCGATACGATAATAGTCGGATTTTTTCATTGGCCAGATGATTTGGAAGAGACATTCCACGAAAGACACTCATAATCGGCTAAACATCAATGGACTAGATCATGATGAGATGAAGATACCATAATATTTATTGTTTATTTGACGGGCTAGATCTTGATAAGAGGTCGACACCTTGATAGAAGGCTAAAGTTTATTTGGGTTAGATAATGATGAGAGGTCGAAACTTTGATATCGACCTCAATGTTACTATGCTAGATGTGGATAAGATACTGATTCTGTCATAGCGGTCCAACGGTATATGGCCTAGATAGCGGACTAAATGTTTAAATGGTTAGATCATGTTGAGAGATACTGATTATAGTATAAGAGAGCTTAAATATATGGTGATTCCCATTAGCGTGCTAAATCATAATGGAGCGTATCCTACTCAGAGTTAAATTTCTTTAGGTCTGCTTTAAAGTTGATGGATGATACCATGATAAAAGACTGATTCCTATTTAAACTAATAAAGGTGTATTGATTAGATCCTAATTAATTCCGATTCCATCATAGCGATCTAACACTTAATAGGTTTTCACTGTGCTGTTAGTGCGATTGTGTGTTTTCTATGTGGTGTTTCCTTTTTTATGAATCATACTTGTACTTTTGATAGCCATGAGAGGCCGATTCTCTCACAGAGGACTTACATATAATGGATTTAGTCAGGTTTTAACATGTTGCAACCTGATGAGAGACCGATTGCCGAAAGACTGAAAAACAACTAGTTAGATCCTGATAAAAGGCTAATTCTGTCAGAAGAAGTTAATTTAATTAGAAATAGTTTAGAGTATTTGTCCTGGTAAGAGTCACATCTTGTTACGGAGTATTAAATGTGAACGGTTCTGATGCTCACATCATGATTACTTACTAAAATAAAAAAAAGATTGGTACTGGTTAGAGACCCATTCCATTGCAGCGAACTAAATGTTCGTTAATGGTTCAATCATGCTCAGTGACCCATACGTTATAGAGATTCGTTACATTATTGGGAACTAAACATAACGGTTATATAATGCTGAGACTAAAGTTATAGAGATTCATTCTATCACTGGGGACTAAAAGACAGTGACGACATCACACTTCCTCGGTACTCTCTGAAAATGAATAAACATATGTCCAGCTGTAGCACTTGCCAAAGATTTAGAACGAAATGTGTTATCTTCCCTTTACAAAAAAAACTGCAGGCCGTCACTTTTGAAACACATTGGAAACAAACGTCTTGAAATCGTATCACGTTGTCTCAAATATTTGTTCTCGATTCCATCTATATACAATACTGATTATAAATTTCGGCATCGTCCATTACACAAAATCACAAATGTTTATGCCTAGTGAGCTAGCTTAGTTGGTTATCAGAGCAAAAGCAATAACAAGCACTAGTGATAGGCGGGAATTGTGTAGCTTAATTTAAAGGAGATAAGAATGCATCTTAACTTACCCGTAAAAGATAGATTTTTGTTAAACGACGCAAACATTTGTATTTAGATAAGAAATAGAAAAAACACACTTTATTTCTGCATTTTGAATCTAAAGTTAAGCAGTTGACCGTAATCCAAAGTACACTGAGATGATTATATATCATGAGTGGTCCTTCAGACAAGGGTCAGCATACTCCACTCTCAAAATCATTAAAGTGTTGTACTCCAAGGAATAGTCACCTTGTCAAGTCTAAATTGTCAAGATGAACGATATCTCGGAATTCAACGCTAGTTTAAGTGGTTGTTATCTTAAAGTGGTTTGTTTCGTTATTGATAGCATTCTTCAGCCTTCCACTTTTCTGTAGTATGTAGATATACATAACGGTAGGCACTTAATGATACTGACATGTAGAATGTAACTGGTTCATCAGGAGCAGTATTGTTTGAAATCTTGAATATTCTTAATAAGTGAACCAGAGGTTGCCCTTTACGGCGACGCGACATTGAAATTTCATATCGCGACATTTGATGACATGCAATTTTACCAACGAAGAAACAAATATTTCCAACCAGAACTTATAGAACTGACATATACGTGGTTATAATCAAAGAAACGGAAATGGCCAACACATGTTTAAACTTCTGATATTCACTTAGTGTGTATACAATGTGACTACATGAACGTAAGCGGTTTCTTTAGTTTTTACTAGCATAGTAGCATAAATAAAACATTAGTGGTATAAACCATTATCTATATGAACTGTTTGTATAATTAATATAATGTAAATTACAAAGATTTAGTCAGCCGTAATACTCAGAATTATTTTCATTTTTTCATTGAAACTGATTGAAACTGTCTGGAGTGGCATGGACAGCCTTAACGTTTCAACTAGCGTGAACGATGTTACGATTGTTTAGCAGATGACAATGTTTAACCACTAAAACTTACTAAGTGTGCAAAGAGTTAAATATATGTAGCGGATAATAGTTGCAGGTTACATTAATTTTATTAAATGTTGCATAAGTAAACACTAAAGATAAAATTATTATTACACCTGTAGTAGGCTCAGAGTCTTATCAGTATCATAATGCCTGTAGTACATTATGTCTGACCACAACTAGGGTAATTACTGCTCAGTAAATAATGATATATTTCCCCCATACAATAAATACATGTATCGTAATAGAATTCATCAATTCAAACGGTTTCTAGTCCCTTATTTCTGTAATCGAGACGTTATTAGCAAGAGTCAAATGTTTTAATACAAATGATACACTGAGCAAATTTGGGTCTTACATTAGGTCAATGTTTTTAAAAAGGGTTGATGAAATAATAATAATATCTGAACTGTTTTATTCTTTAGTTTGTTATTGGGAAAAATAAGAGCGAATGAAAGAGAGAAAGAGACAAACAGACAGAAGAAAAGAAGGCATAATAGAGACAAAGACAGAAAGAGAGAGAGACAGAGAGACAGAGAGAGAGAGAGTAAAAGAAAGAAGAGATAGAGCTATATATATACGTTTAAAATGTCTGATGATATGCAATAGCATTGAAAGTGCTAACGCAAATACATGTTAAAAACTGGATTTCTAATTTATTTTTTCATATATTCTGTATCCACGCAAGGACAGTATTATTATAAATAAAAATATTATATATGAAAGGAGCGACATTGATAAGGAAACACAGAATGAAGTAGAAAGAAAAAGGAGAGGGGGCATTCAAAACGAGAGGAGAGAGACAGAGATGAAGACAGAGAGATATGGTAATTCGGAGAGAAAATGAGGTAAAGGCAGAGAGAAGAGGCAATATATATTTGATAGTGTGCTAGTATACATTAATTGAATATAGCATTTGATTGATGCTCCGTGTTCACTTTTTTATATAGCGGATTTTCATATTTGGCCATATGAATGTAAATCCCCATAGTTGTTCTTGTGGTTACTTCTCAAAATCAATTTCTGTTAGTGAAGTATAGGTACTAATGACACCATACCACTTCAACAGCCGTATGCGTGTGGATGCAAACTCTTGGAGCAAGTCCGGCAGGTCTAGTTGATAGCATTATCCATATTCATTAGGATATTTAACTCACATTCAGCTGCGTGTATTTAGACTGAAGACGAGCTAAAATATTATAATAATGTTTAACTCTAATTTATCATTACTATTCTTTTACCATTATGATTTGTTCAACAGGAACCAATCATCAAAATGCCAGCTTAGATATCAATACAAATATTTATATCCAACACACTATAAGACTATTTCAGATCACATGCTAAATAGGACAAATTGAATTATACCTGAAATATCCAATTGTATATTTAGATAACATAATGATACATTCATTTAGCATTGATAGTGTAATGCATTTATTAATCCACTTGAAGTACACACTTAGTTTTCATCAACGTCACAAGGAAAGTAACCCAGTGTCTACTACATTTCAAAACTATAGTAGACCCAGGGTATGTGTTTCAAAAGACACGCTGATGCAAAGTTTGAAAAGGTATGTTTTCTTTTCTGTCGACAAACGTGTGATCAGTGTGCAGAATGTTACGCCACACAGCTAAAATATGACCGCGATAATTTTATATGAAATCATGTGACAATTTAATCGATTTAAAACATATGCAAAAAGCGGCGTCTGATCTGGGACTGTACTATTTGTCGTTGTGCATTTTTCTACATTAGCGGTGAAAGGGTTAAAATGTTTTCAGCCAATTTCTAATATTGAATTGTATTCATAACTACAACCTTTCCGCCTTTGTCTGCTTTCTTTATGATAACGTATTTATCATCACGTTATTGCCTGTCTTTATATTATTTTAGGTCGCTTTGAAGTGTCGTCTGTGTCTGACAATGGCGTGTTTTGTACATATTTCACAAAATCGTTTAAAGATATAGATCTACCAAGTTCGGGTGTCCATTTACTCTTGTTTCGAATAAGTGAACCATCTTCATTTTCCCTTTTAAGAAACCAACCCACTTGTCAGATTCGTGTGGTAAATTGAGATAGGTCTTTACTAATTTCACCTGTCAGTATTGTCAGATAGTGTATACCTACATCAGTAAAGTCAGATAGTGTAGACCCTGATCAGTAGTGTCAGATATTGTAGACTCTGATCAGTACTGCCAGATAGTGTAGACCCTGATCAGAACTGCCAGGTGGTGAATATATTGTCAAAAAGTGTAGACCCTGATCAGTAATGTCTGACAGTATAGATCAGAAGCATCTTATAGTGCAGACCATAATCAGTACTGTCCTATGGGGAAGACCATCATAAGTAGATCCTGATCAGTACTGGCAGATAGTGTTGACCCTGACCAGTAATGTCAGATACTATAGACCCTGATCAGTAATGTTAATGTAGACCCTGATAAGTAATTTCAGATGATATAGACCCTGACCAGTAATTTAAGATAGTGTAGACTGTGATCAGTAATGTCAGATAGTGTAGGTCCTGATCAGTAATGTTAGACAGTTTGAACCCTGATTAGCAGGAAGACAGTGTAGACCTAGATTAATACTGTCATAAAGTGTAGACATAACGTGTAGACATTGATTAGTACTGTCAGATAGTGTAGACCCTGATTAGTAATGTCAGATAATTTAGACTAGACCCTATTCAACAATGTCAGTTAAATTAGACCCTGATCATAACTGTCAGATAGTATAGACCCTGATCAGTAGGCATATAGTGTATACCACGTTCCGTACAGTATGATCAGATAGTTTAGACACTGAACAATCCTGTCGGATAGTGTAGACCCTGATCAGTACTGTCAGACAGTGTAGACCCTGACAATTACTGTCAGATAGTGTAGACCCTTATGGGTGCTGTTAGATAGTGTAGACATTTATCAAAACCTGATTTACTGTTTGTTTTGTATCCCCGCAATATAAGTCATGATATATTTGTATATGTATAAAAGTACATGCTAGAGTCATGCCGGAAACACCGCATACAAAACACACAGCCGCCCAAACAGCACGATGACGACGGACAGTAAAATGTACATATATATAAAAGACACAAAGAGACACACAAAGGCAAAACAAACATACATTAGAGGTAACATGGAAGTACTGCCTTGGAACAGTCAGTGACAAAAGTCACTGGGGTGGTGGTGGTGGGAGGGGGTTGACTTTTTTTTGGGCGCCCAACCTCACACTTATTCCATCCCCACCTTAAAAGTAAAACAGTGTAAATAAACGTATCCCCTCTCCGACTAATCTTCAACAAATATAGAGTATATAATATAAGGCAGAATGCTATATATATGTTAAAAAGACTGAATGATTTTAGATTGCTTTAAAATGTTTACATATACATGTATATTACATTTGTATTCCATACAAGATACCAAGTTACAGGAGACGAACATTTTATACTGGTGATCACATATTTGCAGTGTTTGATAATAGAATAAAGTTCTGTTGAATAAAAATGTGGTGTTTCCCATAACCCTATATTCAAATAATATTAATGTAAGAAATAATCATGAATATAAATTAGATTAAATGTTACAATAGTACAATGACACAGAAAATCATGATCATAGGAGAGACTGTTGAATCATATAAATCTGTTTTATACATAAGCAAACAGAGCAGACCTTGATCATGATCTAATATGTGTCTACTCTATTTGCAAATGTGTGGAAATACATACTTATGGACGAAATGGTTAAATATTCTCGTTTCTTTCATAACATCGTGAATATACATCAGGTAAAAATACATAAAACATTTTTGAGTGCGGATGGTTACACATCTGGATAGCCCATTAACCATATTAATTTGAATGGAAGCCACAGAATACGCTGGAATGGTTAAAGTAGAAGCCAGGCGGACTTGCAGAGAATGTTAAGGAAAACTCCAAGAGAACTACCACTCCTGTTCAACGTTTATTCAAATAACGATGTTCTATCTATACAGAATTACCCATCTAAGGTAAGAATTTCAATACTGTAATACTCCTGTAAGAAATTATAAATATTTATTAGTTGAATGTTAACAATGACCTCTGCACATTGGATTGTTTGGTATTGGTATAAACCCTAGAATCTGATCTATTATAGTTTTATAAGCAGACAGAGAATATCGAGCTTGCAAAGGCAATGCTATGAGAGAAAGGGTGAACTGGCCATCTAAATGAAGTATGTGTCTGTGTCGTTAATATAGAGAATAATAGGTTAGTGCCGTAGATGGGACGCCTTTATCCGACGAGGGGAGAAAACCTTGAGGCGAGACTTGCCGATTTATCCAGTCAATGTAGTTAAATGTCTTTTTTCATAGACTCATAACACTCTTGAAATAATTTACATTGAAAATGCAGTTTTTCGATCAACGGATCCCTCCCTTTACATTTCCATTTAGACGTAAATAGATCTAATGAGCCACCGCAGAGGAATATAGATTCGATACTTGCATTACTAGAAGGGAAAACGTGGTTGAATTTTAAAAATAAGATGATTTGAATCGAGGGTCGATAAGTTATTTCAAACAGACATGATGATATTATCTGGTCAAATTCGAGTTACGTAGTCTCGGTTTCTATTTTTAGATAGACCTAACGTCACTCATAAATCGATGGAACTGAACAGGCTATATTTAGGTTTATGACTATCATCGCCCCTGTAAGAGTTTATCAATCAAATTATCATGAGAGTGAAAAGAAAACATTTACTATTTATCTGTCAATCTTTGCTTCAAGGCTTGATTTTATCAAAAACACGTTTTGCCAGCGGTGGATTAAATTAATAAAACTGATAAATCAACGTCATTTTGTATGTGGCCTCAGTGGCGTAATCGGTAAGGGCGACGTCTCTAGAGTGATTAGAATTGGTTTTTGTAGGATCAGGCGCGGGTTCGAATCCAGCTTTAGCCAATTATTTTTATTTTTTCTCATTTGAATCATTCTTTTGGTGACCAAATAGACCTGTTAGATCTATTCCGTCAACATGTTTATGCATATTTACAGAAAATTAAAATTGTTCCATGGTTATAGAATCATTACGCCTATCTACTAACCTAATAAACCTTCTACTACCGGAAGTAACCTAATAAACCTAAGTTTATTTGCATCCCCTTTATTATGTCACAACAGTACGTATTAAGTGTTTGTGTGGCTGCTGTATTTTAAATGTCTATTTAGCAACACGAACCTGGTATTAATTATGACTTAGTTTATTGGTTGAACATGAGATTGTTAGCCCACAAGAGCAATAAGTGCTCAGGGTGAGCTTTTGATCGTCTGCTGTCCGTCGTCGTGCGTCGTGCTGTGTCAGCTGTGCTCCGTGAACAATTTGAATCGTTATAAATCTTCTTGTATAAATCTTCATGAATCTAAGCTTTCATTTTTTGCAAATAGTATCATCTGAAGTTCCTCTACAAAAGTTATATACATCATGCCCCTGTGGTCTAAACTGGCCCGCCCAAAGGGTGACCAGTTTTCAATGGAAACATATAGTGAAAACTTTAAAACATTCTTCTCTTAAACTGGAAGATTTTCAGTTTTCATATTTGGCATATAGCATCATGTTCAGGTGAAAACTGAAAATCTTCGCCTATGATTAACATTCTTATTTTTTTATTCAGGTAAACAACAGACCATACATTTCCTGAACACAGTCAACTAGATTGTTAGGGGAGCTGTCCCTGGACAACAGAGGCTGGACACTTCGAACAGAACTGTTCAGTGAACAGAAACGTTTAAACTCATCATGAAGCGTAAATGTGATAAAATAATAGTGGCTTAACCCTTTCCCTCATACAAATGCCTTTTGAAAACAGGAGTAACCCAAGGTCAGACGCATCATTTTGGAAATCAACGTTTGTTTTGTTTGTTTATGGAATCTTTGGATTTCTACTAGAGTGATAGTTGGATCACCAGAAACTATGAATATTCTGGCAATTAATTTTATGAACTCGTGAAGTATGAAGAAATATTGAAAAGGGGAAGGGTGTCAAATATTCTGAAAATGGGTGATCCTTCGAAAGCAAAAATGGAAATGCAAAAGAAGAAAATTGCAGACTCGGTTTTATTAAGTGTACTCATGAGTAGTAATTAAAAATGCAACGCTTCTCACGCCAACTAGCATCGGCTTAAGCAGTATTCAATTTTCAAAACTAATAACATCAAAACTAATGGTCACGAAGGACCAGAAAATATGACAACACTGAGAATGAAGAATAGGCCGAATTTTTACGACCGCCACACAGGCAATTAACACCTGCTGTTGTGAAGTACACATATTCTGAAACTTGGTGATCCTCCGAAAGCGAAAGTAGAAAAAAATAATTGTATTTAATAAAATTTAGTACATGTAAAAAAGTCAAGTCCACTTGGTGTTCTATACATTTAAGTTCTACCACTTACAAATATGGAATTACATGTATTGCAGAGAGAGGAAGTTGACTTTTGTGGACTGCTGGATTACATGAGATTGCAAGCAATTCGAATTCACATAATAGCATATGGTGTTTATTATTGAGTCATTTGTTTTGAATTCGTAATTTAATTGAATCATAAGCAAACAGAGCAGACTCTGGTCTACCTCTTTACAAAGGCATGTGTTATGGTAAAGTGTTCGGAGTGATGTTGTGTGTATACAACATGTATGTAATAAATGGAGAAGAATAAAATCACGATGGAATGAACTAAACATAGTTCTGTTATGGTGTTGTTATTGTTATTGTTTTTTCGCTAATTATTTATTCCTGTTCAGTACACATTTATATTATTAATATTCTTCATATCAGGTTCCAAACCATAAATGTCAAATTGATTTTATAGTTTTAGATTAAAAGTTTTAAGAACCATGTTAATTATGTACCTCTAACGATGTGGTGGACATATTGTGTTCCTTAATAGTTTTCCGATTTTCCTTTTTCTTATTCTTTTTCCTTGCCATAGTAACCGAACAATGGGCTCTGATTCGTTGAATTGAAGATAATGTTTATTAAAAGTTAGATATTGTTCAAATTTACCTACAATATGTGTGTCGGGATAAAAACTGCAAATTACATGGCATCCATTTAACATTTACATTGAGATGTAACCATTCAAAATGCGCAGCCAAATGTCAAATCTCTATCTGTACTGGATCTAAAGTTGATGATTTTACCAATATGTATGACCTGTGACATTGACGGATGACATTGACCTCAACATGTAACCCCGCAAAATATGTGTCCTTAAGAGATACATTTGAATGCCAAATATCAAGTCTTTATCTTTGATTTTGACGATGACAAACAAGTAAACAGACAAAAACAGAAAAACAAGCAGACACACAAACATACAAACAAGCAAACAAACAGACAGTGTACAAACAATACCCCCACGATCTGATAGGGGGCATGACAATATTTACATCCTACATTTTTCAATAAATAACAAATCAGAATAGCAATGACAGGCACTATATGTGTCAGAAAATATAAGTATTGAATTTATTCCTTGAAAAATGTAGCCTATGTTAAATATCTCAATAAAACCTTAAATTAAAGATGGTCCATATAATGCTGAAAGTATACAATATATATAATACACGAAAATGAATATTGTAAAAGAAAAAAATCAAGGTAGTGTTCACACTGCTGATTGAAAAATAACACGATTATGTTTAATGTATTCTTTCATATCTTTACAGTTTACTTTTGTCGTAACCTCTGGTAGGGGTTTATTTTCAATAACCTTTCTTTTCGTTATATATTCATACCTTTTTGTTAACTACCTATATGTCGCTTTTTACGGAAGGGCGTTCTAAATTCTACAGAAATTATGCATAGTCTCCCTTTACTTAAACTTACACACTTAAACTTACATGCTGGCCTCTTTGCATGTACGCTGACAAGAAAGGATTAGTTAATGATGGAATAAGTGTGAGGATGGGCACTCTAAAACCGGTTTAACCACACACTGCATTTTGTCACTGACCGTTCCAAGGCAGTACCCCCATCTTCCCCCGATTGTAAGTTTTTTGACTTGGTGTGTCTCTTTATGTTTTTATAGTTAATATACATCTGCTCTGTTTTCTTGTGTTGCTGTTTGGTTGGCTGTTTGATCTTTATGTGGTGTTTCCTGCACGACTCATTTTTTGTACTTTTAGTACTCTGTGAAAACGACCACTCTAATCCGGAAACGGAAGGAAGTCGAATGTATGTATTATTTCGTTTTTGTCATAAGCTTTACCACTTTTCTACTGTTACTCAGATTGCAGCTCAATCGTTCAGTACACTAGCGATAAGTGGATGCAGTTTGTTTCACTTAAATGTTTTCGTTTTGCATGCACTTTAGCACTGCTTTTGCCATCGCGGTTGTTGTAGATTATTCGGAGAGGGAATACTTTTATAACACTGTTTGTCTTTTATGGCGGGGATGAAATAGGTCAGGTTGTGACTCTTTATGTTCTTGTAGTAATGTGTATTGGCTGAGTTTTCTTGTGTTGCTGTTTCGGCGGCTGTTTGTTCTGTATTTTGTGTATCATGCATTATATTTTTACTTCTATACCCCGTGTCGTCTGTTCAGATACCTTATACTTGTGCTTAGTTCAATTGACCGCAGCCGTCGGTTGGCATTATAAACCTCTAAAACTGTCTTTTGCTTCGTAATTACCTGTTCCCTTTCATCTACTTTGAATAACGATTTTCATAACTACAAAAGTTATTTCTCCTTTAAAGTAATCAATCCTTCGTTATAGTAAAAGTACGAAAATGAGTCATGCAGGAAACACCACATACAGAACAAACACTCGCCCGAATAGCAACACAAGGAAACAGCAAATGTACATAAGTAGAAAAAACAATAAGAGACGCACAAATACAAAACAAACATACAATAGGAGGAAGATGGAAGTACTGCCTTGGAACGGTCAGTGACAAAAGTCACTGGGGGGTTAAACCGGTTTATGGGCGCCCAACCTCACTCTTATTCCATCCCAATCCTAAAAGACAGACAGTGTAAATAAACGTATCCCCTCTCCGACTAATCTAAAACAACCGCGACGGCAAATACAATGGTAAAGTGCATGTATAACGAAAAAACATTTAATTGAACATACTGTATCCACCTATCGATAGTGTACTCAATGATTGAGCTGCAAACAGAGTAACTGTAGAAAAGTAATAAAAGGTACGACAAAAATGAATTAGTACAGATATCCAACGTTCTCCTTCTATTTCTGGATTTAAGAGGTCGCCTTTATAGAGTACTAAACCTTTCTTGTCGGCGTACATGCAGCGTGATTGCCAACTGTAAAAGGGTTCACAACCAAACATGCAGTATGTTGTAGTACTACAGGATCATATCCCTTTTTAATGAATTTTTTAAAGTCCATCATAATCCCATTTTTTTAGAAGAGAAGACGTAGAGTATATATAATGATTACAAATTGCAATAATAAAAGTTGTATGTGTTGTGATTTTATTTCTACTAGATCAACTTTTAAATGTCTTGTAAATGGTAGATTGTTAAGAATATTAGTTTTGATGCAGACTGAAAGTCGTCTAATATTACATATTTTCAAACTTGAAATGCGCCACGCTGTGGTATTAAATATGTGGGTCAGTCGGATAGATTTCGTGAACACAGATACCGCTGCCGTGTCAAAAAAATCTTTACCAGCATTTTCGTCATACAGGACATTCGTTCGAATATGTTTCGATTAAACCAGTAGATGTCATTCATTATGATTATACTACTACTAGCAGTTATAAACTTAAAGCTCGTTTTATCACAGAGCTAGACTGAACAAAGAAATTACCATCACCAGTTCCTTTTGGTATGAATGAAAACATTTACCAAAGTCGCAATATATCTTAAGATCCTAGCATCGATATTTCCTCTCAATTTTCAAATAGAAAACTTAAAAGTAAATCACATTGTAGACATCGTAATGGTAATATTAAGCGTTAGTTACTTTTAATACATTGTAATATGACTATTCATGATTAACATACCGTTCTTATACCAAACTGGCAACCATTCCATGCTTTCTTGTTTATCGTTTTTACCTTTGTCTTGTATAAGGTACATAGACGAGGAAGCTGATAAAATTGGTTTTCGTAAAGATCTGCTGATGATTAATGCCCATATTATACAAAGTTACACACAGTATGTCCATTGTGCTTTATTGGAAAATAATCTGAACATAAAAGGCATTTTCTGAAACATCATTTCATAAATAAATGTATCGATTTTATTGATATTTAATGTATATTCTGAATATATAAATGTAACAAAAAATTACTAGAAATGTTATTTTTAACTACAATAAAATTGTCTCTGTCTTAAATAATTCTATCAATATCCCTTCTCGAGATTGTAGCATTTCAAGCTTTTGCTATTAACAAGTTGGTCAAGTCATTTCTGATAATTTTGATATCATTAAAGATAAACGTCTCAGGGCCCTCCTAACCAAAGGACCTAAATATAGATTACCTTCCTTTATTGGTTCTGACGCTTCTCGAACTCGTATTGCGAATTCTGCATTAAATGGTGTCGACGAGAGCATGCTGATGGTTGCGCAACGTCCTTTCAGATTAGAAGATATATATTTTTACTTTATTGATAGATGCATTGATTTTTACCATAAAAATAACAGTTTTTATCACATCGACCTAGAATTACAGTTCGGTATTAGGAAAGAATATATTTCAAATTTTCATTTGAATTATGTTCGTATTCATACCGACAATGCTATAAATTAATTTTTAAACTATTTGAAGATTGACAAGTTAAATGTGCAACAAGTTAAATCTGATCCTAACATAAAACAACGTTAATTTTTTACTCTGTACTAGCTTTAGAAACTACATAAAAAGGCGCGTTTTATTGCTAACTCTATCTACTGTACTACTATTAAACTATCTAAACTTTTGACGATCCGTCTTACTACGACCAAAGAACATGTAAAATATAACGGTGATAACATATATGAACATTCTGGTATTATTTTTTTGGTCAATAAAAATTCCTATATTATCTAAACTTAAAAATAAACAGTACAGCATTTTTCTCTGAGCTTTAATGATTTCTCTTCACTCTATACTGTATTCTACCTCACTGGTTTATAAAGGATAAAGTGAATAAATTAACAGACAAACCCTTTGTCAGATAACATAAATGTCCCTTGCTTGTAATGTTCAACGTTCATTCTTTTTTGAATTCAGAAGTTATAAATTCCATGTGGACTAGCCTTGATGTCTTTTAGGCAATGTATTTGCGGGTTATGGGGAGACCATACATCGTCATGTCGTTGGTATACATATAAGAACAAGGTGTGCCCCTCTTGTTGCAGATTTGTTTACTTTATTACTTTCGTCGTAGCTACTGGAGTGCTTTTATTCTGGACTGGCTTTTATCTTTTACATGCTTTTTCTTTTAGTTTGATATATTTATATTTATTTGAAGTCTACCTTTATGCCGGTTTTTACGGAAGGGTGCTCAAACAATTACCACAACTACTATGAATAGTCTCACTACAGTGAAAGTTAAAAACATAAACTTACACTTTGTGTATTCTATTCAGATTCCTCATAATCTGGCTAATTTGCAATCTCTACAGCCGTCTGTTTGTATAAATTCTGAAGGGAGGTGATCCCCCGAGAGCAAAAATTGCAATATGGAAAAATAGTCAAACAGGGAGAGCCACACACGAAATGATACCGCACCAAACACCATCCAACAAGAAACGGTAAAGCCACAAGACAAAACATAACAGGACGCATATGAAGACGAAACACATTAAACATTAAGCATATTTATCAACAAACTTGACCGTAGGCTGAAAGCAGGAGTGCCGCCTTGGAACGACCAGCTACTGGGGGACTTAAACCTGGTTTACGGGTACCCAACCTCGTCCTTATCCCACTTTCACCAAAGTCAAAATGTAAATAACCCCCCCCCCTCCAGACAACACCACAACATGCATAACGATGTCTGCCAAAATGAAAATGATTTGAAAAGAAACGCTATTAGAGGTAAACAGGCGACGTCATTATGTAAATGACGTCATAATTTAAAAGTACGGGAAAACTATTTGAAACACTTCTACACCGACATTTAATAAAAGATAAATCGCAAGAAGATACAATTACTAGTGGATATTAAGCATGCACAACTGTTTTGTTTGAAAAAGAATAAACTTGACATCGTAGGCATGTACTCGATGACTATTCAGGTCAGAGCAGCTGTGGAGTAGTCATTTGGGGTACGACAGAACTGGCAAAATACAAATATCTAATTTCCTCCCTCCGTAAACGGGTTTCATAGGGAATCTTCATAGAGTATTAAGCCTTTTCCGTCGTCGCACAAGCAAAGAGGAAAGCATAATGACCAACTGTAAAGGGGTCGACCACCAAGCATGTAGTGTGCTGCAATATAGATGGGTCATATCCATTTTTAATGAATTGTTTTATACGTTTGACAAAGTATCAAAATATGTGTGTCCAATAATTTTTCGAAGTTTGTAAATGACATCACCGTAAAACTCCGGATGTGAAATACCTAAATTTAGAAAAGTACGTAAATTACAATTGTATTTGCTGATGAGTAGAATATTACGGTGGTAAAATTTTGAAAATGTTTTACGAAGTTTGTCATATCTGTAGCCCTGTTTTAGTAGTTTTTCAGTGATAATAAGGTTACGATTGTTAAAATCATCAACAGAGGAACAAGCTCTAGCAAAACGAATAAGCTGAGAAATGTATACACCGTAACATGTAGCTCGGGGAACATCTCCACCCAAATGAGGATAGTTAACTATTTTAAAATTAAAGTCATCCCTTTTGTCATAAATTCCAGAAGAAATTGTTCCATTGTTTATAGATAAATTTAAATCTAAAAAGGCTGCATATATGTCAGAACTATTTGCTTTATTAAGCTTGAGCTCCCTAGGGTAAATTGAGGTTATCATATAATCAAAGTATGGGTTATCAATATTAAAAATGTCGTCTAAATAACGTGCTGTATTGTTAAAGGCATTGATGACATCCGTCTGTGAATCGCTGTTAAGGTTAAGCATAAAATCCCGTTCATAACAAAACAAAAACAAGTCTGCAATTAAAGGAGCACAATTGGTTCCCATGGGAATACCAATAACCTGGCGATAAACAGAATTACCAAAACGAACAAATATATTGTCTAACAGAAACGTTATAGCGTCACAAAGATCTAAACATGTCCATGAGGTATATTTATTTGTAACGTCATTGGTAAAGAACGCATGTCTAGAATTACAGGCAATAAATGATACTTTTTCTCTGGCAAATGTTTTATTTATAAGATTAGTAAGTTTGATCTTAATTAGATCGTGTGGTAATGTGGTATAAAGTGTAAAAAAAATCATAAGTGCTTATAGTGTTAGCTTGGTGTTATTTGATTTTTAATTAAGTTAAAACCTCATTTGAGTTTTTTATAGACCAAAAAATGTTAATTGCTGAATTCTCATAAGCTTTATCGCAGTAACGCTTGACATGTTCTTTGACCGCTGTTAGACACGATGTAATTAGTTTGGATAGTGCAGTTGTTGTGCACGAGACAGAATTTGCTATGAAGCGTGATTTATATGGCGTTTTATGGAGTTTAGGTATCCAGTACATCGTCGGAAGTTTATGATGTGTGAATAATATATCAGCATTGAACTGTTTACATTTATTAACATGTTCAGATATTATGTCGTTTTCAGACTTAGAGACCACAATATATGACTTTGTCTTAGTTAGTTCTTGTTCTAAACATCCACATATTAAAGTCGTCAAACGATAATTACATTGTTTGACGCTTTATCAGCTGGGACAAACACGTATTTAGAGTGAAATTCTTATATACTATTTTTTAAGAAGCGAACTGAAGTCTTAGGTTTAGGCGGAAGAAGGTGAATGTTAGATTTGTAAAACGCGATACGTGTATCCATTATATTTGAAATTTGTTTTATCCATTTTGTAAGGGCACTATTGTCTGCATGTTCTCGGCGACACCATTTTACACTGAAGTCTAACAAAAGTTCTATAATTTTGCTATCCTACCAATATCAGAAAACAACTTCAAAAAATGAGGCAGTATTAATAACAAGATCTTTACGCATATAATTTTATCACAAAAAGCGAAAATTGCAGACTCGGTTTTATTAAGTTTGTTCATGAACAGTAATTGAAAGTGCAACACTGCTCACGCCCCCTAGCACCGGCTTAAGCGGTTATCAATTTTCAGAATAACAAGTACTGAAATTCATTATCTCGAAGGATCAGAAGGTATAACAACAGTGAGAATGAAGTACGGGTCGACGGTTTACGGTCGCCACACAAGCACTTACCTCTAAAACTATTTTCTGCATCGTCTTGTCATGTTCTTTTGTCTACTATAAATAACGTTTTTCATAATGGACCTAAAAGTGTGTTTACTCCTTAAAAGCAATCCATCCTTCGTTATACTTAACATCATCTAAAGTCATGTTATTTAAACGAAAGACGTAGAGTATATTCAATAATTACAAAGTGCAATAGTAAGAGGTGTATCTGTTGCAATATTATTTCTACTAGATCAACTATTAAATCTCTTGTAACTGGTAAATGGTAGATTGTTCAATGTGAAGATAAAATCTAATGTAGACTGAAATTCGTCACATATTATATATGTTATAACTTAAAATGCGCGACGCTGTAGTATTCTGTATCTAGGTCAGACGGGTCTTTCTTTAAAAATAAGGTTCAATAACATAATTACCATTCTCGCAACAAAAAGGTTCGCAACTTTCTTTACCAGCATTTTCGTCATACAGGACGATCATTTAAACATGTTTCGGTTCAACCCGTAGAGAAAATTTATTATAATTCTAATACTATCAGTAGTTTTAAATATAAAAGTACAAAAACGAGTCATGCAGGAAACACCACATACAGAACAAACAGTCGCCCGAACAGCAACACAAGGAAACAGCAAATGTTCTATAAAAACATCAAGAGACGCACAAAGACAAAACACGCATTCAAAAGGAGGAAGATGGAAGTTCCGCCTTGGAACGGTTAGTGACAAAAGTCACTGGGGGTTATACCGGTTTATGGGCGCCCAACATAGCACTTATTCCATCCCCACCCTAAAAAACAAACAGTGTAAATAAACTTATCGTACCTTCTACTAAATTCTTGTCATTCCATTGGTCAATAGAGGTCAAGAGAAAACCCGATAGATTCCTTATGGTGGTACTAAAATACTTATCATGACTTTACAAGAGTTACTTCCCTTACTTGACAGCCATATGCTTTTCTCTTACTTATGATAATCTTTTTATGTTTATCCTTACAGTTTTAAAAATTGCATACATATAATTTATGCTTTAATTGGAGTTGAAATATAAACATTAATTAGTATTATATATATATATAAACGAGATTTGAGGCAAATAAAAAAAACTTTCTTTAATTCTATTAAAGGTAGGTAATTTACTCTGCTCTTATTGTAATATCAAGTTTGCAAGAGATAATTCCCGTGTTTCCCACCGAAAGCCATACACGTATGCCTATGATGCAAACATGCATGTAAATACTTAAAGGTAGTCGGTAAGATAAATTCGTTATGCAGTGCTTAGTGTCCCTAATATGGACTATACACTGCCCGCAAATATTTATATGGGACTCAGCTACGCCACATCCCATATAAATATTTGCTGGCAGTGTATAGTCCATATTAGGGACACTAAGCACTGTATAACTAATATATCCCCTCTGCGACTAATCTCAACAACCGTGATGGCAAAGACAGTGGTAAAGTGCATGTATAAGAAAACATTTAAGTAAACAAACTGTATCCACCTATCGCTAGTGTATTCAATGATTGAGCTGCAAACAGAATAACTGTAGAAAAGTAATAAAGGGTACAACAAAAACGAAATAGTACAGATATCCGATGTCCTCCTTCCACTTCTGGATTTAAGAGGTCGTCTTGATAGAGTACTTATCTTTTCTTGTCGGCGTACATGCAAAGAGGCCAGCGTGATTGCCAACTGTAAAAGTGTTGACAACCAAACATGCAGTATATAGTTTGTAGTACTATAGGATCATATCCCTTTTTAATCAAATTTTTAACATAGTTGATGAACAAAGTGAAAAAATGGGTATGTCTAATAATTTTACGAAGTTTGTAAATGGCATCACCATAAAATTCAGGATGTGAAACACCGTGTCGCAGAAGTGCCTTGAGATTACATTGGTACTTGCCATTACGTGAGATATTTCGATAGTAAAATTTAGAGAAATTGTCTCTTAGTTTATGGTATCTATATCCTTGCTGAGGCAGCTTTTCATTAAAATGCGATGACGACTGTTAAAATCGTAAATAGCTGAACAAACTCTAGCAAAACGAATAAGTTGAGATAAATAAACCGCGTAAGATGGGACACGGGGAACGTCTCCGTCAAGAGGAGGGAAATTTACAATATTAAAATCGAAATTATCCCTTTTGTCATATATTTTAGAAAAAATAATTCCATTATCAATTTTAAGGTCTAGATCAAGAAAAGCTGCATAATTGCCGGACGGGTTAGCTTTATTCAATTTGAGTTCTTTAGGAAAAATTGTAGGAATAAGAGTATCAAAGAAAGAGTTATCTAAGTTAAAAATATCATCCACATATCGGGAAGTTTAATTGAAGGCTCTTCTAACATCATGTGATTGTGGATTCAAACGTAACATGAAGTCTCTCTCATAGCAGAACAAAAACAAATCTGCGACAAGTGGCGCACAATTCGTACCCATAGGAATACCAATTACCTGACGGTATATAACATTCCCATAACGTATACATATGTTATCCAAAAGAAAGATTAGTGATTCGCAAACATCTGAGCAATGGAAAGTCATCCTAGTAGTGAAATTAAAGATATTCCCGCCGGACCTTTCTACAACATAGACGACGGTGAACACTGGACAACATATAAAACATTACATAATAATTGTGACAATCCGTCAAATATGTACTCAATTACTTTGCTGAAGTCAGAACACCTGAAAGGTAAGCCGTTAAGGGCACAACCGATAAAAAAGTAATACATGAGTCTGGTAAACTCATCCCATATCTGAGTTTAAGAGTATACCATCATAGAGTACTACCCCCGTCCTGTCATCGCGCAAGTAAAGAGAGAAGCGTAGCTACTGGCTGTAAAAGGTTCGATAACCAAACATGCAGTGCGTTGCAATATAATGGGATCATAAACGTTCTTCTTAAATGTTTTAATCCCCATAAAAGTCTGGTTGAGAAATGCCTTGTTGCAGTAACGTCCGTAAATTGCAATTATATTTACTAATGAGTGGTAAATTTTGATAATAAAATTTTCAAAACTTTGCTTAACCTTGCTTAAGAAGTTTATCAGTTATAACGAAATTATGACTATTTAAATCTTAAAGCAAAGAACAGGCTCGGGTTAACCGAGTACGTTAAGAAATATAAACCCCATAAGATGTAGAACGTGGCACATCTCCATCTAGAAAAGGATAATTAACAATTTTAAAATGAAAATCTTCTCTTTTATCATATAATTTGGACGAAACTTTATCATTTGTAATTGAAATATTACAATCTAAAGAGGAAACTATAATATAAGATTGATTCGCTTTGTTTAAAGACAGTTCTTTTTAACAAAATCATAGTTTCAAAATAAGGATTATCTATATTCAAAATATCGTCTTAATACCCTGACGTTTTATTAAAAGCATTAACGATATCGGTCTGTGTATCACGTTTTAAGCTAAGCATAAAATCCCTCTTATAGCAATACAAAAACAAATCTGTAACAAGAGGGGCACAATTTGTACCTATGAGTAAACCAACAACTTGACGATATATGGTATCCCTATAACGCACAAATATATTATCTAAAAGAAAGGTAAGAGATCTACAAACATCAAGGCAAGTTCGCATTGTATAATGTTCAACTTCTGAATTCGAAAATAATGAACGTTGAACATTACAAACAATGAACATTGTGTTTTCTCTGGAAAAGTTTTTTCTATTAATTTGATAAGTTTATCCTTTATAAGATGGTGAGGTAGAGTAGTAGTATAGAGTGTAGAGACATCATAAGAGCTCAGTGAAGAAATGTTATACTGTTCATTTTCAAGTTTCGTTAAAACATCATTTGAATTTTTTATGGACCAAAAAGCATTAATACCAGAATTTTCATATATTTTTTCACAGTAACGTTTTACATGTTCCTTGATCGTAATAAGACGCCAGTTTAGATATTTTAGTAGTGGTACAGCAGCTAGAGTTGGCAATAAAACGCGCATCATAAGGGTTTTATGTAGTTTCGGAATCCAATACAAAGTAGAAAGTTTATGTTGTTTTATGTTAGGACAAGATTTAAAATTATTGCACATTTTTACATGTTCCGAGACTATATCTTTTTCAGGTGTTTGAATTGTTATGTAAGTTTTTGAATCATTTAGCTCCGTCTTTAAAACATCAACATAATACAATCTTCAAATAATGATTACATTATTTGATGCCTTGTCAGCAGGAACAATAACATAATTGGAATGAAAATTAAAAATATTATTCTTCAAATAGCGAACTGTAACTCTAGGTCAAGGAGGTGAAAGCTGGTAATTTGATTTATAAAAAGTAATACGCGTATCAATAATATCAAAAATACATTTATTCCTATCCGAAGGGGCATTTAAATCAGCATTTTCTCGTCGACACCATTTGATGCAGAATTCTTGAATAGCATCCGCAATATGAGTTCGATAAGCGTCAAAATTAATAAGGGAAGGTATTCCTTTTGTCAGGAGGTTCCTGATACATTTATCCTTAATGATATCAAATTACCAGTAATGACATGACCAAATGGTTTATAGCAAAAGCTAGAAATGCTACAATATCAAGAAATAGGGGTATCGACATCAATATTCAAGTCAGAGACAATATTATTGTACTTAAAAATAACATTCCTAATATGTTTATTATATTTATAACAGATCATTTGTCTTTGTGCGTCTCTTGATGTTTTTTTAGTTATGTACATTTGCTGTTTCCTTGTGTTGCTGTTCGGGTTACTGTTTGTTCTGAATGTTTATATTTTTTGTATAAGTGAGGCAGTATTAATAACAAGATCTGTACGCATATAATTTTTATCAGCCTCTTCGTCTATGGACTTGAGACGTGAAAAGGGTAAAGACGACAAACAAGATATCACAGAAATTTTGCCAGTTTGTTTTAGCATGGTATGTAAATTATGATTAATAATTATGGTATGTAACTTTTTAACTGTTTCCATAATAACCATTCATTTCATTTTTGTTAGTCGACACCTACCTTCAAAACTATTCCATCCCAATGGCAGTTTTTGTGCTAACTGTATAAAACTGGTACCGAATTAAAGCTCAGACATTTTGCTTTGGTTTAAAGGTTATACTTAGGAATTACCTTATTTGAATACACATGAATATTAATGAGAATAATTAAAAAATAGTAAAAACATACAGAAATAACGTAAACCTCTCCATTTTTATTCTACCATTATCAGAAAACAACTTCAAATGTAGTTTAACTTGATGACAAAATATTCAGAAAGCTAAGTATCTAAATTGATACCAATACAATGAACTGTAAGTAACATTGTAACAGTTTCCATGGTAACTGATCCTTTTACAAAATTTGGAAATTTGACATCAACCTGTAATACTCTGCTAGATCTCAAATTATTTTTGATGAATCATGAAATCAGTTGTTACAAACATAGATATGAGGCATTGCTTTAATAGTAAATATTACTTTTCTGATATATATATATATATATATATATATATATATATATATATATATATATATATATATATATATATATATATATATATGTATATATATTCAATACCCTTTTTTCGATTCCACCATAATACGTTGTCGTTTGTTTTTCTCGGAATAAGTATTTATACACAATCTTATTACGAGCAAACAGTAGCACTGTTTATTTATAGATATAGTTTATCTAAATCCGAATGCTTAAAAATGTTATAGTCTCTTTGTCACCCTTCCTTTTGTTTGCCTTGCGTCTTTGTGCTTGTGATTTTGTTCATGTGTGGAACGTTTGTCTCTGGTTCTTGTGTGTCTTTTGGTGTTTTCTATGTTCATTTCGTGTGTGTGTGTGTGCGTTTGGGTGTGTCGTTGTGTGTGTGTCATGCTGTCTATCGGTGTTTTGGTGGTGGTTGTGTCATGTATGTGGCTTTGCCTGCTTGACTTTACTACTTTTCCATAAACTAATTTGCATATGTATGAATATTTATGGGAACAGTAATAGATGTTGAAATTTTCGACAGACACCAGTCTTTCTCTCATAAAGCAAACACAAATGCAAAATTGTTAGCTAAAGTTTACCATGATCACTGAATATCACCAAGATTGTTAGATAAATAAATTTGGTACAAATTATATAGCACTGATGGTGATATATCTGTGTCATAAGCAACCATTCTAACCTCATTGTTCTTAGCACAGAGTGTTTAAATACCTGCAACATACAAAAATATTGCGGCCTACTTTGGCGATAATTATAAATGATATAAACATATACCCGGTAGTTGATGTGTGAATCTTAATGTTTGGTTCACTTTATGCAAATTACCTTATTTGCATCATCATGAATATTAATTAGTGATAAGAAAACAAAGAGAAACAATATTGAAAATAAAATGTTTTGCAGTATGCTGAGCACAACATTGCACCATGCTCCAAAAACTAACTGTTACCAAAATGACCATGCACTGCTTCCATGGTAACTGTTGAAAACCAAGTACTTATAATACCCAAAACAATCTTCTGTTATTGTTATACCCCCCTTTTGAAAAAATGGGGGTATATTGCTTTGCACATGTCGGTCGGTCGGTCTGTCTGTCTGTCGGTCGGTCGGTCGGTAGATCGATGGTTTCCGAATGATAACTAATAAACGCCTTGGCCTAGAATCTTCAAACTTGCTGTGGTGGTTGGTCATGACAAGTAGATGACCCCTATTGTTTTTGAGGTCACTAGGTCAAAGGTCAATGTCACCATGACCTAAAATGGTGAAATAGTTTCCGATCAATAACTGCTCAAGGGTTTGGCTTGGGATCTTCAAACTTGCTGTGGTGGTTGGTCATGACCACTAAATGACCCCTATTGATTTTGAGGTTTCTGATCAATAACTTCTCAAAGGTTTGACTTAGGATCTTCAAATTTGCTTAGATAGTTGGTCATGACAACTAAATGAGTCTAATTGTTTTTTAGGTCTCTAGGTCAAAGGTCAAGGTCACCATGACCTTAACTAGTGAAATGGTTAGCGATCAATAACTGCTCTATAGTTTAGCTTAGGATCTTCAAATTTGCTGTGGTGGTTGGCAATGACCACTGGATGACCCCTATTGATTTTGAGGTCACTAGGTCAAAGGTCAAGGTCAGCATGCTCTTAACTGGTTAAATGGTTTCCGATCAATAACTGCTCAAGGGTTTGGCTTAGAATCTTCAAACTTGCTGCGGTAGTTGGTCTTGACCACTGAATGACCCCTAACTTTTTTGAGGTCACTAGGTCAAAGGTAAAGGTCACCTTGACCTAAACTTGTAAAATGGTTTCTGATCAATAACTGCTCATGGGTTTGGCTTAGGATCTTCAAATTTGCTTAGGTGGTTGGTCATGACAACTAGATGATCCCTCTTATTTTTAGGTTACTATGTCAAAGGTCAAGGTCACCATGACCTTAACGGGTGAAATGGTTTCCAATCAATGACTGCTCAAGGGTTTAGCTTAGGATCTTGCTGTGGTGGTTGGTCATGACAACTAGATGACCCCTATTTATTTTGAGGTCACTAGGTCAAAGGTCAAGGTCATCATAACCATAACTAATGAAATGGTTTCCAATTCATAACTGTTCATTGGTTTGGGTCGGGATCTTCAAACTTGCTGTGGTGGTTGGTCCTGACCACTAGATGACCCCTATAGTTGTTGAGGTCACTAGGTCAAAGGTCAAGGTCACCATGACCTTAACTTGTGAAATGTTTTCAGATCAATAAAACATCAGTGGTTTGGCTTAGGATCTTCAAAGTTGCTGTGGTGATTAGTCATGACCACTGGATGACCTCTATAGTTGAGGTCACTAGATCAAAGGTCTTGGGGTCTTGGGGGGTATACATGTTTTACAAACATCTCTTGTTTTCAAAGTGTCAGTGATTTTAAAGCCCATAAATATGTGTTGAATTCAGGGTATCAAGACTGTTTCGACTTTTGATAAACCTCATCTGTCGAGAACTGGTAAGCCTGTGATGTGTTTTAAGACCCCTTGATTTGTCTGTATTGCTAAGCCATCGTGAGCCGTGCCAATACCGAAGGGAACTGGTGTCAGCAGATTCTGAATCAGCTTACCTATATCAATCAGCATATTGGGTCTTTGTGAACCACTAATAGTTGCTACAATTCATTGATTCCTTACGCTAAGAAGTTGCAAGGCAGATATGTTTTTTCACATCTATGCCGGTGAGGCTTACCAGTTCTCACCAGATTGTGGTATATCAACAGTGTGAAACAGTCTTGATGCACTTAATTCAACTCAGAAAGAATCTGATACGAGGATCGTTCAGACAGTGATATATTCTTCATTCTTCTGTATTACCTTAACAGGTTTGAAGGTAATTATCAAAGTTAATTACATATATTTCTTACTTATGGAATAAACACCGAGAAAACATCAATATCCCTCTTTAACATAAAGTGCTATTGTATGATAAAAGTACAAAACGATTCATGCAGGAAACACCACATACAGAACAAACATCCATCCGAAAGCTGAAATATTTTGACTAATTGATATTTTATCTAAACACGAATCAATATTCAATTATTTAAACGTTTAATATTTTTATTTCAGATGATTCAAGAGCACAAGATGGCAGGTGCTGGTCTTAAAGTGTTGGTCACATTCCTTATATTGATACATGTCCAAGTGACGTCATCTGCTCCGGAAAACAAAACAAACGCGATATTAGGAGTTGTAAAACTTGATAACACACCCACGGCAAACACCAAGCTAATACAAATCCCTACTCATCAGGAAACGCCTTACACAACAGCGACTACTCTCGGAGACTGCACATTGACAGCTGAAAATGACGTCGTGCTGAAAGTGAAAAAACTTCTCTTGAGTGACCCCAATCTTATCAAGTACCGTTTGGAAAGTCCAAGTTTTGACAGCATAATCAAGAGAAAGAACTCCAGCTTGTTGTACAAGCCTTGGCACTGGGTACGATCAACAGATCAATATGGTATTGATTTGTTATTGATTGAACCAAGCTACGAAACACTTTTTTTAAGTTTGTAGAAATTGGGGTCGAAACACAGACGCTGGAAGTTCAACAACATCCATCGCATTGTTTGCCTCAACTAAATGAAGTAGACATTGAACGTTTACTGCGCAAATTCGTAATAAACGACTTCCAGAATACTTCATCTGGTATTACAGTGGAACGGAAAACTAATGACAACGTGTGCAATCTGCATCTTACCAACTCATCTGGTACGGCGGACGTCCGGTATCTATGTTGCCAATGGAACGATTTCAAAGAACTTCAATGTAACTATTTAGAATCTAACATTTGGCTTAAGATTATAGTCAATGTTATGAAACTGATTAAAGTATTGGCTTGTTTGTATAGTCCCAAATTGGTCCTGGATATTTTTAATCAAGTGGCCACTTCCTACAAACACGAGTGCCAGTCAGAGAATAATATCAAACTAACAACGGTCAAAACCAGAAACAAAGACGCAGGTCGTAACAAATATGCAAGAGTCAAAGTCAAATTGTCGGACATTCATCGGATGAAATGTTTCAAGAAATACATTGATGGCATGCAGCGAGACAAGCCATATCATATATTGTTGAGCCGACTCAACATGCGCGTGAAACAAGACCGTTTATTGTCAGAGAACTATGCTCCAGTTGGGTTGATGAGCATCTTGAACGACATTTTGGTGAATTGTGGCATCAGTGAAAGATCAATTGATACGGATTGTTGTAAATCAAATTTAATTAGACATCAAATTGTCAGTTTTGTGATAAACCTACTGCTGCTGATACTTTTGGTGACGCCCTGGTGCCTCACTATCCTCGTCTACTTTTATTTTGAAAACGATGAGATGCTCCTGCAAGAAGCCACTGCCAATCAAAGGTCATTGAAATCCAATAATCCGAATAAATTTTGTATAACTCTCGTGATACTTCAACTCATTTATATAGTTCTGATCAACGTTCCCATTACTTGTTTAAAGGCTTTAAAAGGGGAAGTCGCAAAATGCATGGATATGGTTTACCGACAGCCTTTTTTGGACATGAGAAAGATAAGGGAAATGTTAAACGTGGAAGAGAAATGTACATGTAAATGGTTTTGGTGTCTGATCGTAGCATTTGTTTTTGAAACATTGAAATTGGCCTTTTACTGTGTACCAAGATTGAGTATTATAGCTCACCTACTAGGTTATTTAGGAATGGCCTTGTCCCCAGAGTGTTTGTACACAAAAATAAAACCATTGGTAACTGAAATTGAATTTGAAAGCTTTAAAATAAAGTTGATTTCTATTTCCAGTCGACTTAAGCAGATTTGTTTTATTTTATTGTGTCTGCTTACCATATCCTGTGTGATGTTTCTCGGTTACAGGTTGGTTTCTTTCACAATTGATGTGTTCGTGTACACGCTGATGGGTATCATTCTCAACTCTGAATCAATCTGGCCTATTGTTTCGCTTTTGATTAGTCTTGGTGTATATGGTAACGACTGCTTTGGTCACGTGACTAAGAGGTTTTTGGCTTTCAATAAGAAAATGAACAGTGTTATTCTTGAACTTTGCAAAAAACAGTTGCAGAGTACTGTACTTTTGGACGAGGAAAACTACGCTTTCAGTGTTCGAACAGATCATTCCAATCCCGTTGACAAGTCAGTGGAACTCGAAATTGACGCAGACGGATACTTACAGTGGAAGGTCAAGAGTGTCTGTCTGTTCTTAAATAGACATAAAGAGCCACTGATTCCAAAACAATTCTACTTTAAATTATGCAACATGCCTTTCTATACTGCTCCAGGAAAAGTATGGCTTAATTACCTCAAAGCTGGTATGGAGTTTGGAGCCATTTGTTTGTTCTTGGTCTTTGTGCTGATTGTTGTTATGGCGGTTGGTGACACCTATGACATTTCCCCAACAAACAAGCTTTTTGCTTCAGCGGTTGGTAGCATGTTACCTTTCGTGCTCAGAACAGTACTAATCAAGACCCACGTGCTGCCAACAATAGACGAGAAAAACCCAACTTTTCAAAAATTGCTGACCAAGTTGTTGGAGAGCTATGAAGAAAATTGGCCCATTCACGACATTGATGCGACGGATGGGGACAACTGTATCAATGGAAATGGTACTTCATATATGGATAATGCAATAGATTTGCTTGTTGACGAAGGGGAAATAGGTGATTTCCGAGGTATGAATATTAATACAATATTGCATGACGATCGAGCGTCCACTGACTCTACATCAGTTCTTATACCCATTTCCTCATAGGCTATTTTTAGATCCAACCACTATGAATAAATCTACAGAAAAGGAGCATTAACTAGAGAATATGACAATTTAAGATTTTTGTAGTCTGAAACCATTGTCATAAATAGAGGTTTCATAAAAAGACATTTACAGGGTCGCCAAAAGTCGTCAATATGAGGAAAAGAGTCAGAAGACACAGAATCAGAAATTAAAAAATTGCTTTACGTTTTGAATGTCATGGGCTCCAAGAAGACACTGTCACTCAAAATCCTGCAGCAAGGCTCAGTTAAACAGATGCAGAAAAAAGATGTCCACATAAGATATGTAATATTTCTATTACAAACTCTATACCATGAGCTCTCTTTAAAATCGTCTTGAGGAGACGATTCTGAAGAGTAATCACAGTATAAGGTTTTGTGAAATTTTAATATTTTGACACGCACTTTATCTGTAACTTTGTCTGATGGACTATTCCACTAAGGCATTTCAGAATTGAAAGGACTTAATTTTAACACGCTACAGGCGCTTTGCTCAAAACCTGAAATCAAATGATCCATATGATATATCGACTATATGAGTTTTATATGGGTCTAAACTCTGTGTGTGAATGTATACATGCGTATGTGTATGTGCACGAACATGTGTTTGCGCGTAAATATGTGTTTGGTTGTGGATGGAGGTATGTCGGTGTGTGTATATGGTGTCCGTACTTCGGTGCGTATGTCTGAGTGCTGCGCCTATCTATACGAGCAATGTAAAAAGGATACAATATCACGAATCTTACAACTGTGATATGATTATGAAAAACACAGACACTTATAAAACACTAAGTGCATGCATCAACTATTTCCTTGAAAACGGTTACAGTGTAATGTTAATTAGGTTTCGCCTGTAGAAAGTCAATGAGATTCAGTGACTGATTACAAAAATCATATGATTAGTGTATGAAATACAACATTATCAACACTTCTTTTTGTTTTTGACTTTTTCGTTTGTCTTTAAGTTCAACAAAAAGTATAAATAATTGCAATGCCAAACAATAGGGCATATAAAATGTGCTTGCCCCTCAACGGAATATTGTGAGTAGACTTTCTGCATACACTCCCTTATTTCAGTAACAATAGGTGATGCGGGATATTTATGGATGTAGGTCGAATCGCTATCACAAGGGGCGTTACTGTCACGGACAAAATAACGATTCTAGAGATTGTCTGTTCTGATCACATACGCAGTTGTATACAAATGGAGCCTGTCTCAAAAGGTCATCAAAACAAGTCTACTTATGGGTGTGTTGCTTAATACAGGTCAAAATTACTGAAGAAAGCTCATATAGGAATTTGTTTTATTACGCTTACCCTGCATTAATCAATCACCAGCTTTTAATGTCCCCTTCAAAAGGGGGTATTGATTTTACCTGTCTGCTTGTCTGTCTGATTGTCTGTTGGTTTGTCCTCAACTACAGTTTTCGAAGTGAATTATTAAGACCAAGGTCATACATCAAGGTCACATGTCAAATTTATATTACTCTGTAAGCGGAGGAATAGAGTTTCATAAACACATATTATTAACACTCATATGTGTTCAGTAGTACACGATACGAAACGTATTTTTTGTCACAAAATTCATTCTATGTTGGAATAACTGAAATGAAATAAGTATTATTCCTATATGTTAGTCGCGAAAAGCGAAGTACATAAATGCGTATGTGCCTACATGCACAGGCATTGCATTTATCTACCGACCGAGATATTCAGTTTGAGATTTTCCATGTTGACTTTTCATGTAAGAATTGATGAAATCATGGCTATGTAGTAGCTGAAATTGAAATTACCTGATTGTTATACATTTATGGCCAAACATACAGTACATGTATGTGTTTTATTGCAAGCAACTGTAGAGTCAGATTTAGCATAATTCAGTAAGGAAACAAAACAGTCGTGATCAAGTGAATCCTGTAGGAGCCGTCTGATATGGTTTACCTTGTTTTCAAAGTAGAAGGTTCGGCCAATCAAGATTTTGAAAAAAGCATTTCGTTTATTGTGAACGTGAAGCCAAGAGTAGGATATTGAACGGTCGTATATGCCGGTCGAGATGATAGCGACTGGTATGACTGTACAATATCACATGTATCGCAAATTAACCTTTCTGATAGGTAAATCCTTACCACTCTACACCATTTCGATAATATTCTCCAGAAAGAGGATAAAATGTCGATTGTTTTAATTTCTGTTGACACATACAGTAAAGTCCTGTAAAATCATGCCAATCTCCCTTCACATTAGACTGTTATGAACCTGATCACTGATACTGTTCTTTGTACATGTATGTGTCATAATACTGTCACATTTTATACTCTCATTTAGCAGACACCATGTAGCCCTCATATTAAACCTGTAACCAAAAATGAGTTTTCTGTTTTCACTTATAATTGCCTTAAAAACAATTTCCATGCGCGGTCTACAATATCTGACTCTAACTGAAGCACTGGCGGGGCATTTATGATTCAAACTTATTATTTATCACTTGCTCTCTGGTACTCTTTATGGCGGAAACCTTTCGGTTGATAAAAACTATGACAAAATCTATAAATGAACAAGAGTGCCAGTGGACACAATATACACCCGTCGGGGTCTTGTTCAACATTAACTGGGGTTAACGTATTTGCTGAACTCAAATTCTAAGCCCAATTTTGCGACCAAGATTCAAGGTTGTAAATAGGCATACTTTAACAAAAAACCTTAACCAAAAATTCTAAATTGAAAAGTGCCATAATTGTGTCTAAATGCTTGACAGAGTTGCATTGTATTTACTCTTGCCTACAGATGAAGCTTCTGATGGTGAACAAATGTTTCAAGTTTAAAAGCTTTATCTGAAAGGGTTATGTTAATAAGTGGACTTTAACCAAAACCTTAACCAAAAATTCCAAGCTAAAAAGCGTCATAATCATGTCAAAATGTTAGACAGAGTTATGTACTCTTGCCTACAGGTGAAGCTTGTGATGGTGAACAAGTGCTCCAAGTTTAAAAGCTTTAACTCAAAGGGTTATGTAAATAAGTGAACTTTAACCAAAACCGTAACAAAAAATTCTAAGTTAAAAAGGGGTATAATTCGGTCAAAATGCTTGACAGAGTTATTTACTCTTGCCTACAGGTAAACAAGTGTCCCAAGTTTCAAAGCTTTATCTCAAAGTGTTATGTAAATAAATGGACTTTAACAAAGCCTTAATCAAACATTCTAAGTTAAAAAGGGGCATAATTCAGTCAAAATGCTTGACAGAGTTATTTACTCTTGCCTACAGGTGAAGGTTGTGACGGTGAACAAGTGTTCAAAGTTTAAAACCTTTATCTGAAAGGGTTATGTAAATAAATGGACTTTAACAAAGCCTTAACCAAAAATTCTAAGTTAAAAAGGGGCATAATTCGGTCAAAATGTTTGACAGAGTTATTTACTCTTGCCTACAGGAGAAGGTTGTGACGGTGAACAAGTGTTCCAAATTTCAAAGCTTTATCTCAAAGTGTTATGTAAATAAATGGACTTTAACAAAGCATTAACCAAACATTCTTAGTTAAAAAGGGGCATAATTCAGTCAAAATGCTTGACAGAGTTGTTTACTCTTGCCTACAGGTGAAGGTTGTGACGGTGAACAAGTGTTCCAACTTTCAAAGCTTTATCTCAAAGTATTATGTAGATAAGTGGACTTGTTCCACATAAATTGAGGTTAACATTTTTGCATAACGCAAATGCTAAACGCAAATTCTAAGTCCAATTAAGCGACCTTGAACTTGGATAAACGAGCCGAGACTTGGCAGGCTACTGTAGCATGTCTAAATAAACATTATGATTAAATTTGGGAAGGATCCACCAAGCGGAACTTGAGTTAGAGATGTTACAGACAGACAGACCGGTTAAATTTTTTGCTAAACGAAAATTCTAAGTCCAATTGTGTGACCTTGACCTTGGATAAACAAACCGGGACTTGGCAGGCAACTGTAAAATGTGTAGATAAACATTGTGTTAAAATTTGAGAAGGATCCACCAAGCGGAACTTGAGTTAGAGATGTTACAGACAACCAGACAAACAGACAATCAGACAACCAGACAGCGCTATTCCATAATACGTCCCGTTTTTTCAAACGGGCGTATAAAAAGTAGTTAAGTCAAGCAGGAAAAGACATACACAAAACGACACCATCACCAAAACACCTACAGAAAGCAATTTATATAGCAATTTATATTCATACACATACATACAGTAGAAAGTCATATACAAGACGCAATCAACACCAACACATCGATAGACAGCATGTCACATACACATACACACAACCAAATACACGCAAACACAATAAAAGAAATCAGAAAACACCCCAACAACACACAAGCACCAGAGACAAACATGAACAAAACACAAACACAAAGATAAAGGACAAACAAAAGTAAGGGTGACAAAGAGAGAACCGCATTGGCACGGTCAGTAGCAAATTCACAACTGGGGGTTTAAACCGGTTTACGGACGTTCTAACCTCACACTTATCGCAAAGTATAACTAAATTACGACTATTAAAATCTACTAGCAAAGAACAGCCTCGGGCAAAACATATATGTCGAGAAATGTAAACCCCATAAGATGTAGACCGGCGAACATATCAATCTAGAGAAGGATAATTAACAATTGTGAAATCGAAATCTTCCCTTTTATCGTATATTTTAGAAACAAAATTATCATTAGTGATGGAAGATTCAAATCTTAAAAGGAAGGCTGAATGTCAGATCGGTTCGCTTTGTTTAAATTAAGTTCTTTTGGGTAAATAGAAGAAATCATATTTTCAAAATAAGGATTATCCAAATTCAAAATTTCGTCTAAATACCTAGACGTTTTATTAAACACACTAACAATATCAGATAATGTATCAGGTTTTGAACTAATCATGAAATCCCTCTCACAGCAATATAAAATAAAATCTGCAATAAGAGGGGCACAATTTGTTCCCATCGTTGCGATATACGGTATCCCCATAGCGCACACATATGTTATCTAAAAGAAATGTTAAAGAACTACAAATATCAAGGCAAGTCCACATCGTGTAAGTTTCAACTTCATAATTCGAAAATAATGAAGATTGAACATTACAAGCAAGGAACATTTTATTTTCTCTGGCAAAGTTTTTTCTATCAATTTAAGTTTATCCTTTATAAGATGGTGAGGTAGAATAGTATTAAGCGTAGATACATCGTAAGAATTCAATGAAGTTTAGTTAAAATATAATTTGTATTTTTATGGACCAAAACACATTTATACCAGAATTGTGATATATTTTATCACAGTAAATTTTTACATGTTCATTGATAGTAGTAAGACACGACGTTAAAAGTTTAGATAGTGTAGTAGTAGTACAACAACTAGAGTTAGCAATAAAACGCGCCTTATACGGATTTTTATGCAGCTTAGGAATCCAGCACATAGTAGAAAGTTTATGTTATTTTACGTTAGGATTGGACTTAAAAGTATTGCACATTTTTACATGTTCCGTGACTATATCTTTTTCAGGTGTTTGCACTGTAATATATGTTTGTGAACCAGTTAAATCCTTAATCAATGTGGCGTATAAATTTAATTATATATTAAACATTTACATTTTCAATAGTCTTGCAAAAACTAGGGACATGCCTATTAATTTAAATATTTGTGTAGAGTGACATTTGAACACAATACATGGTTGACTCTGGCATGAACTGTGGATTCAGACCTACAGTATACAAAGAGCAAACAGAACGCATCCTGGGCAGCGTTAAGTTGGCTGTCAGTTCGCAGTTCGTTATTCGAATAACGAGCAGCGAAATATTTCGCAGTTCGTTGTTCGAATGTGAATAACGAAATAGTTTGCAATTCAATTTGCGAATAACGAAATAGTCATTTAAGCTATTAATTAACAGTACAGTAGAACCCCTCTAATGCGACCAATATAAGAATAAACGTATATGTCTTTATAAGCAGCTAGTAGCTTAAAGCAGGATGAAAGTTATGCAGAAAGTTCCTATAGAAGTTTTCTGCATAATTTTCGTTTTGCATTAAGCTACCAGCTGTCTCTGCCAGACTTATGCCTCTTTTTTGTGTTCGAATTAGAGGGGTTTTACTATAATTATATTCTAGATACAGTAGAACCGAATCATCGTTGGTACAAATAAAAGTTTTCATTCGAAAAACAAAGAAAATTGTAGCTTGTAAAACGATATTTTGACACATTAGACTCAAGTCATATTGGAATCAAATGCGTGTATTATATATTAAATCCGGAGTCATTTAGCAGTTTGTTATTCAAATAACGAAGTATTTCGCAGTTCAACCCCCGAATAACGAAATGGCAAAAACCAGCTATAAATGCGCAAAGATGATATTTTAGACACCCTAGAACCCAAGTCATAGTCGTATCAATGATGTCTATATAAAATCCTGAACTATTTCGCAGTTCGTTATTAGAATAACGAAATATTTCGCAGTCCAACCTCCCAATAACGAAATGACCAAACTAAGTTTCAAATGTGTGATGATGATATTTTAGACACACTAGACGAAATACGCAGGGAGCCAGTAGTGCCTACCGTGCACCCCCCCCCCCCCCTAGACTTTTTTTCATGGGTACCAAAATGTTCAGAAAAGTGTCCTGAATCAGAATCGCGAATGTACTCAAACTTAAATTCTTTTAGGCTATGTGTATTTTAACCGTTTCCATGGCAACCCCCCAGTTTTCGTAATGATGACCCATACCTACAAATTCGCCCATATCACAGCCAGTTTTTGTTCTAAAACTATAAAACTGGTACCAAATGGAAGATAAGACATTGTGCTTTTATTTCTAACTTGTTTTTTTTAAATTACCTTATTTGCATACTCATGAATATTAATGAGAACATTAAAATTAGTAGAAAAAGTATAGAAATAACGTAAACCTTTCATTTTTTTATCCTACAAATATCAGAAAATAACTTCAAATGCAGTTTAACATGATGACGAAACCCCCAGGAAACAAAATATCCAATTTGAGGACCATAGCATTAATTTTAAGCACCATTTTTTTTCGTTTCCATGGCAACACCCTAGTTTTCGTAATGATGGTCCGTACCTGCAAATTCGCCCATATCACAGCCAGTTTTTGTCCTAAAACTATAAAACTGGTACCAAATGGAAGATAAGACATTGTGCTTTTATTTCTAACTTGTTTTTTTAAATTAACTTATTTGCATACTCATGAATATTAATGAGAACATTAAAATTAGTAGAAAAATAATTATCGCCCAAGAAGGCAGCAATATCTTTGTATGTTGCAGGTATGTAAACACTCTGTAATATGAACAATGAGGTTAGAATGGTTGCCTAGGAAACAGATATATCACTATCAGTGCTATATAATGTGTCCCAAATTTATTTATCTAATAATCTTGGTAATATTCAGTGATCATAGTAAACTTTAGCTAACCATTTTCCATATTTGTTTGCTTTTTAAGAGAAAGACTGGTGTCTGTCGAAAATTTCAACATCTATTACTGTTCTCATAAATATTCATACATATGCAAATTAGTTTATATCAGAAAAGTAATATTTACTATTAAAGCAATGCCTCATATCTATGTTTGTAACAATTGATTTCATGATTCATCAAAAATAACCGAGATCTAGCGGAGTATTACAGTTGGATGTCAAATTTCCAAAATTTGTGAAAGGATCGGTAACCATGGGAACCGTTACAATCTTTCTTACAGTTCATTATTTGGTATCAATTAAGATGATTAGCTTTCGGAGTATTTTGTCATCATTTTAAACTACATTTGAAGTTGTTTTCTGATATTGGTAGGATAAAAATTGAAAGGTTTACGTTATTTCTGTATTTTTTTGCTATTTTTTAATTATTCTCATTTATATTCATGTGTATGAAAATAAGGTAATTCATAATTATAGCTTTTAAACCAAAGCACACTGTCTTAGCTTTAATTTGGTACCAGTTTTATGCAGTTAGCAAAAATACTTCCTGTGATATGGAAGATTTTTGCAGGTAGGTGTCGACTAACAAAACTGTGTGAACAGACTGAAATGAATGGTTACTATGGAAACAGTTAAAAGTTACTTAGAGTTAAATTTTTGGTCCTCAAATTTGATATTTTGTTTTCTGAGGATTTTGTCATCAGGTTAAACTGCATTTGAAATTGTTTTCTGATATTTGTAGGATAAAAAGTGAATAGTTTACATTATTTACGTTATTTCTATATTGTTTTTACTATTTTTAATGTTCTCATTAATATTCATGAGTATGCGAATAAGGTAATTAAAAAAACAACTGGGAATAAAAGCACAATGTCCTATCTCCAATTTGGTACCAGTTTTATGGGTTTTGGACAAAAACTGGCTGTGATATGGACGATTTTGCAGGTACGGACCATCATTACGAAAACTAGGGTGTTGCCATGGAAACGGTAAAAATGGTGCTTAAAATTAATGCTATGGTCCTCAAATTGGATATTTTGTTTCCTGGGGGTTTCGTCATCATGTTAAACTGCATTTGAAGTTATTTTCTGATATTTGTAGGATAAAAAAATGAAATGTTTACGTTATTTCTATACTTTTTTATTAATTTTAATGTTCTCATTAATATTCATGAGTATGCAAATAAGGTAATTTAAAAATAAAGTTAGAAATAAAAGCATAATGTCTTATCTTCTATTTGGTACCAGTTTTATAGTTTTAGGACAAAAACTGGCTGTGATATGGGCGAATTTGTAGGTATGGGTCATCATTACGAAAACTGGGGGGTTGCCATGGAAACGGTTAAAATACACATAGCCTAAAAGAATTTAAGTTTGAGTACATTCGCGATTCTGATTCAGGACACTTTTCTGAACATTTTGGTACCCATGAAAAAAAGTCTAGGTGGGGGGTGCACGGTAGGCACTACTGGCTCCCTGAGTACAAGCCATAGTGGGATCAATGATTTCTATATAAAATCCGGGACCATTTCGCAGTTCGTAATTCGAATAACGAAATATTTCGCAGTTCATCCTCCGAATAACGAAATGGTCAAACTAAATTTTAAATGCGTAATAATGATATTTTAGATACATTAGACCCAAATCATAGTGGAATCAATGATTTCTATATAAAATCCGGGACCATTTCGCAGTTCGTTATTCGAATAACGAAATATTTCGCAGTTCAACCGCCGAATAACGAAATGGTCAGACTAAGTTTTAAATGCGTAATACAGTAAAACCCTGCTAATGCGACCACTTAAAAGAGGTATAATTCTGGGTGCTGGATGCAGGTGGTAGCTTAATGCAGGACAAAGGAGCTTTCTGCATTACGTTTGCCCTGCATTAAGCAACCACTTGCTTATAAAAACAACCATGTGTATTTATGAAGTGGTCGTATTAGAGGAGTTCTACTGTAATGATATTTTAGATAACCTAGACCAAAATCATAGTGGAATCAAAGATTTATACATAAAATCCTGAGCCAGTTCGCAGTTGGTTATTCAAATAATGAAATATTTCGCAGTTCAACCTTAGAATAACGAAATGGCCAAAATACGCACACTAGACCAAAGTCATAGTGGAATCAATGATATATATATACTTATGATACCTACTTTAAGTATACCAGTTATGATTTATTATATGGCTTATGCGGACCGCTGGATTATGTAGACATTTATTGGTCTACTTAATATTTTATGGCATCTGTATGGGTAGTAAAACATAATTAAATTTTAATTCCTTATCAAAGTACCTAAAGTCAAAACCATTATTTATATTTATATTTTTAATTTTTAATTTCATCTATCCTTTCATGACAAAAAAACAGAATATTTCTCCACGGACGTATATTTTAAAGTATCTTAATACCTACTTTAAGTGGACCGCAGAAAATATGGAATAACAACATAAATCGGCTATATATAGAAAATCAAAAACTGGTTTCGTAATATTCACCTGATGCTTAAAATATATATCAATGGTTTTTTTAGATTTTTTCAACGGGGAAAAAATTCATTTTTTACGCATTAATTTTGAGCAAAATTCATATATATGAAACACCGGGTACCCGGATGTGTACAGACGACTTCCGCTACGGGAACAATCATGGCGGACAACATGTGTGGTAAGTTTGTCAAAGAATTAAACTCATTTTGAGCGCTTGCTCAGGTTCTAAACAGATTTAATAGATATTAAATAAATTCCATACATGTTATAGGCTTTTAGCTAGGTACAGACCTGTTTACTGCTACGTTTTGGCCGTAGTTTCTACGTTTTATTATGGAAAACTACGCACTATGATTTAAGAACGAAATTGCTACGGATCTGTTCAGTTTGGGAATTTTACTCCCTTTTTGCACCGGTATTAAAGTACCTTTCCGCTCAATACAAACATGTATAAGTTATTTGAACACTCTATCATTAATCAATTTATTGTGAAAATGACGCAAAATCATCTTTTTCGGCATTAACAGCGTCATTGGTTACCTGTGACGTAAATATAGGATGTGGTTAATATTATCCATTCAGCGAGCAGCTTTCCCGTTTCTCCTTATGAGATGCTGCAAAGCACATGGCGACTAATAGAGGCGGAAAAAATTGACCATCAATATTTCAATAAAATAATGATATTATAGGATGCACTTGATGAACATAATCATGCCAGAAAGTGTAATCAAGATTGGATTTAGCAGTATTCATGGATCAAAGACTGTTAGGATAGTAAGTACAAAGCACTCTGCTCGCTATTGTAAGAAAGCCATTGAACGTGAAAGTTGTGTAAAATGGGCGAACTTGGTCACAGTAAAAAAAGTCACATGCGAAAGGTCAGAGATTCCAAAAAATACCGGGAACAGATAATGTCAATAACTGGTATGGCAAACTTTTTTTCAAGTTACCCCAATTCCCAAATAGATCTCTTCTTCGCCGACTGCTGAAATAACTATACCCCACCCACCTCAAGCCCGATGTTGAATTCTGCATCATGCATGCGAGCCATGTCGCTAAATGTCAAGTCTTGCCCTAACGAACGATTTACTGATAGGCTTGATAGCAGAACTATTATGGACAAATCAAACTTCAAATGGAATTCATTGACCTATTCCGGTGACCTTAACCCTTCTCTTGCTGAATTTTAAAAATCATCCCATGCCCTGTTGTATAATAACATAATATCTTCATTGTGTACAAGTATTTCACTGTGCAATAACTGCTGTGGAGTGCACTGGTTGCACAATCAACGTGTAAATAGTGCAGACCCTGATGAGACGGCTCCTGCAGGAGCTGTCTCATCTGGGTCTTCACCCTTTACAGGTAGGTATATTGCCACGAATAGCAAGCGAAGGGTTAAAACCATTTCCCCCACTCTAGTCTCTACAAATAAATACAATCTAAATAAGATTTCTTAACCTTAGTGTTTACTGTTTACACATTCTCTTTAAAATATTGCAGCATTCTTGTCATAGAATCCAAAATAAAAGCTACAGACTGTCGTCTTCCTGACATATCCCTGAGATTGAGTTATGTGTTTTACATGATCTAACGGTTTTCCTGATCGCATTCAAATATCTATTTCGTCTTTATTTTCCACTGGCGTTATCTTAAGATGTTTATGTTTATATGAATTCACGTAGTGGCCAGAAATCCAGCAAGGTTATTATAAAGAATGTGCATGAACGAGATTGTCGAAAATACATGACCTTCGAAAACACACAACGGGAGGATATAAATTTGTGCGCTGAACTCTGTTCAGTGACTCAATGTAGTCATTGATATTATCCAAATTACAGTGTGTCCAAAATGTTTTACTGTTACATGCAGCAGATGAGAACAAATTTGTTGAATCATATTTTTACTACGGTATTTGAATTTTAATGTTTTGTGGATAGATAAATACTATACAGGTATGAGCAAAATACAGTATATTTGATATGGATACAAAATACAAAAGCATATACATTTTTGAAACACATATTTTCTATATTTTGATAAGTGATGACAGCACTGTGTTTACACTTGTGAATACTTATACTAATGACGTCAACAGTTCTGTAATAACATGAACTCACACACTGATGAAAAGTCACTGAAATGGGTCAGTGAAACGTAGAAGTGTTAATTAGATCTATAGATATATCTAGATATTCTTATATTCTATAGTATTTTATTGGAAATATTTCAGCTAAAGGCAGGACTGGAAAAGGCATGCAGGCTCATTGAAGGTAATATTCTATAAATATGAATAATGGTTATTTGTTTATTTAATTCTAATTATTAAAGCTAGAGGTTTTGATTCCTTACTTCAATGTGTGCGTATACATGTACATGTAAGCCTTATTGCATCACAATTTTTGAGTATGACGTCACCAATATATGTGTAAATATCATTCTCAATGTGTAGGATTGCTTCTAGAAGTTTAAACAAAATGTGTAAGTTTATCATCGTTTTTTTTTAAATGCCCTTTTTTCACATTTTTTTAGTAAAATGTGTTGATAGAATGTTCGTACCAACCTTTCTCTTTGTGTCATAACAGTTAATATACTTGAGGAGTGAAAGTAAAAGTGTTAAATATCATATTTCGTGACCCAGTTGAAAACTTCATTTGAGCGGAGTCATGGGATGGTTTGTGTCAGTTGGCTTTGCACTAAATCTGTGTATGCTTTGTATTTGTGATTCAGTCTGTCTGTCCGTCCGTCTTCCCCTCCCTTTGCCCACCCATCTGTCTTTCAATCTGCCTGTCTGTCTGCCTACCCGCCTGTCTGTCTTTCTATCTGTCTGCCTGCCTGCCTCGTGACGTCTGTGCACGTCTGTCTATCTATATATCTATATCTATCTATCTATCTATCTATCTATCTATCTATCTCCATCTGTCAGTCAGTCTATCTATCTATAGTCTGTCTACCTATTTGTCTATCTGCCTGTCATACTGTCTATTTATATGTCTATCTATCTGACTATTGATCTGTCTGTCTATCTAAGTATCTATCTGTCTCCCTGCATGCCTGTCAGTCTGTCCATCCGTATATTTGTTTCTGTCTATGTTCGTCTGTGTGGCAAAATTCTCTTGCTTATTGCAATCTCTAGTTCTTCCTAATCTCATATATTTTACAGAAAATGGCATTGTCCCTCAAGAAGCTGTATCGTATGGCAAATTACCTGCACACGTACACATTATCTGATTTCGAAACATGTTCTTGAAAATTCAGGATCGCGTACGCATACGTGTAGACACACATATATGTACTCGTACAAGTAAGAAATTGAAATCTCTCTATTATGTTGTTAGAATTATTTATCTGTTATGGTGTGTATTGTAGCACTTGTTTTCTCTTGAGTTCATCCTTAGCTCGTCTGTTTTGAAGAAAAAACTTCAATCTAACTCATTAATCAAGAGGTATAAGAGGTATCTACATGAAACTTCATATGTGGGTAGATCTCATTGAGGAGAGGGACCCTACATAACTCTTGAATTCAAAATTTTGCAGTTAGCGCCCTTCATTTTTTCAATTTGTTTTAATTTAGGTGGACAAGCACCAAATCAGACGAGTGTTGGAGCCACATGCGTGACGTCTCTTGTTACTTCTGTCGTTGAATGTATTGCAATCCTGTTGTGGTGCAATCTTTCAAAAACAAGATATGAGAGTAAGTTCTTCGAAGTAATGTAATGAAATGTAATGATAACACAATTATATGGAATAATGATGCATAGTCTATTCCAAATGTTTACTTTGAAAATAAAATGAGTAATCACCCCTAGGCATTTTCTGATAATATGAGCTGCCATGAGGTTTGGCTAATTTAACCCTTCCCTCATATAAACATGTTTTCACGCATTTGCAAACAGAGTATACCTAGATCAGACAACTCCTAGAGGAGCCGACTCATCAGGATCTATTCTGTTTGCTAATAGAATTTCAAAGATCTGTGTCTTTACTTTATAAAATGGCTACAATTCTCCACCTTCCATATTTCATTATAACCTTTTTGTCCATGAATATTCAGTAGGTATTGAAATTTGTAACACAGAACAGGGAAAGGGTTAAAATACCCTCTTTACTATCTGAAAGGACTTGGGCATTTGTGCTTGACTTTGTAAAATCATATCAGGGATTATCCTAGGTTAGAAGTATATTATGTAAAAACACAATGTCTGCTTAGAAACAGTTACCATATGATCCTTTTATATCCAGGACCGGCCGCATGGCTCAGTGGTAGAGCGTCCGCCTGCGGTACGGAAGGTCGTGGGTTCGATCCCCGGCCGCGAAAGACCAAAAGTCGTTAAAATTTGGTACTAGTAGCTCCCTTGACATTAAAAGGTGTAGTTCTAGGACTGGTCGGCCTGGTGTCAGGATAATGTGACTGGGTGGGGGTGCCCTTGCCATGTGCCCGTGGCAGGGGTATTTCAGTGAGGCAACATAACTTGTCTCATGCGGGTGCCATCTGCAAATAACTGAAATACTGTTGGTCGGACGTTAAATCTAACTCACTCACTCACTCCTTTATAGCCAAAACCCAGACAAAGAAATAAAATGCACATCAAAAGGCACTGTCACGTCTGCCGTAGCATACAAATAACCTATTGTTTCAGTTCAGTATTTAGAAAATACTGCATCTTGTTCAGTGTTCACAACTGGATCAAACTTTATGTTCATTAACCCTTTCCTCCATATATACGCTTTTCTACACAACCTTTGCACACAAAGTAGACCCAGATCAGAAGGCTCCTATAGGAACGGTCTGATAGGGGTCTGCTCTGTTTTCTTGTACCATGGCTAATAATTATTGTGTCCATATGTTATTATAACAATTTTTTATCAATTTAATTAATATTCATGACATCATTAAACCCCTTCACTGTTCAATATTCATGTAATTTTTAATGACGTCAGGATTATAACTGATTTTAGGTGGTCGTATATTGGCGTGACCCTGTCTGTCTGTTCATTCGTTCGTCTGTCAATATTTTGCTTGTCCTGGAAAACTTTTTGACGGATATTAATGAAACGTCACACAAATCTTCAATGCATCATGATCTGAAGCTGAATCGATTCTGAGGTTCACTTGATTTATCGTTATTAATTTATGGCCCTTTCACTAAAAAAATGATACAAATATATGCAAATATGAGAATGGCCGTAACTGTTTCTTTTTAAATATTTACTTCAATTTTTTTTATATTTTATCAGATATTACCTTTAAATAAGGATTTTTACATATAAATGCGTTTTTATGCTATTTTATCGTAAGTTATGGCCCTTTAACTTTGTGCATTCTTTGCTTTGTTCGTCAGTCAACTTTTCGTTTGTCTGTCGTTTTTTAGCTCACCAGAGCACAAAGTGCTCAGGGTGAGCTTTTGTGATCGCCCGTTGTCCTTCGGCGTGCGTCGTCCGTCGTTCGTCGTCCGTCGTCAACAATTTGTACCTTTAAAATTTTTCTCCTCTGAATCTACAGGGATCTCAACTTTCATCTTTGGCACATAGCATCATATTCAGGTCCTCTACAAAAGTTATATAAATTATGCCCCTGGGGTCAAAATTGACCCCGCCCCTGGTGCCTTGTTTTCAATAGAAACATATAGTAAAATTTTGAAAATCTTCTCCTCTGAAAGCAGAAGCTTCTCAGCTTTAATAATTGGCACATAGCATCATGTTTAGGTCCTCTACAAAAGTTATATAAATTATGGCCCTAGGGTCAAAATTGGCCCCGCCCCAGGCGTGGGCAGTTTTCAATAGAATCATATAGTGCAAATTTTGAAAATCTTCTTCTCTGAAACTGTAAGGTTCTCAGCTTTCATATTAAGCACATAGCATCATATTCAGGTCCTCTACAAAAGTTATATAAATTTTGGCCCGGGGTCAAAATTGGCCCCGCCCCAGGGGTGGGCAGTTTCCAATAGAAACAAATAGTGAAATCTTTGAAAATCTTCTCTGAAACTGGAAGGCTCTCAGCTTTCATATTTGGCACACAGCATCATGTTCCGGTCCTCTACATAAGTTATATTGTTTATGGCCCCGGGGTCAAAATTGGCCCCGCCCTATGGGTGGGCAGTTTTCAATAGAAACAAATAGTGAAATCTTTGAAAATCTTCTTCTCTGAAACTGGAAGGCTCTCAGCTTTCATATTTGGCACATAGCATTATTTTCAGGTCCTCTACAAAAACTATATAAATAATGGCCCGGGGTCAAAATTGGCCCCGCCCCAGGAGTGGGCACTTTTCAATAGAAACAAATAGTGAAATCTTTGAAAATCTTCTTGTCTGAAACTGGAAGGTTCTCAGCTTTCATATTTGGCACAGAGCATCATGTTCAGGTCCTCTACAAAAGTTATATAAATTATGGTCCCTGGGTCAAAATTGGCCCCGCCCCAGGGGTGGACAGTTTTCGATAGAAACAAATAGTGAAATCTTTGAAAATCTTCTTGTCTGAAATTGGAAGGTTCTCAGCTTTCATATTTGGCACAGCGCATCATGTTCAGGTCCTCTACAAAAGTTATATAAATTATGGTCCCGGGGTCAAAATTGGCCCCGCCCCAGGGGTGGGCAGTTTTCAATAGAAACAAATAGTGAAATCTTTGAAAATCTTCTCTGAAACTGGAAGGCTCTCAGCTTTCATATTTGGCACACAGCATCATGTTCCGGTCCTCTACATAAGTTATATTATTTATGGCCCCGGGGTCAAAATTGGCCCCGCCCCATGGGTGGGCAGTTTTCAATAGAAACAAATAGTGAAATCTTTGAAAATCTTCTTCTCTGAAACTGGAAGGCTCTCAGCTTTCATATTTGGCACATAGCACTATTTTCAGGTCCTCTACAAAAACTATATAAATAATGGCCCCGGGGTCAAAATTGGCCCCGCCCCAGGAGTGGGCACTTTTCAATAGAAACAAATAGTGAAATCTTTGAAAATCTTCTTGTCTGAAACTGGAAGGTTCTCAGCTTTCATATTTGGCACAGAGCATCATGTTCAGGTCCTCTACAAAAGTTATATAAATGATGGTCCCTGGGTCAAAATTGGCCCCGCCCCAGGGGTGGACAGTTTTCGATAGAAACAAATAGTGAAATCTTTGAAAATCTTCTTGTCTGAAACTGGAAGGTTCTCAGCTTTCATATTTGGCACAGAGCATCATGTTCAGATCCTCTACAAAAGTTATATAAATTATGGTCCGGGGGTCAAAATTGGCCCCGCCCCAGGGGTGGGCAGTTTTCAATAGAAACAAATAGTGAAATCTTTGAAAATCTTCTTGTCTGAAACTGGAAGGTTCTCAGCTTTCATATTTGGCACAGAGCATTATTTTCAGGTCCTCTACAAAAACTATATAAATAATGGCCCCGGGGTCAAAATTGGCCCCGCCCCAGGAGTGGGCACTTTTCAATAGAAACAAATAGTGAAATCTTTGAAAATCTTCTTGTCTGAAACTGGAAGGTTCTCAGCTTTCATATTTGGCACAGAGCATCATGTTCAGGTCCTCTACAAAAGTTATATAAATTATGGTCCCTGGGTCAAAATTGGCCCCGCCCCAGGGGTGGGCAGTTTTCGATAGAAACAAATAGTGAAATCTTTGAAAATCTTCTTGTCTGAAACTGGAAGGTTCTCAGCTTTCATATTTGGCACAGAGCATCATGTTCAGGTCCTCTACAAAAGTTATATAAATTATGGTCCCTGGGTCAAAATTGGCCCCGCCCCAGGGGTGGGCAGTTTTCGATAGAAACAAATAGTGAAATCTTTGAAAATCTTCTTGTCTGAAACTGGAAGGTTCTCAGCTTTCATATTTGGCACAGAGCATCATGTTCAGGTCCTCTACAAAAGTTATATAAATTATGACCCTGGGGTCAAAATTGGCCCTGCCACAGGGGTAGGCAGTTTTCAATAGAAACGTATCGAGAAAACTTTGAAAATCTTCTTCTCTGAAACTGGAAGGTTAATCTCAGCTTTCATATTTGGCTCATAGCATCATGTTCAGGTCCTCTACAAGTTTTTCTAAATTATTCCTCTGGGGTCAATATTGGCCCGCTCCAGGGCCGGCTAGTTTTCTATAGAAACATATTAAGTGAAAACTTTGAAATTCTTCTCCTGATTGTCTGGTGAGCGCTTCAGGGCCATTCTGGCCCTCTTGTTTTCTGTTAAAAGAATATCAATAAAACTTCCTACACATATTTTATTGAACAAAATCAGAAGCTGAGTTGATTTTGAAGTTCATTCAAATTGTTGTTACAAATTGTTTGTTATTGCCCTTGCACTTTACCTAAATCTGCAAAAATGAGGATGGTTATAACATTTTATTGAATAAGATATTCACTTCATTTTTAGCTCGTCTGTTTCGAAGAAACCAGGAGCTATTATCGTAACTATGGCGTCCGTGTTGTTGTTGTTGTCATTGTCGTCTGAAATCTTAACATTGACCATAACTTCTTCAATTTTTCATTTGCAACCTTCATTTTTGGCTCGTCTGTTTCGAAGAAATCACAAGCTATTGTTATAACTTGGGCGTCCGCGTCGTTTTTGTCGTTGTCCTCCGAAATCTTAACATTGACCATAACTCGAAAAGTATAAGAGGTATCAACATGAAACTTCATAGGTTAGTAGATCTCATTGAAGGGAAGGCCTCTACATAAGAACCATAAATTTTGGAGTTATTGCCCTTTATATTTTTTGACAATGATGACAGACAAGCGTTTGCACCCGCTTGCGGTGCTCTTGTTGGTATGCATGTTCATCTTGACAAGGCCTATCCACACATACCTAAATGATAACAGACGAGTATTCGCATCCACTTGCGGTGCTCTTGTTATACCACCCTTTTGACAAAATGGAGGTATATTGCTTTGCACATATCGGTAGGTCGGTAGATTGATGGTTTCCGAACAATTACTAATAAACGACTTGGCATAGAATCTTCAAACTTGTGTGATGGTTGGTCATGACTGTAATGGCGGGCTATAGTGATGACGTGGTGAAAATCGCAAGACCTAGAAATTAATTTTACATGGGCATTTCTTCAGAAGTAATTTTGAAAAACGTACAAAAACATTAAATTAGTCATGAGTGAGGTAAATGTTGAAGACATGCTGTCAGAAAGTGATGCTGAGACCGAAAATGGACTTGTTTTCAATGTCGAAACGAGCAACCCGTACGAAGCTGGTGGGTGGGGTCAGCCAGGCAATGCCGACGAATGGCAGGTTCATCGTGAGAGAAAACGTAAGAGAAACCGTACAGGAATTTTTGAGAGCTTGTCTAAAGATGATCAACTCAGTGCAATATTTAAGAAACTGTTAGATATTCAAGGGGCTCAGCAAGAGATACACGGACTGCGGTCGAGAGTAAACAAACATGACGAAGAGCTACACGAAACAAAGCGTGGTATAGACATTAATTCCAGACATATTAGGACACTCGCATACAAACAAATTGACATTGAAACAAGACAAAAACAAAATAACATAATTCTACGAGGTTTCAAAGACACGGGAAATGAGAACCTGCATGACCTAGTGAACGATGTAATACATGACTGGCTGGAGGTAGACCCCAGACAGCTGTGTATAGTAAACGTACATCGAGTAGGGTGGTATGTTGGGGCGGTTAAGAGGGCCAAACGTAGGAACGACGTCGTGCGACGACCTATTCTTGTATCATTTCGAATAAGGAAGATGCAGACTACGTTTTTGATCAGGCGGCCAAGTTCAAGGGCTCAGAGTTCGCTATTGACCGTGATTATCCGTCTGAGGTTGCGGCAGCAAGGCGACGCATCTGGAATGACTTCAAGAGACTGCGCCAAGATAACCCGCGAGCCAAAGTTGCCTTGAAGTATCCGGCAAGAGTGGAAATCGACGGAAAAACAGTAATAGATGAATTTCCTGGCTGGTACGAGCTAATGCATGAGCGTTCATCCTTCGATTACACCCAAAACACGAGCTATACACAGTCAGCTGTGCCAAATCGAAACGTTACTAGTAAACCACCCCGCGGCAGCAACCCGCAGACGGAACGTCAGCGTGATCAGGGTCAAAATCCAAAAACTCCCAGCCTACCAGGGTCAAGCCTATAATGCAGACACTGAATCCGACAGCGATCGAGATCGCGATCAGACTCAGCGAAAGTTCATAAGCGGTGATGAACAAAACAATAATGTAAAACAATCTCACAGTGCGCAAAGTAAACAAGTGAAAAGATCAAACATAGCTGTGAGTGTGAATGGCAATTCTGTGCAGAAAACACAACCGTGTGCAACACACGGTGTGTCTTCTTCACAGAATGACACGATTCAGCATATATCCTCTCAATTATCCATTGATGAACATAATTCACAATCACAGTCATTGTTAAATCCAAGTGTAACATGTTAATCCAGTCCGAATAACTCAACACAGCAAATTTCTTCTGATAAACATACAGAGTGTGTAAACACAGATGACACGATACCGTTGGTGAGTAGTGAGGGGATTTCGCACGAGGCAGATGAGACTATAACCTCTGACACGGGTAGGCGGGTGTCACGTGCATAGGACAGCGCGGTGTGTACTCGATTTGCATTGTTAAATGTACAGTCGCTCCCAAACAAACTGAACAGTAAGGAAATAGCTGATATTTTCGACAAGTGTGACTTAAAGGCGACCTCTTAAATCCAGAAATGGAAGGAGAACGTCGGATATCTGTACTATTTCATTTTTGTCGTACCCTTTATTACTTTTCTACAGTTACTCTGTTTGCAGCTCAATCATTGAGTACACTAGCGATAGGTGGATACAGTATGTTCAATTAAATGGTTGCTGTCGCGGTTGTTGTAGATTTGTCGGAGAGGGGATACGTTTATTTACACTGTTTGTCTTTTGGGATGGGGATGGAATAAGGGTGAGGTTGGGCGCCCATAAACCGGTTTAAACCCCCGGTGACTTTTGTCACTGACCGTTCCAAGGCGGTACTTCCATCTTCCTCCTATTGTATGTTTGTTTTGTCTTTGTGCGTCTCTTGTTGTTTTTTCTACCTATGTACATTTGCTGTTTCCTTGTGTTGCTGTTCGGGCGAGTGTTTGTTCTGTATGTGGTGTTTCCTGCATGACTCATTTTTGTACTTTGATTATGTTTGTAGAAAGTTGGACAAATGAATTGAGCGATATTGAATATGAAGGATTTAAACATTTTGCGTTACATAGAAAAAGATCATTTAATGCAAAGAGAGATTCTGGCGGAGTTGTAATTTATGTCCGTGACAAATTGGTAACTCACAATATGCTGTATAAATGTACTGACGATAATATTCTTTGGTTACATTTAGACAGTGATGCATTTGGCCTAAATGGTGATTTTTTTCTATGTCTTTGCTATAACCCCCACAGGGATCCAGCAGTGAGGCGCAAAATGATAAATTATCAAGCTTTGACAAAATTTACAATGATATAGTCGAAATTGAAAGTCTTGCAGAAAATCATTGTAATTTCTTGGTTTGTGGTGACTTTAATGCAAGAAGTGGCACATTGTATGATTTTGTTGAAAATAATGTATCCTTACAAGCAGATGTGTTGCCAGATGATTATACATTTGATTTACAATTGCCAACAAGGCACTCAAAGGATTCGGTTGTAAATGAATATGGCAGACTTTTAACTAGTTTGTGCAAAGAAACGAGCATTCGTATATTGAATGGTCGTTTTGGCGATGACAAGTCAATAGGTAAGTGTACATATGTGGGAACTAAAGGTCAGTCTCTGGTTGATTATGTGTTGATAAGCAAAAATATGCTAGATTTGGTGTCTGAATTTGCAGTGCACGATCCAAATATCATTTCGGATCACTGTCTTATAACATTTACTCTTAAATCATATACTAATTTTGTAGAACAGGAAATTGTTGTGAAAACAAATACCAGAATTTTACAAAGATTCAGTACAGATATAAGTTTAATGAAGATAAAAAAGATCATTTTTTGAATTCGATCGATTCGGATGGTTTTATAAATGAAATCTCAGGCTTAACAGATAATGTAAAACTGCAAACGATGGTGAAAGTATTGATAAAAATTTGTCAGAATTTAATAATCTTTTGCAATCCCGCTGCGATCTGGTTTTTAAGAAGAAACTTCATTCAGACACCGTTACTGGTCATAAACAGAGCAGAACAGACAAAAAGCAGCCTTGGTTTAATGACAAGTGTGAAGAATACAGAGACACTTTATATCAGCATTTAAACAGTTTTAGATCAGATCCTTCAGGAAATAATAGAGAGGATTTAGTTAGGGCACGTTCCGTATATAAGCGAACCCTGAGGCAAAGTAGAATAATTTTGATAAAAAAACAGAAAAACTACTTGAAGCAAAGACCAAAAACGCAAAGATGTACTGGAAGATGTTAAAAGGGGTGTATATGCAAAATAAGTCTAAACAACTGTCATCTCGAGATTTTGAAATTTATTTTAAAGCTATTAATAATCCGGAGAGTGATTTTTATCAACCGGATGAGGATGTTCTGTATTTTAATGACAGGTATATTAATGGCGAATTCCAAATAATGTTCGATGAGCTAAATTCAGAGATTTCTCAAGAAGATATTACTAAGTCTATTAGGGATCTAAAGAACGGTAAGTCAGGAGGACCTGATTTATATATAAATGAGATATTTAAACACAGTAACCACCATATTGTGAAATACTTACATGAACTTTTTAATAGAATTCTAAATGCGGGTTATTTCCCCAAAGTTTGGTCTGAAGGCTATATAGTACCAATTCACAAGAAATCTAGTATTGATAATGTGGAAAATTACCGCGGAATTACGCTACTGACCTGCCTCGGCAAACTTTTCACACGTATTTTGAATTCACGTTTAAACTGTTGGGCTGAAGACTATAATGTTTACATAGAGGCTCAAGCAGGATTTCGACAAAATATGGGCACGGTAGATAATGTTTTCATATTGCATAGTATTATTACACATCAATTAAACAATGGTAAAAAACTTTTTTGCTCCTTCGTAGATTTTACGAAGGCGTTTGACTATGTAGTACGGGAAAATCTGTGGTTGAAATTGATTAAATCTGGAGTCCGGGGAAATATTCTTAATGTTATTAAATCGATGTATTCTGAAATCAAGGCCAAAGTCAAATATGAAAATATGCTCAGCGACGATTTTGTTTGTAATTTAGGAGTACGACAGGGGGAATCTCTCTCACCTTTCCTGTTTTCAATGTATCTAAATGACCTGGAACAAGAATTTTCTCTAAAGGGAGCCGATGGAGTCGAGCTTGATATGTTCAAACTTTTCATACTGATGTATGCCGATGATATCATAGTGATGTCAGAATCTGCAGAAGGTCTACAGAAAGGTCTTAATATTCTTGAAAATTACTGTATGAAATGGAAACTGACTGTGAATACTTCTAAAACAAAATGTATGGTGTTCAGAAAAGGGGGATTACTAAGGCGGGATATTAGTTTCTTTTATGGTAATAACAAATTGGTAATTGTAAGCAAATTTGTTTTTCTAGGGGTTGTATTCACAACTGGAGGGGCATTTTCTGAGGCACAAGCTACTCTGTCCGGACAAGCACAGAAGGCAATTTTTAAACTGAATAAATATTTGCACAATTTTAAGGGTATACATTTGAAACATTATCTAGAACTTTTTGACAAACTTGTTACTCCAATTCTTTGTTATGGTTGTGAAGACTGGGGATTTTGTAAGGCTGACAAAATCGAGAAAGTACATCTACAATTTTGTAAACGATTATTACACGTAAAGCAAATTACGCAAACAGATATGGTATATGGGGAATTAGGGCGTCTTCCATTGCAGTACAATCGTTTCCTAAGAATAGTAAATTATTGGTTGAAAATTGTACAATCTTCGGATACAAAATACATAAAATGTGCATATATTACACTTGTAAATGACATTGAAAAAATGCCAAGAAAAGATAATTGGGCTTCCCTTGTGAAAAAGATGCTGTCAGAATTAGGTTTTTATGAAGTTTGGTTATTTCAGGGAGTCGGAAATAGCTCGTATTTTATGTCTGTTTTCAAACAAAGATTGAAAGACAACATGATGCAAAATTGGCAGGCTAGATTAGAGAGCTCGCCAAAAAGCTAGTTTTTACATATTATTTTCCAATTTTGGCTTTCAAGACTACCTAAATCATGTAACATTTACAAAGTTTAGAATAGCATTAACTAAATTGAGATTATCTTCACACAAATTAGAAGTAGAGAAAGGTCGATATAAAAAGCCTAAGCCCGTGCCTCTTAACGACAGAAAGTGTTTAGAGTGTCACGAACTCGAAGATGAATTTCATTTTTTATTTCAATGTAGAAAATATAGCTGCTTAAGGTCTACTTACATTAACAAATATTATTGGCAGAGACCCAACATCCCAATACTAATCGAACTGCTCACCTCCAGGAACAAGAAAGAAATTAGAATTTTAAGTATTTATGTTTACAAAGCATTTAATCTTGTATCATAACGATAAAGCCACACGCCGCAGCTAAACCTAATACGTTGTGCTTTCCCAGTACATTAACACCTTAGCGATGTACTCGTCAGTTATGAACCTTGCACTTCAAATGAGTGCACTTGCGATGTGTAAGCGGTAGACCCGGATCAGAGGGCTCCTATGAAGTCCCCTGATCTTGGTCCGCACTGTTTTGTTTTGTCATATTGAGTGTACTCGTCATTTATTAACCATGTACCTCTAATGAGAACACTTGAAATGTGCAAACAGTGCAGACACAGATCAGAGGGCTCCTAATGAGCCCCCCTGGTCTGAGTCCGCAATGTTGGTCATTTTGAGTGTACTCGTCATTTATAAAGCATGCACCACTAATGAGTGAACCTTCGATGTGCAAACGATGTAGACACAGATCGGAGGGCTCCTAAGAGGGCTCGCCAGTTATAAACCATGTACCTTTAATTGGTACACTGGTAAGGTACAAACAGTGTAGACACATATCGGAGTGCTTCTGAAGAGCCCCCTGATCTGGTTCCGCACTGTTTGTCTTTTGGATGTGATCGCCAGTTATAAACCATGTACCTTTAATTGGTACACTTGTAAAGTACAAGCAGTGTAGACACAGATCAGTGTGCTTCTGAAGAGCCCCCTGATCTGGTTCCGCACTGCTTGTCTTTTTTGGGTTTACAGTTTTAAACCATGTGTCTAAGTTCTTTAATTGCCACTCTCGTAATGTACAAACAGTGTAGACACAGATTTGGGGGCTCCTGAACCCCCCCCCCTTGTCTGGTTCCGCACTGTTTGTCTTTAGGGTGTGCTCGCCAGTTATAAACCATGTACCTGCAGGGTACAAACAGTGTAGACACAGATCGGAGTGCTTTTGGGGAGCCCCTTTATTTGGTTCCGCACTGTTTGTCTTTTTGGGTGTACAGTGTTAGACCGTGCACATAAGACCTTAATTGGCACATTCTTGATGTACAAACAGTGTAGACACAGATCAGGGGGCTCCTAAGAAGCCCTCTGGTCCGAGTCCGCAATGTTTGTCATTTGTAGTGTTTGTTAATAAGGCACATTTAGCATTACATATTATGAATGACTGCCCGTCATTACTTGTTTTTTACTATGTATTATATAATGCTGATGGACATGTATGTCTTTTGCAAATAAAACATACCACATACCACATGACTAGTAGATGACCCCTATTGTTTTTGTGGTCACTAGGTCAAAGGTCAAGGTCACAATGACCTAAAATGGTGAAATAGTTTCCAATCAATAACTGCTCAAGGGTTTTGCTTGAGATCTTCAAACTTGCTGTGGTGGTTGGTCATGACCACTAGATGACCCCTATTGTTTTTTAGGTCATAGGTCAAGGTCACCATGACCTTAACTGGTTAAATGGTTTCCGATCAATAACTGCTCAATGGTTTAGCATAGAATCTTTAAACTTGCTGTGGTCGTTGGTCATGACCACTGGATGACCCCTGTTGTTTTTTAGGTCACTAGGTCAAAGGTCAAGGTCACCATGACCTTAACTGGTAAAATGGTTTCTGATCAATAACTGCTCAAGGGTTTGGCTTAGAATCTTCAGATTTCCTTAGGTGGTTGGACATGAAAACTAGATGAGCCCTGTTGTTTTTTAGCTCACTAGGTCAAAGGTCAAGGTCACCATGACCTTAACTTGTGAAATGTTTTCAGATCAATAAATGATCGGTGGTTTTGCTTAGGATCTTCAAACTTGCTGCGGTAGTTGGTCATGACCACTGGATGACCCCTATTGTTTTTTAAGGTCACTAGGTCAAAGGTCAAGGTCACTATGACTTTAACTGGTAAAATGGTTTCTGATCAATAACTGCTCAAGGGTTTGACTTAAGATCTTCAAATTTGCTTAGGTGGTTTGTCATGACAACTAGATGAGCCCTGTTGTTTTTGAGATCACTTGGTCAAAGGTCAAGGTCACCATCACCTTAAATGGTGAAATGGTTTGTGATCAATAACTGCTCAAAGGTTTGGCTTAGGATCTTCAAACTTGCTGTGGTGGTTGGTCATGACCACTAAATGACCCCTATTGTTTTTGAGGTCCCTAGGTCAAAGGTCAAGGTCACCATGACCTTAACTGGTAAAATGGTTTCCAATCAATAACTGCTCAAGGGTTTGGCTTAGGATCTTCAAACTTGCTATGGTAGTTGGTCATGACAACTAGATGACCCCGATTGATTTTGAGGTCACTAGGTCAAAGGTCAAGGTCATCATGACCTTAATTGATGAAATGATTTCCAATTAATAACTGCTCAATGATTTGGTTCAGGATCTTTAAACTTGCTGTGGTAGTTGGTTGTGACCACTAGATGACACCTATTGTTGTTGAGGTCACTAGGTCAAAGGTCAAGGTCACCATGACCTGAACTTGTGAAATGTTTTCAGATCAATAAATAATCAGTGGTTTGGCTTAGGATCTTCAAAGTTGCGTAGGTGATTAGTCATGACCACTAGATGACCTCTATAGTTGAGGTCACTAGATCAAAGGTCAGGGGATCTGGGGGTATACATGTTTTACAAACATATCTTGTTTTATATAATATCACTTTCAGATCTGAAGTACATTTTAGAAAATGTCAACACTTATAAGGCATATTGAATCAGAAAGTTTGAAAATATGCGTATCATGTACCATACGTGGTACTTGTTTTTGCTTTGACAAAAAGTTAGAATCAGATCTATATCCTGTCAAAAGCAAAGAGAACAGATGATGATCAGTCAACTCAAAGATTGGAGCCTTCTGATCTGAGTCTACTGTATTTGTAAATGTGTGAAAAAATGTTCCTATGGAACAAATGCTCAATTTATCGCAATTGTTCAAAGAATTGACCTTTACAGAGGCGTAGAAAGGCATGTTTATGGATGAAAGGGTTAATAAATGTTCATAAACTAAATAGTCAGAAGTGATTATAGAATTTCATATACATGAACTAGGCTAGTATATGCTTGAATTTTAAATATTTTTCAGTATGGATACTGATGATTGGTTTGGGGATGTATGCCAAATGATAGATGATGCATAACCATCTGACAGCAATGCAGTTATATACATTTAAAGGTGTTTGACAGCACGACTAATTTACAGCAAGGGGATGAAATTGTTTACGCTTATGATGGTGCAAGCCACATGGTGGAGAAGAAAGTTAAATAATTATACAATTTTACCATAGCATTTCTCTCATTTGCATTTCTTAAAGAATCTGGATCTGTGTAGAACTGGTTATGAAGGCACCCGAAGGAAAATTCTTTAAACATCTTCTCCAAAACAGTGGACAGAATTGAATGATATTTGACAGAAAAACTCTCCCTGTGACGCTTTCCAAAACAGTTTGTCCAATTGGAATGGTATTTTGAAGGAGTAGTTGCCTCATGACCCTTTATCAAAATTGCTTAAGTTATGCTGATACATACCAGGAACCGGGCTTAACTTATAAAACTGAAATTCTTCTCAAAAACTGGTGGTTCAGTTTGAATGGTATTTGGTAGGAATAGCGTTTTATAATCTCTCTACCAAAATTACTAAAATCAAGTACCACAAAAGGTAAGATTTGTCCTTCAAATCTATACATCGGTCTACCTAATATGGAAAAATAGTCAAACAGGGAGAGCCACACACGAAATGACATCGCACCAAACACCATCTAACAAGAAACGGTAAAGTCACAAGACAAAACATAACAGGACGCATATCAAGACGAAACACATTAAACATTAAGCATATTAAACAACAAAATTGACCGTAGGCTGAAAGCAGGAGTGCCGCCTTGGTACGGCCAGCAGCCCCCAAAAAAGGGCTACTGGGGGACTTAAACCTAAGTCTTATGTCGCACTTTGAGTATATACATTGGTATGTTTCTTTTGGATTTTTCATGTAAGGAAGCATTTAAGCTGGCTTGAGATAGGTCGGTGGTTCTACCCGGATGTTCTGTGCTCGAAACAATGCAATCTGTTCTGTGTGCAGAGAACCTCTGGGGTCTTCCTCCACCTGTTATTAGCTGAACATCATGATATGACTGAAATACTGTTAAAGCGGTGTAAAACCTGATAAAATCAAACCAAACTTATGTTGCACATTCAATATATGCATCGGTCTACCTAATCCTTACGTCATACTTTGAATATATACGTCGGTCCACCTAATCCATACGTTGTCCTTAAAATATATACATCTGGCATAACCGAATGTTTTGGATATGGCACAAACTGTAGAATCAGTTTTAATCTATATTAAGTCTATAAACAAACAAAGTAGGCTCTTTCAGATTTGTCCTACTGAAGCTGTCTGATATTTGTCTACTCTGTACTATGCAAAGGCGTTTAACCCTTTACACCATAAACATGCCTTTCTTCGACTTTGCAAACCGGGTAGACCCAGATCAGATGGCTCGTATAGGAGCTGGTTGATCAAAATCTGTTCTGTTTGCTAGATGATATAATTTAGATATGATTCTACATTTTCAACCATATCCAAAACTTCATGTGTCTTTGTGGTATTATAACAAATTGATCTAATTAATATTCATGATGTCATGTTTTCTTATATGAATATTCATGGAGGAAAAGGTAAAAGGCTTATCTAAGAGGTAAATGATTAAGGACAGAACACTAAAATATAATGTTTTGGTGACCCTAACAAACAGTTTGGATCTGGATAGGTTTTATCCTTCAAATCTAGACACCGGTCGCGTGACTCGGTGGTAGAGCGTCCGCCTGCCGTACGGAAGGTCGTGGGTTCAATCCCCGGCCGCGACAGACCTAAAGTCATATAAAGTTGGTACTAGTAGCTCCCCTGTCTACAATTGACATTAAAGGGATAGTTCTAAGACTGGTCAGCCCGGTGTCAGGATGTGACTGGGTGGGTGCCTTTGCCATGTGCCCGTGGCAGGGGCATTCCAGTGATGCAGCATTATAACTTGTCTCAAGCGAGTACAGTCTGCAAATAACTGAAATACTGTTGGTCAGATGTAAAACCCAACTCACTCACTCAAATCTATACATCGGTCTACCTCAGCCTTTTTTCAACACTTTCAGTATATACATTGGTCTACCTAATCCTTACGTCGTTCTATGTATATATACATCAGTCCACCTAATCCATATGTGGTCCTTAAAATATATACATCTGGCATATAAACACAGAATGTTTTTGCCGTAGCAGGAACTGCAGAATCAAATTTAGTCTATAAACAAGGCAGACCCTATCGGATTGATTCTACAGAAGCTGTCTGATCTTTGTCTGCCCTGTATATAAATGCGCTTAAAGACGTTAAACAGTTTAGATCTGGGTAAGATGCTGAGTAACTTGACTGCCCTAAACCGAAGGTTTTTGGAAAGAAGCGCAAAATTGATGCAATTGTGCATTGTCTTATAAGGGTTAACGCATAACTCAATGAATATTCATGTAAGAAATAGTGACATCATGAATATTAAATGAATTACTTTTTTAATGGCACAAGTCATGGACAAGGGAATGTTTGGCCATAGGATCATATCTATATCTTTTTAAAAGCAAATAGAGCAGACCCTGATCAAGCAGCTCTTACAGGAATCATTTGATCTGTGTATACTCTGTTTGCAAGGTGTAGAGTAAAGGGATACTACAATAAAATTTGGTCATGGCAGAAACTGTAGAATCAGATATATATTACTCTATAAGTAAACTGATCGGATCCAGATCAGACTGCTCCTACTGACATTAAAAGGGCTATTTACCAGCTGAATTTCTATGATGGCTTAGGTACACAGGATTATTTGGTATTGGTAGAAACTGCGGAATCAGATCTATTGTATGACCGTAAGCAAGATGTCTCATATGGGTCTACTGTGTTTGCAAAGGTGTGAAAAACATGTTTATATGAGGGAAAGGTTTATAGATTGAATTAGAACACAGATTGGTACCAGCTGTTTATATGAGGGAAATGGTTAAAGAATGAATACATTACTGTTGTGTCACAGATTAATACCAGTCTTAAATAAGACATGAACAGAAGCCCAGATTAGATATAAGTGAATTAAAGTAGTTTCAATAATATCTCCTTTATTTCTCCACAAAAACCTATGTTGGGATCACCATTTAAGTGTCAGCCCTTACAGACAGTTCTAAACATGAGTTCGGTGTAGAAATATATATATTAGTACTTTAACCCTTATCCAATAGTTATGCCTTTCTACACATTTGCAAACAGAGTAGATCCAGACCTTTAGGAACAGTCTGATCAGGGTCTGCTCTGTTTGCTTATGACATAATATTGGTATGATTATACAGATTATGCCTTGGCCAAAAATTCCAGTCTCCTTGTGCTATTATAACAACTCGATCAAATTAACCCATTCGCTGATAGGCTACTTTTAGACCCAACCTCTTTGAATAGATCTACTAGAAAAAATATTTTTTAGAATTCCTACGGAACAAATGCTCTATTTATCACAATTGTTTCAATAAGTGGCTTTTGCAGAGGCATAAACAGGTGTCAACATAAGAAATGGGTTAATATTCATGACATCATTATTTCTTACGTGAATACTCATGGAGTAAAGGGTTAAATATACAAATCTATCTAAAACTGTGCATTTAAAGATGCAGTCTATTTAAATATGCTATGTTAAACATGTTTTAGCTAGACAGATTAACTCTTTGCATTCGAAGTAATTGCACTCTGCTTCAATTTTAAAGTTAAATTTTCTTCCAATTTTTCTGAAAAATAAATTTACAGTCCTTACAAGATGCCATGTTACAGGTTGTCTCATTTAGAGCCAAACTGTTAGCCTTTATAATAACATTTTTGCAGTTGTTTGTTTGGAACAAAATGTTCTTTTGCTTTAAAATGTGGTGTTTGCCTTTTACTCATGTAAGAAATAATGATATCATCCATATTAATTTTTAGCTCACCTGAGCAAAGCTCAGGGTGAGCTTTTGGGAGACTTGAATGCCCGTCGTCTGTCGTCCGTCGTGCATCGTGTGTCGTCAACAATTTGCTTGTGAACACTCTAGTGGTAACAATTGTAGTCTAATCTTCATGAAACGTGGTCAGAATGAATGTCTTGATAAAATCTCGGACGAAATCGAAAGTGGGTCAAGTGGAGTTAAAAACTAGGTCACTAGGTCAAATAGTAGGAAAACCTTGTGAACCTTCTACAGGTCACATGTTTTGCCAAATTTTCATAAAACTTGGTCAGAATGATTGTCTTGATAAAATCTTGGAGGAGTTTGAAAAATGGGTTATGTGGAGTTAAAAACTAGGTCACAAAGTCAAACAGTAGAAAAACCTTGTGAACACTCTAGTGGTCACAATTTTAGTCCAATTTTCATGAAACTTGGTCAGAACGAATGTCTTGATAAAATCCCGGACGAGTTCAAAAGTGGGTCAACTGGAGTTAAAAACTAGGTCACTAGGTCAAACAGTAGAAAAACCTTGTGAACACTCTAGTGGTCAGAATTTTTGTCCAATCTTCATGAAACTTAGTCATAATGATTGACTTGATAAAATCTCAAACGAGTGTGAAAGTGGGTTATATGGGGTTAAAAACTATGTCGCTAGGTCAAATAGTACAAAAACCTTGTGAACACTCTAGAGGTCACATTTATAGACAAATCTTTATGAAAATTGGTCAGAATGATTGTCCTAATAAAATCTTGGACAAGTTTGAAAGTGGGTTATGTGAGGTCAAAAAGTAGATCACTGGGTCATATCTTAGAGAAATCTAGTTTACACTCCAGTGGCCACATTTTTTAGCCCAGTCGTCATCAAACTTGCTCAGAGTGTTTGTCTTGGTGATATCAAGGTTGGGTGTGATCATGGGTTGGGTGGGAATAAAAAGAAGGTCACTAGGTCAAATCTTAGAAAAATTACTTTAGAGAGCACATTTTTAGCCCAATCTTCATTGGTCAGAATCATTGTCCTGATAAAATCAATATATTAAATCTTTGAAAATCTTGTTCTGCAGAACCACTGCTCATGATCCACTGCTCATGATCCACTATCAACATTGTTCATATATTGTACCTAAGGTCAGTATTGACCCTACCCATGGGCTACCCTGCAAAAATCTTAAATCTATGGTAATCAGGTGAGCGATTAAGGGCCATCTTGGCCCTCTTGTATTAATTGTTACAATAGCACATGGACTGAGGAAATTGTGGTCATGGCAGAAACTGTAGAATCATATATGTTTTGTGAATGAGCAAACAGAGCAGACCCTGATCAGACTGCACCTATAGGAGCCATCTGATCTCGGTCTACTCTACTTGTGAAGGCATAGAAAGGCATATTTATGGAAGAAAGAGTGATATATTCTCTTTTCTGTCATACAATCTCACATAAATTGTCATATGGTAACAATAAAATGCACACAAAATGCACCTGTTTTTCAGCTGTTGATGAGAACTCTTCTGAATGGTTCATCAACCATATTAATAGGTGACAAACCATAGAACATGCTGGATGAATGAATAAAGTAGAATCCAGACAGAAAAGTGAAGGAAAACTCCAGTGGGCACTACCATTCGTGTTCAAAGTCTTACCAGATAACAATGCTCTGTCTCTAAAGGTTTTCTCATCCAAGGTAAGAATTCAGAATACAGTAAAATCTAATCTATTTTAAGTTTTAACATAAAAAAGGTCATGAATATTTATTAACTAAATTTTAATAATGATCTCTGTACATTGGATTGTTTGGTTATGGCAGAAATCCTAGAGTCTAATCTATTATAATTAGCTCACCTGAGCCGAAGGCGATCCGTCCGGCGTCCGTCCACATTTTCAAACGACATCTCCTCTGAAACTGCTGACCCGATTTTAACCAAGTTTTGTCAGAAGCATCAGTGGCTAGGGGGAACGAAATGTTCACATTATGACCCCCGGATAAAAAATGGCCCCGCCCAAGGGCTTATCAGTTTTTCATAGGAAAATCTTTAAAAAATATTTTTCTCTGAAACTGATAGGCCTAGATCTTTGATATTTGGTATGTAGCATGATCTTATGGTCCTCTACAAAGATTGTTCAAATTGTGATCCCCGGACCAAAAATGGCACCGCCCAAGGGCTTATCAGTTTTTCATAGGAAAATCTTTAAAAATATTCTCCTCGGAAACTGTAAGGCCTAGACCTTTGATATTTGGTATGTAGCATGATCAAATGGTCCTCTACAAAGATCATTCAAATTATGACCTCTGGGCCAAAAATGGCCCCGCCCATGTGCTTATCAGTTTTTCATAGGAAAATCTTTAAAAAATCTTCTTCTCTGAAACTGTAAGGTCTAGACCTTTGATATTTGGTATGTAGCATGATCTATTATCCTCTACAAAGATTGTTCAAATTGTGATCCCCGGACCAAAAATGGCATCGCCCAAGGGCTTATCAGTTTTTCATAAGAAAATCTTTAAAAAATATTCTGAAACTGTAAGGCTTAGACCTTTGATGTTTGGTATGTAACAAACATGATCTAATGGTCCTCTACAAATATGTAGCTTTGGCTTGTGGCCCTCTGACAAGAATGTTCAACTTACGACCACTTGGCGAAAGTTGGCCCTGCCTTGGGGCTTATCAGGTTTCCATAGGACAAGTATGAAATATTACTCATGGCCCTCTTGTTTTATAATGATGAATGTTTGTATCATGAGATATTGAAGTATTGCAAATTGAATGGTACATGTTTCAAAAATATCAGTTGCCATGGTAATTGAATTGTGGACTCCCGATTGGTTAAAATTTAGACCTTGTTTGACCAAATTTAGAAGTTGTTTGATTTTGCTGAAAAATTGTATGTCAGGATGTTTTGATACTCATAATTGATTGGTAGGTGGTTTCATAATATTGGCTGCCATGGTAATTGATCGGTCGAAATTAAAATGATGACTTAAAATTGGAAAAACTTTGTGTCGCGCGTATCTCTGAAACCGCTAGTACTAGAGTCACCAAACTTCACAGGAATGTTCACCGGCATGAGATGGTAGTGCACCTATAATGAATTGTCTTCCCCTAATAATTCTTGAGTTATTGCCCCTGATATGAACACATTTATACAAACTTTGTGTCGCGCATATCTCTGAAACCAGTAGGGCTAGAGTCACCAAACTCCACAGGATTGTTCACTAGCATGAGTTGTTTTGCTCTTGGGGTTTTTGAATTGTCTCCCCTGTTAACTTTGGAGTTACTGCCCCTGATTACTTAAAATTAGACAAACTTTACTTAGTGTCGTGCATATCTCTGAAACCACTAGGGCTGGAGTCACCAGATTTCACAGGAATGTTGACCAGCATGAATTGTTGTGCACCTGGGATTTTTGAATTGTCTCCCCTTGATAACTTTGGAGTTATTGCCCCTGATATGATTACTGAAAATTAGAGAAAGTTTGTGTCATGCATATCTTTAAAACCATTAGAGCTAGAGTCACCAAACTTCGCAGGAATGTTGACCAGCATGAGTTGTTTTGCACCTGGTTTTTTAATTGTCTCCCCCTGATAATTCTTGAGTTATTGCCCTTGATATTATAACTTAAAATTAGAGAAACTTGGTGCTGCACGTATCTCTGAAACCAGTTTGGTTAGAGTCACCAAACTTCACAGGAATGTTCACCAGCATGAGTTGTTGTGCATCTTTTAACTGTCCTCCCCTGATAACTTTGGAGTTACTGCCCCTTATGACTTAAAATAAGAGAAACATTACTTTGTGTCGTGTGTATCTCTGAAACCACTAGTACTAGAGTCACCAAACTTCACAGGAATGTTGACCAGCATGTGTTGTCCTGATAATGTTGGAGTTATTGCCCCTGATGACTTAAAATTAGACCCTGATAAGTTTGGAGTTACAGACATTACACTTATGTATTGGAAAGAGGATGTAAGGGGGGACATCTGTTTTTGTGACAAAAACAAACCTCTAGTTCTAGTTTGTAGATGTACTTATAATGTCAGCTGGCCTATTAGCCAAGTGAATAATATAGGGCAATGAATACAATCTTGTTTACATTTAAACCTATAAAATGTTTTCTTTTTTCAGGTAACAAGAAGATAATACAGCTTCTGGAAGAGAGGAGCCTACTTTTTTGGAACCAGTTTGCATTCCAACAACATGTGCCAAAACGTTCAATCAAATGAAAACTATTCGACATCAAACTGTTGTAGGCCTTCAGTCAATGTGTATCCAACAATGTCAAGTTTTAAATGAGATTTGGGGTATCATATATGTACTTTATTTGAGAAAAAGTATAACTCTGTAGAGACAGGTTATTGTTTAATTGTGACAGAATTGCAGCTAATTGTACCTGTGTTCAATACACCAAAGTGGCATATTATAAGAAACGTTCCTTTGATGAGACTCTGCTGTATTTTTGGCAACTTGATGTAGTGCGAAAGTAAGCAGAACTCTTCTGCATTGAGCTACCATCTACCATAAAAATCCAAATACATGTACATCAGACTTGTTGGCCCTGGTAAACGTGAATACTTCAACCATTACAGTTTCTTTATGTCAAACCTAGCACTGTAAATTTATATTAAACTTTTCTTGACTCATTTATGTCTATCTGTGTCTATCTGTGTTTTTCCAGGCTAGTGATATGTAACTATACCCCACGCAACGAAGTTGCTCAGGGTAAATAGTTTTTGACCTATCCATCTGTCCATCTTTGTATCATAATACACCTATCACTTTCATTTCTTGACATATTTTTCTCAAATTTGCTTTAAGAATTACAATGAATAAGAACATTTGAATTTCAGAGGAATCTCTCATGGGGAACCACATTGTTTTCTCTGACAATGTGGGGGCGTGGGGTATGTCAACTTGCCGACTAAAGTTCATTAATTTATTATACCTCCGCAAACAAAGTTTGAAATGAGGTATATAGGAGTCAGTGTGTTGGTCAGTTGGTTGGTCTGTCTGTCCGCTTTACAACCTGGCACAAATTCTGTTTAATTGCGATAAAGGCAGCTGAGTGGGTTTTTCCACCACTTTTCGTGACAGGTCTAGTTTTGATTGATCTATCTACAAAAGGCTAAGATGTGTACAGTAGAACCTGTCTTAAGTGACCATTAATGGAGTGCAGAAATCTTCAAAAGTAGATAGTTGCTTAATGCAGGGCAAAATAATGCAGAAAGCTGCAGGAGCTTTCTGCATTACTTTGATCTGAATTAAGCTATCATTCATTTATTCATTTATTTTCATTCATTTCCCGCCATGTCTATACCTCTTTGTGATGGTCACTTAATACAGGTTCCATGGTAATAATGTAGTGAATCATGACGACTCATCAGTCTTGTATGGCATGACTATAGTTTCATGTGAAATGCATAAGTCACTGCTGCTCAAAGTACAGTGTGTTAGTCTATATCTGTTATAGAAACTACTTACGCCACGCTTACAATACATTAACACTTTACTTCATGAATATTTATACAAGGAATAATGACATAATATTATTTAGATTCATTTTTATAATGGCATATGAACACATGCGATTTAGTTTGGCAATATCAGAAAGTGTAGAATCGGACCTATATTGTATTATAAGCGAACAGAGCAGACCCTGATCAGACTGCTTCTATAGAAGGCGTTTGATCTAGGTCTACTCTGTTTGCAAATGAGTAAAAAGGCTTATGTATGGAGTAAATGGCTAAAACACGCCTTCATATAATTTCATATGCTATAAGAATCGGCAGTGTAAATATGTTTTAATGTACTATGTACCTTTATAATGACATTTTTACTGTTCAGTAGCACTCTTAACCCTTCGCTTGCTGAATTTTAAAATACATTTCTCTTTCTTTACCCATGTCCTGTTGTATAATTATATATCTCTTCACTGTGTACAAATATTTCGCTGTGCAATCACTGCCGTGGAGTGCACTGGTTGCACACTCAACTTGTAAATAGTGCAGACCCTGATGAGACGGCTCCTGCAGGAGCTGTCTCATCTGGGTCTTCACTATTTACTGGTAGGTATATTGACGTGAATAGCAGGCGAAGGGTTAAGCAACCATTTATAAACACATAATTATGTTTTTACAAGTTGCTGTTGAATTCAAAATAGTAGTCCTGCAGAAATTTGTAGGCGGGCCTCCAATGCTGGCATCCTGCATTAAGCTGTCTATGTATGTGCATTCGTACATATTTGTGCATGCATACATGTATGTGTGCTTTGTGTTTTGGTAGTGGTTGCGTCTTGTGTGTTGTTCTACTTGTCTTTAAGTCTTTCAGTCTGCTATGCTTATAAAATTATATAGATCTAACTACACTTTTTATCATAATTAAAATCGCTTTGTTCGTAGTGCCGTTATAAAAATTCATCACTCGTTATTAATATCCATTATGTCAATTATTTCTTGTATGAATATTCATGGAGTAAAGGGTTAATTGAACCAGCTGCAATTCCTTAACATTGCTTACTCAGAGTGTGCATTGTAGGGTTGCAAGGTCTTCAATGTGCATTTGAAATAAAATGATCTTTGATGGAAGCTCCTGTGGTTTCTTTTGTGAAGTCCTGGTTGCATCATAAGTACTACTGCATGTTTAAATTACCTATTCAACCTACATATGCGTGTACGATATAACTCAATTAAATACATAAGTCTACATTTGATAAAACCAAGTGATCACATTGCGTTTTTTTTTTTGAGAAATGCTTATCCCATTCCCTCATGGGCTATTTATAGACCCAACCCCCTCGAATAAATCTACTGAATAGGATAATTTACTTGAAAAAAAACACATGAGGGAACAGATTAATATACTACTCCTAGAGGAGCCGTCTTATCAGGGTCTGCTCTGTTTGCTAATGGAATTTGCTAGATCTGTTTCTTTGCTTTCTAAAATGTCTACAATGTTTCACTTTCCACATTTTTGTATAACTGTTATGTCCATAAATATTCAGTACGTATTTAAATGTTGAGTAAACAAAGAACAGGGAAAGGGTTAAACACATAATTTTTATTTTTGTTAATCTTAACCCTTCTCTTGCTGAGTTTTAAAATACATTTCTCCTTTTTTACCCATGCCCTGTTGTATAATTACATATATCTCCACTGTGTACACATATTTTGCTGTCCAATCGCTGCTGTGGAGTGCACTGATTGCACAATCAACTTGTAAACAGTGCAGACCCTGATGAAAGCTGTTTCATCTGGGTTTTCACGTTGGACAGGTAGGTATATTGACGTGAATAGCAAGCGAAGGGATAAAACTTACTTTACCTGTCAGTGAATTTACACTATTCATAAACTTTAATTTTAAAATAGTATGAGGTTAGGACCAAGACCATTAGCAAATAGTGTAGATTCAGATTAGAGGGACCATGAGGGTCCCGCCCATGAGTTTAGTCCAAACAACTGTTAGGTAGAACCGAACATCTTTAGATGAATTTCATATGTAGCTAGGCAAAGTGGGTTCAGATGAAATGGGACGTTCTTGTTAAGTAACATAGTACTATGTATAAATGTATGTACTTTAGAAAAAAAGAAAATTCCACCAAAATACAGAAAAAATAGAAAATTATTTATTTATGTATTTATTTTACTTTAACATAAATAGAATCACAGATAGGGAAGTGACCTCGAGTTTAAATTTGCAACATCCTGTAACCCTTTGCCTGTTACGAAAGCTTGCACATGCTTCTTTATTAAAACTTCACAAATTCGCTTATATTTCTTGTAGACATGTTGACTGAGTATCAAACATCTTGGATTCAGATCAGGCTCTGAGTTACTCGGCGTCTCATCTGGATCCAGTTTGTTTGCATACATGACACGACGCTCACGACAAGCAGGTTAAGGGTTAAAAGTGTCATTGATGTCTGGCGAGAAACACCACACCTATTTGTAACACAAGTGAAAAAAATCAAACAAGATCGGTTACACGTTTACAGATGTGTATGTGATGCTGGACGTGAATTAAACACACACACTCATGTATTATTATTATGTCCACGGAATTGAATTGAGGAATACATAGGCAACACCAAAAGTCAGTATAGAGAATATTTGTCCAGTTCATTCTTTCTTTCTCTTTTTTTGTAAAAAATGTCTCCTCTTGCTTTTGTCGTAATTAAGTCAAATACGTGTTACATCTAATTTCACATTAGGAAATTCATAAGGATGGGTGAATTAAAACTGAACAGTGCACATATAAAATTATCAAATATTAAATGTCCAAGGTTATTACTATTATTTAGAACACGTAACATCTATTCCATTTATGTGTATTTTATTCCAAAGACACATGCATAATTCTGTTCACTTTTATGATATAGAACCACTGAAATGAAGTTATAAAATCTGGAGAAAAAACTGCATGACTGTCTTATGTGACTACCTGTCTTATGTGACCCTCTTGGTTTTCTCCCACTGAAGGTCACATGAGACAGGTATTTAAGACTGTATTTATTAGCTGGGCTTTTGTAATGGTACATGAACATAGGATTTGTTTACCTTGATAGATACTGTAGAATCACATCTATATAAATCCATAAGCAAACAGAGTAGACCCTGATCAGATGACTCTTACAGGAGCCATCTGATCTGGGTCTTCTCTTGTTTGCAAATGTGTAAAAAAGTGTTTATATGAGGGAAAAGAATAATTTTTCAAAACCACTAAGTACAAAAAAAATGCTTAGTGGAAGGTACATACAGTTATTACCATAACCCTTTAATACATAGATATGCCTTTACCTGATAAAGGCACCTTTTATGACTTTGTAAACAGAGTAAACCAAGATGAGCATCTGATCATGGTCTGCTCAGCAGTAGAATGATATAGGTCTGATTTTTAGCTTGTCTGTTTTGAAGAAATCAAGAGCTATTGTCATAACTTCGGCGTCCGCATCATTGTAGTCGTCGTCATTCGAAATCTTAACATTGACCATAACTTCTTCAATTTTTCATGTACAACCTTCATATTTGGTATGCATGTTCATCTTGACAATGACGACAGTCGAGCGTTGGGACCCGCTTGCGGGGCTCTTGTTACACTTGCTGCCATGGCCAAACTGGTGTTCATTTGCCATTATAAAAAAATCAGCAATTGCTATTCATGTCATTATTATTTACATGAAGTTTCATGGAGTAAAGAGTTAATCCTTAATAGCATAATTAACAAACTGCCTTTTGCAGAAAGTGCTGTCTAAATTAACTGTTAGTATATTATGTACTTTCAAATATGTATCAGAGTGTCAAAGTATGGATATTGATGTGATGCAGAGTTACCTTGTATCTCATCTTAGTCCAAATAGTTTGCAATTGACATCACGGTTTCACCCATAACACTTAAAAGGCTAACCCTTTCCTTCATATAAACGTGTTTTCACGCATCTGCAAACAGAGTAGACCCAGATCAGACGGCTCCTATAGGAGCTGTCTGATCTGGGTCTACTCTGTTTGCTAATGGATTTGAAAGATCTATTTCTTACTTTCTAAAAAATACCTACTATTTCCGATATTCCATATTTCAATGTAACTATTTTTTCCATGAATATTCAGTAGGTATTGAAAATTGAAATAAACATAGAACAGGGAAAGGGTTAAATTCCAGGTTGACCATACAGATATGTCTTCTCAGAGTGAATCACATGGTCATTTCTTGTTTCAGAGCTTAGATGATTTCCAGTTCTTGAAAATGCTGGGAAACGGAACATTTGGAAAGGTGATCCTGTGTAAAGAGAAAGCCACAAATGTGTTGTATGCAATCAAAGTTTTGAAGAAAGCTGTGATAATACAGAAGGTCAGTAGTCTTGAACCAAGAACCTTTACTAGTTCTTATCACTGATATGTGGATGGTAGTTTAACCCTTTACTCCTTAAAGCCTTCTACGCTGTTGCAAACAGTGTAGACCCAGATCAGACGGCTCCTATAGGAGCCGTCTGATCAGGGTCTGTCCATTTGCTTATGACATGATATAGATGTGATACTCTGATTTCTGCTTTGGCAAACATTTCATGTGTTAATATACCATTTTAAGAAAATAATTGAATTAATATTCATGATATCATCATTTCTTAAGTGAATATTCATGGATTAAGGGTTAATGAATCCTAATTAGTCCGCATGAAAAACATTATTAGTTCCACACTGCATGTGTACTCTGCTTATAGTGATAAGCGAATAAGTAGGTTTTCTTGTATACACATACAAATGTAATGTATTTTTAATGTCTTTGAATATTCAGTAGGTATTAAAATTTGGATTAAATACAGAACAGGAAAAAGAGTTAACTTTGGCCATAATCTTTTAACTGTTAGAGATAGAGACTTCATACTTGGCATGTATACCTATATCACAAAGGTGCAACATTTTAGTAGTGCAGGGTCAAAGTTCAAGGTCAGAGGTAAAAATTATAGGTCAGAGTGCTTGTTAGGGACATCGTGTTTCACAAACACATCTTTTTCTGGCTGTTGAAAAGCTGGATGTCATAGTAATGCTATAAACTGTCAAACTCAGATCTCTACATGACCAAGTATTTTGTGTTTGCAGGATGAGGTTGCTCATACGTTGACAGAAAATAGAGTACTGCAGACAACCAACCATCCATTTTTAACAGTAAGTATATTTGATGTCAACCCTTTACTCCATAAATATGTCTTTCCATGCCGTTGCAAACAGAGGAAACCCAGATCAGACAGCTCCTGTACTAGCCATCTGATCAGTGTCTGCTTTGTTTGATTTATATTAACCCTTTCCTCCATAAATACGCCTTTCTACACCTCTGTAATAACCACTTCTTGAAACTGTTGTGATAAATAGAGCATTTGCTTCTATAGGAGCAAATGCTCTATTTATCACAATGGTTTCAAACTACAAAATTCTAAAATTTTACTTTTCTCTAGTAAATGCTCCTTTTGGGTAGATTCATTCAAAGAGGTTGGGTCTAAAAATAGCTTTGGAGGAAAGGGTTAAGTAATATAGACATAATTCTACATTTTCTGCTGTTGCCAAACATTCCTATGTCCATGTGCTATTTTACCAATTAATCTAATTAATATTCATGATGTCATTATTTCTTGCATGAATATTCAAGGAGTAAAAGGTGTAAAGAGTTAGTGCATTAAAGTGATAGTCTTTACAATAAACGCATTTTGAATAAAATCATAATAGATGGTGTTGGTTATGTTCAATTATTCTTATGAAAAAAGTCAGGTCTTCAATATCAAACACATGAACATTTTGTCTTCTCTAGCGTTTCTTTGATCGGTTTTCTTTTCAGGTTAAAAATTGGATTTATGTAATTTTTAGACATTTTTATAATGCGTTGCAATTAGAGATTATCACTTTAAAACAACATTGTTTTGTCATTCTTTCCATTGCTCAGGAGTTAATTTGATATCATCCAGATGCCTTTATTAATGATCTATGTCAAACTGCCAATCTCCTTCAGAAGCTGGTGTTGTGCCTCTTAGTTTTAATGTAGTTCTGTTAACTGTTTTATAAAATACCGAATTACTGTTACCATGTGGTTCATACAGATCCTTTTAACCCATTCCCTCATATTGACGACTTTTGACGACTGTAAAAGTCACTTTGTAAATCCATTGTGATAAATAGAGCATATTGTACTGCGCCATATTACACATGAAATGCCCCACGCAGGGTCAATAGTCTCTAGATGTCAGTTATCATAGTTGCCCTTTGTCAAATACTCGACAGGGGACAATGGTTATAACAAGGCCATGAAACCCGCATCCTTTATATTATGTAGTGATGCATTCCTTTATGTAGCTGTAGTAGCGTATCAAAATAATCAATCATTGTGGTCATGATAAACTTTTTCCCTGATGAAAAAATATGTGTGAGTAAATCATTCCACATGCCTGTTTATGTCAATGCAAACATAGTAGACCCAGATCAAACTTATTGAAACAAATTTACAAAAGGAGTACATCCAGATCAGACAGCTTCTGCTGTAGCTCCCTGATCAGGTTCTTGTCGATTTGCTTATGAAATAATATACCTGTAGGTTTGGTTGGACAATTACTGCCATAGCCTGTGCTCATAAACTCTGCATTATTTCTTACACGAATATTCATGTAGAAGGCTTTTTTCACAATGTTAACTTTTCAAATAGATCATTGGCTCTGACAGATCAATTAGGATTAGATCAACAAAATTTCATAAGCAAACAGAGCAGAACCTGATCAGACAGCTCTTAAGGAACTGTACGATCTGGATCAACTCTATTTGTAAACGCCCGTGACGCCATTAATATAAGAAGAGAAGGACTGGGAGATTGATTTTAAAGCAAATTAGGTGTCTGCTGCCAACAGTGTTAAATCGTGTTTATTAGTCATTTTTTTCTCTTAAGAATATTTATTAAAGATTTCATGACCTCATGAATATTCATTACAGGGATTACAGAGACGCTAGACAACCCTGGTCGAATCTAAAGAGATAAGTCTATGGACTAAGCAATCAGAGCAGAACCTGATCCAACAGTTCGTGCATGATTTGGGTTTACGCTGTTAACAAAACTTTGTATAGAATAATTTTCCATAAAGAAAAAGCCCATTAACATACAGTGCTAGACCTATTACGTCACATTTATAACAGAGTGTAGCATATAATTTTTTAGCTCACCAGAGCATAAAGTGCTCAGGGTGAGCTTTTGTGATCGCCCGTTGTCCGTCGGCGTGCGTCGTTCGTCGTCAACAATTTGAACCTTTAAAAATCTTCTCCTCTGAATCTACAGGGATCTCAACTTTCATCTTTGGCACATAGCATCATATTCAGGTCCTCTACAAAAGATATACAAATTATGCCCCTGGGGTCAAAATTGACCCCGCCCCAGGGGTGCCTTGTTTTCAATAGAAACATATAGTAAAACTTTGAAAATCTTCTCCTCTGAAACTGGAAGGTTCTCAGCTTTCATATTTAGCACATAGCATCATGTTCAGGTCCTCTACAAAAGTTATATAAATTATTACCCCTAGGTCAAAATTGGCCACGCCCCAGGGATGGGCAGTTTTCAATAGAAACAAATAGTGAAATCTTTGCAAATCTTCTTCTCTGAAACTGGAGGGCTCTCAGCTTTCGTATTTGGCACATAGCATCATGTTCAGGTCCTCTACATAAGTTGTATTATTTATGGCCCCAGGGTCAAAATTGGCCCGCCCCAGGGGTGGGCAGTTTTCAAAAGCAACAAATAGTTAAATCTTTAAAAATCTTCTTCTCTGAAACTGGAAGGCTCTCAGCTTTCATATTTGGCACATAGCATCATGTTCAGGTCCTCTGCCAAATTTATATAAATAATGGCCCCGGGGTCAAAATTGGCCCGCCCCAGGAATTGGCAGTTTTCAATAGAAACAAATAGTGAAATCTTTGAAAATCTTCTCGTCTGAAACTGGAAGGTTCTCAGCTTTCATATTTGGCACATAGCATAATGTTCAGGTCCTCTACAAAAGTTATATAAATTATGGCCCCGGGGTCAAAATTGGCCCCGCCCCAGGGGTGGGCAGTTTTCAATAGAAACAAATAGTGAAATCTTTGAAAATTTTCTTCTCTGAAACTGGAAGGCTGTCAGCTTTCATATTTGGCACAGAGCATCATGTTCAGGTCCTCTACAAAAGTTATATAAATTATGGCCCCGGGGTCAAAATTGGCCCCGCCCCAGGGGTTGGCTGTTTTCAATAGAAACAAATAGTGAAATCTTTGAAAATCTTCTCATCTGAAACTGGAAGGTTCTCAGCTTTCATATTTTGCACATAGCATCATGTTCAGGTCCTCTACAAAAGTTGTATAAATTATGGCCCAAGGTCAAAATTGGCCCCGCCCAGGGGTGGGCAGTTTTCAATAGAAACAAATAGTGAAATCTTTGAAAATCTTCTTCACTGAAACTGGAAGGCTCTCGGCTTTCATATTTGGCACAGAGCATCATGTTCAGGTCCTCTACAAAAGTTATATACATTAGGTATGGTCTCGGGGTTAAAATTGGCCCTGCCACAGGGGTGGACAGTTTTCAATAGAAACATATTGAGAAAACTTTGAAAATCTTCTTCTCTGAAACTGGAAGGTTAATCTCAGCTTTCATAATTGGCTCATAGCATCATGTTCAGGTCCCCTACAAGTTTTTCTAAATTATTCCCCTGGGGTAAAAATTGGCCCGCCCCAGGGCCGGCTAGTTTTCTATGGAAACATATAGTGAAAACTTTGAAAATCTTCTCCTCGGATTGTCTGGTGAGCGCTTCAGGGCCATTCTGGCCCTCTTGTTATAATTGTAGACCCAAGTCATCCACTGCACTATTTTCTCTAGTATAAATTTCACGGAAACAGCCATCGAGACAAAATATGCAAGCTGACCCAATATAAATCACATCACATTTTCTTGAACTTCTCAGCTTTTAAATAATTCTATTTAGTCTCTGTCGGATTAGGAGCTACACACATAGGCAGGGATACACCCATAGGCAGCACAAATTACCATTTTAGCACTCAAAACAAGCAGAAGTACATTACGTGCGATTCTTTTCTGTACAATATATAGTTCGACATATATCGGGAATGTCACAAGTGATGTCATCACAAGGGAGATTAGCAAACAACCAAAATCAGCCAGTGCTTAATTATCGGTGATATTTGACAGCTGCTATGTTCGATATGACTGTATTTTTAGCTCACCAGAGCACAAAGTGCTCAGGGTGAGCTTTTGTGATTGCCTGATGTCCGTCGTCGTGCGTCGTCAGTCGTCCCGCGTCATCAATTTGAACCTTTAAAAATCTTCTCCTGAATCTACAGGGTTCTCAGCTTTCATCTTTCGTACATAGCATCACCTATAGGTCCTCTACAAAAGTTATAAAAATAATGCCTCTGGGGTCAAAATTGACCCCGCCCCAGGGGTTGGAAGTTTTCAATAGAAACATATAGTAAAACTTTGAAAATCTTCTCCTCTGAAACCAGAAGGTTCTCAGCTTTCATATTTGGCACATAGCATCATGTTCAGGTCCTCTACAAAAGTTATTTAAATTCTGACCCTGGGGTCAAAATTGGCCCCGCCCCAGGGGTGGGAAGTTTTCAATAGAAACAAATAGTGAAATCTTTGAAAATCTTCTCCTCTTTAACTGGAATGCTCTCAGCTTTCATATTTGGCACAGAGCATCATGTTCAGGTCCTCTACAAAAATTATATAAATTATGTCCCTGGGGTCAAAATTGGCCCCGCCCCAGGGGTTGGCTGTTTTCAATGGAAACAAATAGTGAAATCTTTGAAAATCTTCTCCTCTGAAACTGGAAGGTTCTCAGCTTTCATATCTGGCATATAGCATCATGTTTAGGTCCTCTACAAAAGTTATATAAATTATGGCCCTGGGGTCAAAATTGGCCCCGCCCCAGGGGTGGGCAGTTTTCAATAGAAACAAATAGTGAAAACTTTGAAAATCTTCTCCTCTGAAACTGGAAGGCGCTCAGCTTTCATATTTGGCACAGAGCATCATGTTCAGGTCCTCTACAAAAGTTATACTAATTATGGCCCTGGGGTCAAAATTGGCCTGCCCCAGGGGTGGGTGGTTTTCAGTAGAAACATATAGAGAAAACTTTGAAAATCTTCTCCTCTGATTGTCTGGTGAGCGCTTCAGGGCCATTCTGGCCCTCTTGTTTTGTGTTTTCGAACCTACGTCGTACAAGGTACCCATTTGTCAAATATTTACGAAAAATTAGCCGGCCTGTTTACTTGACCTTTAAAGAGGAAGTCCCTACAATGATCGCATGTTTTCAATAATATCATAAAACTTGGTATTTGTTATGCTCTATCATTATTATGAAGGTTCCCAATTTGAACTTATATCGAAAAATGTTCCTGTGATACAAATAAACCGATTTTATCAATACTAGATAATTTTTGTTCTACAACACAATATTATCGGCCTTTTCCGTTAAATTCTTCCGCGTTTTGCCGATGATCACCCAATCCCTCCATTTTTTACGTAATAGCTTTCTCGGAAGTGGTCGGAGAATCCGGAATAGGTTACGAAAATAAAACCCAACCCGAATAAAACTGAAACTTCGGGTAGTAAAACCAAAAGCGGCGATATCAAACACTTGGATGTTTTGTAATTGGATGGGGCTTTTTGCGATATACTACTTTTCAGCATATAAATAAATGAGTTTTGTATATTTTAAGTGTTTATGAAACGCGTCAAATGTAGGGACACCCCCTTTAAGTTTTAACTTTGAACTGTTAAAACAAAATGAAATGCATATCAAACAAATTATGCATGCTGTAATGAGTTTAAAGTATTTTTTATAGCAAGAACCATTTATTGTCAATGTCCTTATACCTTGTTTAAACTCATTTTTTTCTCTGGAATTTGTGTATTTTGACTAAAACATCTCCAGTAAGGCATTGTCTCCAGTAAAATATTATTTGATTAAAATCTAGTAGGTATCTCTCCGGCATGAATAAGATTAGGTCTCTATCCTGTGTGAATAAACTAAAGTAGGTCTCCGTTCTGTAAGGTCTCTCTCCTATGTGAAAAATATAGTGAAAGACATACTTTTGGACATAGCCTGTACAGTGAGCAGAGACATTGAGGTTAAAAATTCGTAGCAGCCGACTCAATCTATTTAGCCAGTAAAATTTACACTTTTGAGGATTTTCTTCTGAAAATTTATTATTTCAAGATGAATAAATGTTTTAAAATATTACTATACAACTAAAAAATACTTAGACTGCACAACTGTCATACGCATAATATAGTTTGAACTTTAAGAAACACGAATCGCCAGGAATAGAGCATAAATATTGGTGTGTTACAGCGTCGGAAAACTGCTAACAGCTGACTCGATCTGCAGTGCACCCCTAAAAACTTGTTTTCTGGACTGATACTGTTTTGGTTAAAATCTCTAATTTTAGCATCAGATTGATTCAGTTATATTGTAAATTTTGCATCGATTTGCTGAAACAGGTAATAAATCTCCCGCCCATTTGACCTCGGTTCATTGTTTACAATCTCATTATCTGCCATTGTACATGTCGACTTCCGGTAGAATTTTGACAAATCTGTCATGCTGAAAGGTATGTTAGTCTCCTTCCTTCTGTATGCAGGCAATGTCACACTCAGCGACTTAGCTGGATGTGCTAATGATTGCAAAGCTCAGTCACTTCCAAGACCCAGTATCGGACCGAACAGCCTCAGACCCTCAAATTTGTAGTCATGTGGGACAATTGTCGCTGCACTGAGACTGCAGCACAAACGCCTACAAACACCACACAAAAGCACATCTTGCCATTTTGCTTTTGTCTATATCCACAGATGTTGAGAGCAACGCTGGACCAGATTTTCCTTGTGGAGACTGTGGCTCTGAAGTGAGAGATTGTGATCCTGCTGTCGAATTACGGAAAACGCAACTGCGTAGCATCCAAGAACCTTCTGAAAAGCATTGAACATGTCCAGTTATTGAAACAGCGGATTTCAAGTCACATGTAAAAACCTGTAATGCCAAGTATTCACCAGAAAGTTGTCTGTCAATAGCTATTCATAGGTTATGTTAAAGGAACTGGTCAAGATGTATAGATTCAGAAAAGTTATATTTTGTTAGCTCACCAGAGCACAAAGTGCTCAGGGTGAGCTTTTGTGATCGCCTGTTGTCCGTCGGCGTGCGTCATTCGCCGTCCGTCGTCAACAATTTGAACCTTTAAAAATCTTCTCCTCTGAATCTACAGGGATCTCAACTTTCATCTTATGCACATAGCATCATATTCAGGTCCTCTACAAAAGATATATAAATTGTAAAACTTTGAAAATATTCTTCTCTGAAACCAGAAGGTTCTCAGCTTTCATAATTGGCACATAGCATCATTTTCAGGTGCTCTACAAAATTTATATAAATTATTGCCCTGGGGTCAAAATTGGCCCCGCCCCAGGGGTGGGCAGTTTTGAAAAGAATCATATAGTGCAAACTTTGAAAATTTTCTCCTCTGAAACCAAAAGGTTCTCAGCTTTCATATTTAGCACATAGCATCATGTTCAGGTCCTCCACATAATTTGTATAAATTATGGCCCCGGGGTCAAAATTGGCCCCGCGCCAGGGGTGGGCAGTTTTCAATAGAAACAAAAAGTGAAATCTTTGAAAAATCTCCATCTCTGAAACTGGAAGGCTCTAAGCTTTCATATTTGGCACATAGCATCATGTTCAGGTCCCCTACACGTTTTCTGAATTATTCCCCTGGGGTCAAAATTGGCCCACCCCAGGGCCGGCTAGTTTTCTATAGAAACATATAGTCAAAACTTTGAAAATCTTCTCCTCTGGTTGTCCGGTGAGCGCTTCAGGGCCATTCTGACCCTCATTCTGGCTCTGGCTCACCAGAGCACTTTTGTGCTCAGGGTGAGCTTTTGTGATTGCCTGATGTGCGTCATCCGTCGTCGGGCGTCAACAATTTGAACCTTTAAAAAATCTTCTCCTCTGAATCTACAGGGTTCTCAGCTTTCATCTTTGGTACATAACATCATCTGTAGGTCCTCTACAAAAGTTATATAAATTATGCCCCTGGGGTCAAAATTGGCCCCACCCCAGGGGTGCCTTGTTTTCTATTGAAATATATGGTAAAACCTTGAATATCTTCTTCTCTGAAACTCGAAGGTTCTCTGCTTTCATATTTGTCATATAGCATCATGTACAGGTCCTCTACAAAAGTTATATAAATCATGCCCTTAGGGTCAAAATTGGCTCCGCCCTATGGGTGGGCAGTTTTCAATAGAAACATATAATGACAACTTTGAAAATCTTCTCCTCTGAAACAGGAAGGTTCTCAGCTTTCAGATTTGGCACATAACATCATGTTCAGGTCCTTTACAAAAGTTATATAAATTATGTCCTTGGGGTCAAAATTGGCCCGGCCCCAGGGGTGGCCAGTTTTCAATAGAAACATATAGTGACAACTTTGAAATCTTCTCCTTTGAAACTAGAAGGTTCTCAGCTTTCTTACTTGGCACATAACATCATGTTCAGGTCCTCTACGAAAGTTGTATAAATTATGCCCCTGGGGTCAAAATTGGTACCCTGTTTTCTATAGAGATATATAGGAAAAGTTTTTTCTATAGTCTTCCCTGAAACTGGAAGGTTCTTAGCTTTCATATTTGGCACATAGCATCATGTTCAGGTCCTCTACAAAAGTTATTTAAATTGTGCCCCTAGAGTCAAAAATGGCCCCTCCCCAGGGATGGTCAGTTTTCAATAGAAACATATAGTAAAAACTGAGAAAATCTTCTTCTCTGAATCTACAGGGTTCTCAGCTTTCATATTTGGCACATAGCATCATGTTCAGGTACTCTACCAAAGTATATAAATATAAATTATGCCCCTGGGGTCAAAATTGGCCCTGCCCCAGGGGTAGCTAGTTCTCAATAGAAACATATAGTGACAAGTTTGAAAATCTTCTCCTCTGAAACTGGAAGGTTCTCAGCTTTCATATTTGACACATAGCATCATGTTCAGGTTCTCTACAAGAGTTACATAAATTATTCCCCTGGGGTCAAAATTGGCCCTGCCCCAGGGGTAGCTAGTTCTCAATAGAAACATATAGTGACAAGTTTGAAAATCTTCTACTTTGAAACTAGAAGGTTCTCAGCTTTCATACTTGTCACATAACACCATGTTCAGGTCCTCTACGAAAGTTATATAAATTATGCCCCTGAGGTCAAAATTGGCCCCGCCCCAAGGGTGCCCTGTTTTCTATAGAAATATATAGGAAACGTATGAATATATTCTTCCCTGACACTGGAAGGTTCTCAGCCAGTTCTCAATAGAAACATATAGTGACAACTTTGAAATTATTCTCCTCTGAAACTGGAATGTTCTCAGCTTTCCTATTTGGCACATATCATCATGTTTAGGTCCTCTACAAAAGTTGTATAAATTATTCCCCTTGAGTCAAAATTGGCCTTGCCACAGGATGGCTAGTTTTCTATAGAAACATAGTGAAAAATGTGAAAATATTCTCCTGTGATTGCCTGGTGGGCGATGTCAGGGCCATTCTGGCCCTCTTGTTTTGCATATCTATACCCTGCATTAAGCTACCAAATGGCCATAATCAGCATCAGTCTGTCACAATTATCAATGCATCTATTGTTAATTCCGAAGAATGGTGAAAGTACAAAAATGAGTCATGCAGGAAATACCACATACAGAACAAACACTCGCCCGAACAGCAACACAAGGAAACAGCAAATGTACATGGGTAGAAAAAACAACAAGAGACGCACAAAGACAAAACAAACATTCAATAGGAGGAAGATGGAAGTACCGCCTTGGAACGGTCAGTGACAAAAGTCACCGGGGGTTTAAACCGGTTTATGGGCGCCCAACCTCACCCTTATTCCATCCCCATCCTAAAAGACAAACAGTGTAAATAAACGTATCCCCTCTCCGACTAATCTACAACAACCGCGACAGCAAATACAGTGGTAAAGTGCATGTATAACAAAAAAACATTTAATTGAACATACTGTATCCACCTATCGCTAGTGTACTCAATGATTGAGCTGCAAACAGAGTAACTGTAGAAAAGTAATAAAGGGTACGACAAAAATGAAATAGTACAGATATCCGACGTTCTCCTTCCATTTCTGGATTTAAGAGGTCGCCTTCATAGAGTACTAAGCCTTTCTTGTCGGCGTACATGCAAAGAGGCCAGCGTGATTGCCAACTGTAAAAGGGTTCACAACCAAACATGCAGTATGTTGTAATAATACAGGATCATATCCCTTTTTAATGAATTGTTTTATATAGTTGATGAACAAAGTGAGAAAATGGGTATGTCCAATAATTCTACGAAGTTTATAAATCACATCACCATAAAATTCAGGATGTGAAATACCGTGTCGCAAAAGTACCTTGAGATTACATTTGTACTTGCCAATAAGCGAGAGATTTCGATAGTAAAATTTAGAGAAAGTTTTTCTTAGTTTATGGTATCTATATCCTTGTTTAAGCAGTTTTTCAGTTAAAATGAGATTTCGACTGTTAAAATCGTCAATAGATGAACAAGCTCTAGCAAAACGAATAAGTTGAGATATATAAACCCCGTAAGATGGAGCACGGGGAACATCCCCGTCAAGATGAGGAAAATTTACAATATTAAAATCAAAATCATCTCTTTTGTCATATATTTTAGAAGAAATCATTCCATTATTAATTTTAAGGTCTAGGTCAAGAAACGCTGCATAATTGTCGGACGGGTTAGCTTTATTCAATTTGAGTTCTTTAGGATAAATTGTAGGAATCAGAGCATTAAAGAAAGGGTTATCTAAGTTAAAAATATCATCCAAATATCGACAAGTATCATTGAAGGCTTTTATAACATCTTCTTGTGATTGAGGATTCAAACTCAACATGAAATCTCTCTCATAGCAGTACAAAAACAAATCTGCGACAAGTGGTGCACAATTCGTACCCATGGGAATACCAATTACCTGACGGTATATAGCATTCCCATAACGTACAAATATGTTGTCCAAAAGAAAGGTTAGTGCTTCGCAAACTTCTGAGCAAGTCCAATTGGTGTAATACTTCATTTGCTCGTCAGTAAAGAAAGCTTTTTCAGCATTACATGCCAAGAATGATGTTTTTTCTCGGGCAAATACTTTCTGGATCAAGTTAGTAAGCTTATCCTTAATTAAAACATGAGGAAGAGTTGTGTACAGAGTAGAAAAATCGTACGTGCTTACAGTGGATGCAAGATACCTTTTGTTCTTAAGTTTGTTTAAGACTTCTGAAGAGTTCTTAATAGACCAGAAGAGATTTATTCCAGAATTTTCATAAGTCTTATCACAGTAAAATTTTACATGTTCCTTTACCTTCGTTAAACAAGAAGTCAAAAGTATAGACAATTTAGTAGTTGTACATGAACTAGAATTTGCAATGAAACGCGCTTTATATGGTTTTTTATGTAGTTTTGGTAACCAATACATAGTAGGAAGTTTATGTTGTGTAATTTTAATATCGGTTCCAAATTGTTCACACTTTTTGACATGGTCTGAAATGATGGTCTTTTCGTCAGTGGTAACTGAAATGTATGACTTGGTATTAGTAATTTCCTGCTTCAAGACATCGATATAATGTAATCGTCAAATAATAATCACATTATTTGATGCCTTATCAGCAGGAACAAAAACGTATTTTGAATGGAAATCCTGTAAACCCTTTTTAAGATGTCTAAATGAAGTTCTAGGTTTAGGTGGAAGAAGGTGTTTATTAGAGCTGTAAAAGGAAATGCGTTTATCAATTATATCAAAAATTAGTTTTTTCCAACAAGAAAGGGCAGTAGACTCAACATGTTCTCTTCGACACCATTTAATACTAAAATTTTGTAAAGCCTCCGCAATCTGAACTCGACAAGAGTTAAAATCTATCAAGGATGGTATTCTATATTTGGGACCTTTATTCAAAAGAGATCGTAGACGTTTATCTTTAATTATCTCAAAATTACCAGTAATCACATGACCAGCCGGAGAATAGCAAAATTTTGAGGTGGCGCAATCTCAATTATCAGGAATATTATCATTAATATTAAGGTCGGCCACAATTTTATTGTAGTTGAAAATTGTATTTCTGATGGGTTTGTTATATTTGTAGCAGATGATAGGTGGTTCTGTATTTTTAAAGTATTTAGGAATAGTGTCAATTACATTTTTGTCTCTAAAAATACTTTGTAGGTCAATAAAATCAATACCTTTATTAATAAAAGGAATTTTCAAGAAGAATCTTTGGTGTTCAGATAATTTGTCGATGTGCGGTCTGAGAACATGTAGAGTAAAGCTTTGTATCAAACTAGCAGTTCCTATGAGAGGATCTGATCGAAAAATAATTTTATCGGCTTGCTCGTCAATTTCTTTTAATGAACATATAGATAAGGAGGAAAGTCTAGAAAGCATGGCATGTTTACCCGAAATTAGGCGTAAAGTATGTAGATCAAGAAGAGTCAATTTCAAACGAGATTTTCGTTTAATATTACCATTCTTGCGAATGCCATGCGATCGAGATTTGCGTTTTCTAATAGAAAAAAATGAAAAAATATCTATATCTGGTTCTTTTGAAATATTTCCAGTCTGGTAAATATTATCATTCAGTCCTAAAGGAAAAGGTGTTTGCAATTGTTTGATCCAATTTAATTCAGATATAAATCTAGCTTTCGATTTAAAGCTACTAGTCGCCTCCTTATCGTATGTTATATGCTCAACAATTTGTACTAAAACATCTTTAAAAGAATGGCCAGATTTCCGAAAGTGTTGGTATAAAATATTGTTTAGTTTACGATTTCGACACTGATATGCATGCTCACGAAATCGAGTTTTCAAAGCACGTCCTGTTTGTCCTACGTACTGTATACCGCAACTAGGCGCGTTTCAAGTTAAAACATAAATAACGTTAGTAGTAGTACAATCAACGTCTGAGTTTATCTTGACATTAAATGTTCTACCATTAACTGTAGATTTTATAGTGGAATTACAAGAAATGTTACTACAACATATGCACCTCTTAGCAAAGCACTTTTGGATAATTGGATACACTCTGTGTCGTCTGCATAAGGACCGTTTACGAATAGAAGAAACATTTTGGATAACAGATTTTAAAGGTGAAAGTACAACTCTTGGTCCATTGAAAAAACATTTATTAATAGAAAGAGATGGTATGTGAAAAGATGAAGCCGACTGAAGATTAAGTTGTTTTAAACGAACAAAAGGTTGAAGGGAAGAGAAATTAGAAATATTTCTGGGTACTTGTACAGACGACACAGATTGCATATTTAAAGCTTTTAGTTCTATTCGAGGTATTTTAACTTTATTCATATTGGAAAGTGATAGAGGGGCACCTGTATTGTGTTCAACAACACGTCAATTACATAAGTGTAGCTACCAAGTGCATCAAATTGTTGGTGAACACAACACCTACCACGAGGTGCATGACATACTTATGATGATGTAAGAGGCGAATGAGAGTTGTGTATGTTACTTGCATATCCTGCAAGAGAATGATAACAACATCGATTACGTGTACGGGGAGACTTTTTACGGCCACCACACGGCACAAGCAACACTGTTGTGATAATAAAAGTACAAAAATGAGTCATGCAGGAAATACCACATACAGAACAAACACTCGCCCGAACAGCAACACAAGGAAACAGCAAATGTACATGGGTAGAAAAAACAACAAGAGACGCACAAAGACAAAACAAACATTCAATAGGAGGAAGATGGAAGTACCGCCTTGGAACGGTCAGAAGTTCAGCTTGATATGTAACAAGTTGAACTGTATACCAGACTGCAGGAGTCACCCTTTCACTCTCTAATTCCCTCTGCTTCAGAACTGTTATATGCTTGAATTTCTTAAAAATAAGTTTTGGGCATTTTAACCTTAAATAAATTGCCACACGTTTCAAATAGTTTGGATCTTGATCAAATAAAAATTGTTTGGCATCTGATGATTAGATCAGAAACCAAACCATGTACTTATTTCAGTCTTCATCAACAGTGATAAGGTTAACACTCTGATAGAAATGATTTTGGCTGAAAAATTAAAATTATGCTTGGATTCGACCTAGTGACCTACTTTTTCATTGGACATGACCCATTTTCAAACTTGACCTAGATTTTGTCATGACTATATTTGAGGTAAGTATGATGAAGATTGACCCAAATCTGTGGCCTCTAGTGTGTTCACAGGGTTTTTGTATGATTTGACATAGTGACCTACTTTTTGACCCCACATGACGCATTATCGAACTTGACCTAGATTTTGTCAAAAACAAATTTGGGGCAAGTTTTATAAAGATTTACCAAGAACTGTGGCCTCTAGTGTGTTCACAAACAAAACTAAATGGACGACAGACGGCGCACAACCAAAGCCTACGCTGGACACAGCACGATCACAATAGCTCACCATGAGCACTTTGTGCTCAGGTGAGCTAGAAATTCTTTTGATCGGAGTTTAATAGCGTTATTTGAATTCAAAATATGATCAAAGTTCACAAAAACTTTGAAGTTGAATTTAGTCTGCCAAATGCTTGTTTTAGGGGGAGATAAATAGATGATGTCAATTTGTACAAAGCGGAGTATGACGTCACTTGGGTGGGTTTTTCAGGCATTATTTTCTATATATATATATTTGTCTGATTAAAGGCCACTATGCAGCAAAATCTGCAAAAGGTGTACAAAATATTGAACATTTTTTTAATAAACTGAATTTTTAAAAAATGTTTTAATTGGAGCTTAATTACGTTATTTGAATTCAAAATATGTTCAAAGTTCACAAAAACCTGGATGTTGAATATAGTCTGCCTAATGCTGGTTTTAGGGGGGGGGGATAAACAGTTGATGTCAATTTTTTTACAAAGCTGAGTATAATGTCACTTTGGTGGTTTTTTTCAAACATCAGTTTCTATATATATTTGCTTACAGGCCATTTTGCACCAACGTCTGCCAAAGGTATACAAGATATTGAAATTTTTAGCAGACTACAACAGCAGATCATATATACTTCTAATATACAAAATATTTCACAAAAAATCTTTTAATTTGAGCCAAATTGCGTTATTTGAATTCAAAACGTGTTCAAAGTTCACAAAAACCTTGAAGTTGAATTTAGTCTGCCTAATACTTGTTTTAGGGGGAGATAAATAGATGATGTCAATTTGTACAAAGCGGAGTATGAGGTCACTTGGGTGGGTTTTTCAGACATTATTTTCTCTCTCTATATATATTTTGTCTGCTTAAAGGCCATTTTGCACCGAAATCTGCCAGAGGTATACAAAATATTGAACATTTTAGCAGACTGCAGCAGCAGATTGTATATAGTTTTAATAAACAGAATTTTTGAAAAATGTTTTAAAGAGCTTATTTGCGTTATTTGAATTCAAAATATGTTCAAAGTTCACAAAAACCTTGAAGTTGAATTAAGTCTGCCTAATGCTGGTTTTAGGGGGGGGATAAACAGTTGATGGCAATTTGTACAAAGCTGAGTATGATGTCACTTTGGTGGGTTTTATTCAAACATCAGATTCTATATATATTTGCTTACAGGCCATTTTTCACCACCGTCTGCCAAAGGTAAACAAGATATTGAAATTTTTAGCAGACCACAACAGCAGATCATATATATTTTTAATATACAAATTTTTTCACAAAAAATCTTTTAATTTGAGCCAAATTGCGTTATTTGAATTCAAAATGTGTTCAAAGTTCACAAAAACCTTGAAGTTGAATTAAGTCTGCCTAATGCTTGTTTTAGGGGGAGATAAATAGATGATGTCAATTTGTACAAAGCGGAGTATGAGGTCACTTGGGTGGGCTTTTCAGACATTATTTTCTCTCTATATATATATTTTGTCTGCTTAAAGGCCATATTGCACTGAAATCTGCCAGAGGTATACAAAATATTGAACATTTTAGCAGACTGCAGCAGCAGATTGCATATAGTTTTAATAAACAGAATTTTTAAAAAATGTTTTAACGAGCTTATTTGCGTTATTTGAATTCAAAATATGTTTAAAGTTCACAAAAACCTTGAAGTTGAATTAAGTCTGCCTAATGCTTGTTTTAGGGGGAGATAAATAGATGACGTCGATTTGTGCAAAGCTGAGTATGAGGTCACTTGGGTGGGTTTTTCAGACATTATTTTCTATATATATATTTTGTCTGCTTAAAGGCCATTTTGAACCGAAATCTGCCAGAGGTATACAAAATATTGAACATTTTAGCAGACTGCAGCAGCAGATCGTATATATTTTTAATGAACAGAATTTTTAAAAAATGTTTTAATTGGAGCTTAATTAATTACGTTATTTGAATTCAAAATATGTCAAAGTTCACAAAAACCTGAATGTTGAAATAAGTCTGCCTAATGCTGGTTTTAGTGTGGGGGGGATAAACAGTTGATGGCAATTTGTACAAAGCTGAGTATGATGTCACTTTGGTGAACAAAGTTCACAAAAACCTGAATGTTGAATTTAGTCTGCCTAATGCTGGTTTTAGGGGGGCGGGGGATAAACAGTTGAAGGCAATTTGTACAAAGCTGAGTATGATGTCACTTTGGTGGGTTTTATTCAAACATCAGATTCTATATATATTTGCTTACAGGCCATTTTTCACCACCGTCTGCCAAAGGTAAACAAGATATTGACATTTTTAGCAGACCACAACAGCAGATCATATATATTTTTAATAAACAAAATTTTTCAGAAAAAATCTTTTAATTTGAGCCAAATTTCGTTATTTGAATTCAAAACGTGTTCAAAGTTCACAAAAACCTTGAAGTTGAATTTAGTCTGCCTAATGCTTGTTTTAGGGGGAGATAAATAGATGATGTCAATTTGTACAAAGCTGAGTATAAGGTCACTTGGGTGGGTTTTTCAGACATCATTTTCTATATACATATATATATTTGTCTGCTTAAAGGCCATTTCGCACCGACATCTGCCAAAGGTATGCAAGATATTGAAAATTTTCGCAGACTGCAGCAGCAGATCATGTATATTTTTAATAAACAAAATTTAAAAAATATATATATTTTAACGAGCTTATTTGCGTTATTTGAATGCAAAATATGTTCAAAGTTCACAAAAATCTGGAAGTTGAATAGTCTGCCTAATAGTGCTTGTTTAAGGGGAGTTGTCCAACTCGACTTTAAAAAACATATGTAAATTATATGTATTTTTTTTTCTTTATATAATAAATGTACGTGAAGGTTTTATATGATGATGTACTGATGTACAAGTCAATAAAAGTATGTTCTTAACCCTTTCCCTGTTCTGTATTTAGGCCAAATTTCAATACCTACCTAATATTCATTAACAAAGTAGTTATAAACAAATATGGAAGGTGGAACATTGTAGACATTTCAGAAAGTAACATAACAGATCTATAAAATTCCATTAGCAAACAGAGCAGACCCTGATCAGACGGCTCCTCTAAGAGCCGTCTGATCTGGGTCTGCTCTGTTCGTAAATGGGTGAAAACACGTTTATATGAGGGAAAGGGTTAATGCTGAAATTATAGCATGTTTCTCATTTCTTTGTAATGATTTCAGCAAGTGATGAAAGTGATGAGAATGAAAAGCTTATGCCTGATAAGATAGAAACATCAGGTAAGTTTAATGTTAAATTTATTAAGAAATTACAACCCCTTAAACATTTAGGGAATTAAACAGCTTTTATCAGTGCATAGATTAGGATCGGGACGGGCAGTGCGCACTTTTCCTGTTGAAAATCTTAACTGCGTATCAAGTTTCCTCAGTCTGAAATATACTCAAATATTTTTTGCCTATACCAACCTTTAAAATTATAGTGAAAGCTATTCACGTTGAAATCGCATTCCCGTTGAGTATCGAAATTATACCACTACTGATTGGAGTAATCTCCCTTATTTAATATCCATCCATAAAAATTCGAGAGTAACCAAAACCACATCTTATGTCTAGGTATAAAAGGCAGACTTTTGCCTTGTTGTTTGTGATAGCTAGATAGGCTCTGTATTCGATATTTTAACACGCATGTACGCTGTAGCAAACATCTTAACATATTAAGATAGTGAAACATTATTTAAGAATAAATCTATGCGGAATGATTGAAATTATGTTTTGTAAAACTTTTAACCACTGGTCCCATTTAAGCCTTTCCAGACGACAGATTTACACCACACCAAAGGTTCAAAATCAATAACGACAAAAAGGTACAGTTGGTAGATTTATCTATCTGTCTGAGGCTGAAAAAATGCCACCAGAAAAGCAAATTTTTTGCCAACAAATGCTCCAAAGCAGAACATAATGGTGAAATACTTCCCAGTCCCTAAAGTTGTGAACAATAATATACCAGATTTGAGTATAAATACACAAGACCAGTTTGATATATAATCTTGATTCAAACGTTGAACAAGTTGACCCAGGCATTTCTAGTCAATCAACCAATGAATATATTGAAGAGTAGGCTTGTTTGCAAGAAATAGATTGCTTATATATCTTTTCAAGAAATGAGCTTTTCAGTGTTACCAGGGATGTTCTGTTACTGATAAATAATAAGTTTTATTGAATAAAACATTCATTACAGAACTTATATATGTACTGTACTCAGAAAGCTGCGTACAAACCATGACCATGAAAATCAAAATGTGACCTACATTCGCAGACAACCACCTCAAATTTGACTCATCTCAAAAACTTGTTGCAAGGAACATTCATCAAGATTCACTCATTGATGTACTCAGAAATTGGAAATGTGACCTACATTTGCAAACCACGAACTTGAAATTTTACATTCGCAGGCCATGACCTTGAAATTTTACTCTTCCAAAGATTCATTCATTACTGTTCTCAGAAAGCTAGGGAAAAGTACCACGACCTTGAAATTTGAAAAAAGACCTACATTTGCAGACCACGACCTTGAAATTTGACTGGTCTCGAGACTTTGTTGCAAGGAACAGCTGTATGAAGTTTCAGTAAAATCCAATCAGTACTTTGCTAAAAAAAACTGCGGACAATTACTCAGAACACTGTGTACAAGCAACGCACAGACTAGGACCTTGACATTTGTTAACGTGACCTACATTTGCCGAGTACCACTTCACTTCCCATAAAAATATTGCAGCATCTGCAATCTTAACTTTATATATTACAGAAAGGTTTTCTTGGACCACTAGACAAACAAAAGAGGTGGTCCAATACTTCCAAAAGTGGGTGCATCAGCCAAGAGGAAATAGTTTACCAAGTAAGTTCAAATGCTTCTGTACCAAAACAAACAAAATATGTCATTCTTTGTTTTATTTTCCCATAATTTAACAATTAACAAGCAAATCAGGGTTCGTCAGTAACTCTTTTTTCACTAGACCTTCGGGCTAGTTTCCTGCAAACATTACTAGACCGAACCAAAAAGTGACTAGACCAAACAGAAACCACTAAAGCAGTTAAACTTTATCAATCATAACTAAACTTAGCAAGAGAAGTGTTACATGAAGCTGTTCATATGACATCTGAATAGTGTTCTCAAAAGCCAACATTGTGAAAAGAGTGTGCAGGCACTCGCAGGTACCTTTTTTCATTACCTTTACGAATTGCGCTCGAAACTTTCCTTTCTATCATTTCGCTACTTAAAATGGGAATATAACAAGCATCAGTCCAGCCCAGAATCTGAGAGTGTCTATTCTAGGATTAAAAAATGATGGGGGAATTTTACTGAAAATTCCGATATTACACCAACTTATGAGATTTTGCCTTTTTTGTCTATATAGAAAAAGCCCCCTCCTATGAAAAATATGGGGGGGGGATTTTAAATAAAGTGGGCAAATCCCCCAATCCCTCACCCTAGAATAGACACTGATTGGATCAATTTTTTTTTAAAAACTTTGTTAGATCTTGATGACCCAAGGATCAATCCTGCCAAGTTTGATAAAAATCAGACCAGTAGTTTAAGAGATGTTGATTTAAGAAATTGTTGACGACAAATGGACAACGATGGAAGGCTCTAAATAAACACCAAGAATTTTAGTGTTTGACCAACTTACAGATAATGTCACAATTTGTCTTGAGGAAACATGTCTAACACATTATTGAACAGTATAGTACAGTCGAGTCCCAATTATCCGAAGAGCCCGGAACCAGCATTCAAAATCAAACAACCCATGGTTTAGAATAATGCAAACCTATCAAAATTATTTTAAAAAAGATTATGATCTGTAACCATCGTAAACAGAACAGTTTTTGCTATCGTTCGAACTTGGCCTTGATTTTGTCAAGAACAAAATTTAGAGCAAGTTTGATGAAGATTTAATCAAGGCCGCTAGAGTGATAACAAACTAATTGTGGACGGCCGGACGCCAGAAGAAAGGCGATCCTAATAGCTCATCAACATTAAAATACAATTAACCAGTACATAAACAGCTTCCATTTATTCTCTGTTTTCAATTGAACTTCATGTGTCAAATGGACTAGGAGGATTGAGTCGAATTAAAGTCTTGATAATAATTAAATGTTGAAATTTAATTTCCAGGCAAAATTGAGATGCAGGATTTTTTAGCAATGCACGCTGAGTGGAGATGAACATATAAACAACTGAGAACAAAAACCATGAACGAGCAAAGGAAACACCAGAGACTGAGGCGCTTGAAGTTGAAGGAGTTGGTCGGATAAAAGTTTATGCTATTCAGTATACCATAATTTAAAATTTGCTATAGGATTCAATGCTATGACTCTATCCCTTTGACATTCGATAACTTTTGATGTTTTGCTTCAATTTAAACAAAATTTGCAGTGGTATTTAAGATTGCTTCAAGCTATAGACTAAAATGGAAATTACATATTGGATGGTCTTGTGTAGTATGCCTTTTAGTTGGAAAATGCAAAATGGTATTTTACAGAAAAATGCATAATTTTTATACCCCCCTTTTGAAAAAAAAACGAGGTATATTGCTTTGCACATGTCGGTCTGTCTATCGGTAGATCGATGGTTTCCGAACGATAACTAATAAACGACTTGGTAAAGAATCTTCAAACTTGCTGTAGTGGTTGGTCATGACAAGTAGATGACCCCTATAGTTTTTAAGGTCACTAGATCAAAGGTCAAAGTCACAATGACCTAAAATGGTGAAATAGTTTCCAATCAATAACTTCTCAAGGGTTTGACACGGGATCTTCAAACTTGCTGTAGTGGTTGGTCATGACAACAAGATGACCCCTAATGTTTTTGAGGTCACTAGGTCAAAGGTTAAAGTCACCATGACCTTAACTGGTTAAATGGTTTCCGATCAATAACTGCTCAAGTGTTTGGCTTAGAATCTTCAAATTAACAGATAGATGACTCCTATTGATTTTGAGGTCACTAGGTAAAAGGTCAAGGTCATCATGATCTTAACTGATGAAATGGTTTCCAATTAATAACTGCTCAATTGTTTGGTTTGGGATCTTCAAACTTGCTGTGGTAGTTGGTAGTTAGCACTAGATGACCCCTATAGTTGTTGAGGTCACTAGGTCAAAGGTCAAGGTCACCATGACCTTAACTTGTGAAATGTTTTCAGATCAATAAATGATCAGTGGTTTGGCTTAGGCTCTTCAAAGTTGCTGCGGTGATTTGTCATGACCACTAGATGACCTCTATAGTTGAGGTCACTAACTCAAAGGTCAGCGGGTCTGGGGGTATACATGTTTTACAAACATCTCTTGTCTAATTTTGATTTTTATGCCCCCCAGATCTGATCTGGGAGGCATATTGTTTTTGCCTTGTCTGTTTGTCTGTTTGTTTATCAGCAACTTTAATATTAGTCCTAACTTTTTAGTCAGTACAGATAGAGACTTGATATTTGGCATGCATATGTATATCATTAAGCCGCACATTTTGAGGGTGACATGTCAAGATCAAGGTCATCCTTAAAGGTCAGAGGTCAAACATATGGGTCAAATCACTGACTTTAAAATTGGCCATAACTTTTGAACCAGTAGAGATAGAGACTTGATATTTCGCATGCTTGTGTATCTTATGAAGTTGCACATTTTCAGGGGTGACATGTCAAGTTCATTCTTCAGGGTCAAAGGTCAAATTGTCTGTTTGTCTGTAGCTTTAACATTGGTCATAACTTTTGAGCCAGTACAGATAGAGACTTGATATTTGGCATGCATATGTATCTCATAAAGCCCCACATTTTGAGGGTGACATGTCAAGATCAAGGTCATCCTTAAAGGTCAGAGGTCAAACATATGGGTCAAATCACAGACTTTAAAATTGGCCATAACTTTTGAACCAGTAGAGATAGAGACTTGATATGTGGCATGCTTGTGTATCTCATAAAGCTGCACAGTTTGAGGGGTGACATGTCAATGTCATCCTTCAGGGTCAAAGGTAAGGGTGAAACGATTAATCGCGATGTGAATTGAACCGCGATCTTTTGCCCTCGATTCGGTTCGGTTCAATTCGGTTCAGCAGATCTCATTTTCGATTCGATTTTTATTATAAAAGGCTAGCTTCTTAATGATTGGTAGTGAAATGAAACTAACCTGTGAAAATTCGCCGTGAAAAGTCGTAATACTTGTTTTCCCACATTAGAGCTGTTAAAACAAACATACTCATCGAATTCTGATAGACTCAAATCGATTGGATGAAGGCCGACTATTTTAGCCAATCAAATAACACGTTGTAATCGTTGCACTTAATCTGATCGTCTGGGCGCTTTATTCAAGCGTCTTTGTGTTCTCTCAAAATGTCGGATGCTGAAGCTGTCAATCTACGTGCTACCCCGAAAAACTATCGCTCCAAATGTGGAGATTTCAGATTTCGCGAGAGCAACAACACAAATAAACCAACATGTAAGATTATTTTACAAATATTCTCTGCAACACGGGAAATACGACGAATCTGTCATATCGTATGAACGGAAACACAGTATTGCATTTACGTTTCGTCTTCTTCCAGTAAACTTGGTTGCAAATTTGTGTATGCGTAACGTTTATGAAGCTGTGTATTGATAACTGGCTAAAACTTTACTCGCAGCACCGTCTAGTGCTTTTTGCTCAGAGACAGGGAGATGTCATATCTCTCTTCAACTGATAGCTATCTGTACCAGTTGAAGAGAGACATGACATCTCTTCCAAGTGCTCAAATTCTTTTTTCAGAAAAACCTACATGTTCTACAGAGTTCGGCTGTTTAGTCAATTAGACAATTAGCCAAGACTGATTATGTTAGTGTTACCATTTTACTTGGTTTTAGTGACCAGTTATAAAAAAGAACTTCCAAAAACAAACTGCAGAAAGGTTTGACAGTTAAAGTCAGATATATCTGACTAGGCTATTATGATTTTTCCACCTGTATATGTCCAAGCATTCTGTTTTCAGAGCTGTTTATGCACAGCATTTATTCTACATAGTGCATTCTTTTTATTACAATCTTAAATCGAATCGAATCGAAAATAATCGAATCGTGTTGTAAAAAATCGAAATCGAATCGAATCGAATTTTTTTGAATCGTTTCACCCCTAGTCAAAGGTCACCAACATCAAATTGGCAATAACTTTTGAACAAAAGAGATAGAGTCTTGATATTTGGTATGCATGTGTATCTCATGAAGCTGCACAGTTTGGGGGTGACATGTCAAGGTCATCTTTCAGGGTCAAAGGTCACCGACTTTAATATTGGCCATAATTTTTGAACCAGTAGAGATAGACTTGATAGTTGGTATACATGTGTTTCTCATTTGGCTGCACAGTTTGAGGGATGACATGTCAAGGTCAGCCTTCATGATCAAAGGTCACCAACATTAACATTGGCCATAACCTTTGAACCAGTAGAGATACAGATTTGATATTTGGTATGCATGTGTACCCCATGAAGCACATGCATGAAAGTACTATGGGAACAGCTTCCTATATTGCAATTAAAAATATTCCCACAGCAAAAGAATCTTCAGAGATGCTGCCAGGATTTCAATTTGGTGGGGGAAATCCCCCATCAAATAAAAGAAAGTGGGGGACCTACTGGGGGGGGGGGGGCAGTTAACGGAAAATTCAATGGCTTGGATCAAAGTTATAGAAAATGCCCATTATGTATAAGGGATATTTGAGAATTAATAGACATGTGTCTGTGTGTGTTGAAAGTAAGAAAACTTGATCTAATATGTTTACTTACAAATGTAAATGGATGCATTAACTACTAATACCTACTGCCCGTTAACTCCCCCCCCCCCACACACACACTTCCCAGTAGGTCCCCCACTTTATTTTTATTTGATGGGGGATTTCCCTCACCAAATTGAAATCCTGGCAGCATCTCTGAAAACATCAAAAATTATTGAACGTCAAAGAGGTAGAATCATAACATTGAGCCCTATGGAAATCTATATTTGTGATCCATAGCAAATTTTGAGTAGTACAGGGTTGCCACCCCTCAGGGAAATTTAAATTTTTTCAAGGTCAGGGAATTTTGAGAACTATCAGGGAAATTTGAAAATATAGGCAACTGTCAGGGAATTTGGAAAACATGAGAATGAAGGATATATTTTTAGCTCACCAGAGCACTTTTGTGCTCAGGGTGAGCTTTTGTGGTCACCTGATGTCCGTCGGTGTGCGTCATGCGGTGTGCGTTGTCAGTCGTCAACAATTTAAACCTTAAAAAATCTTCTCTGAATCTACAGGGTTCTCAGCTTTCATATTTGGCACATAGCATCATCTATAGGTTCTCTACAAATGTTATATAAAATATGCCACTGGGGTCAAAATTGGCCCCGTCCCAGGGGTGACCAGTTTTCAATAGAATCATATAGTAAAATTTTGAAATTCTTCTCCTTTGAAACTGGAAGGTTCTCAGCTTTCATATTTGGCACATAACATCATGTTCAGGTCAACTACAAAAGTTATATAAATTATGGCCCTAGGGTCAAAATGGCCCCGCCCCAGGGATGGCCAGTTTTCAAAAGAAACATATAGTGAAAACTTTGAAAATCTTCTCCTCTGAAACTGTAAGGATCTAAGCTTTCATATATGGCACATAGTATCATGTGCAGGTCTTGTACAAAAGTTATTTAAATTATGTCCCTGGAGTCAAAATTGTTCCGCCCCAGGGTGGCCAGTTTTCAATAGAAATGTATAGTGAATACTTTGAAAATCTTCTTCTCTGAAACTGTAAGGATCTAAGCTTTCATATTTGGCACATAGTATCATGTGCAGGTCTTGTACAAAAGTTATTTAAATTACGTCTCTGGGGTCAAAATTGTCCCGCCCCAGGGTGGCCAGTTTTCAATAGAAATGTATAGTGAAAACTTTGAAAATCTTCTCTGAATCTACAGGGTTCTCAGCTTTCATATTTTACACATAGCATCATGTTCAGGTCCTCTACAAAGTTTATTATACCCCCCTTTTGAAAAAAATGGGGGTATATTGCTTTGCACATGTCGGTCGGTCGGTCGGTCGGTCTGTCGGTCGGTCGGTAGATCGATGGTTTCCGAACGACAACTAATAAACGACTTGACCTAGAATCTTCAAACTTGCTGTGGTGGTTGGTCATGACAAGTAGATGACCCCTATTGTTTTTGAGGTCACTAGGTCAAAGGTCAAGGTCACCATGACCTAAAATGGTGAAATAGTTTCCGATCAATATCTGCTCAAGGGTTTGGCTTAGGATCTTCAAATTTGCTTAGTTGGTTGGTCATGACAACTATATTAGCCCTATAGTTTTTTAGGTCACTAGGTCAAAGGTCAAGGTCACCATGACCTTAAAGGGTGAAATAGTTTGCGATCAATAACTGCTCGAGGGTTTGGCCTAGGATCTTCAAATTTGCTGTGGTGGTTGGTAATGACCACTAGATGACCCCTATTGCTTTTTAGGTCACTAGGTCAAAGGTCAAGGTCACCATGCTCTTAACTGGTCAAATGGTTTCCGATCAATAACTGCTCAAGGGTTTGGCTTACAATCTTCAAACTTGCTGCGGTAGTTGGTCATGACAACTGGATGACCCCTATTGTATTTGAGGTCACTAGGTCAAAGGTCAAGGTCACCATGACCTTAACTTGTAAAATGGTTTCTGATCAATAACTGCTGAAGGGTTTGGCTTAGGATCTTCAAATTTGCTTAGGTGGTTGGTCATGACAGCTATATTAGCCCTATAGTTTTTTAGGTCACTAGGTCAAAGGTCAAGGTCACCATGACCTTAAAGGGTGAAATAGTTTGCGATCAATAACTGCTCAAGGGTTTGGCCTAGGATCTTCAAATTTGCTGTGGTGGTTGGTAATGACCACTAGATGACCCCTATTGCTTTTAAGGTCATTAGGTCAAAGGTCAAGGTCACCATGCTCTTAACTGGTCAAATGGTTTCCGATCAATAACTGCTCAAGGGTTTGGCTTACAATCTTCAAACTTGCTGCGGTAGTTGGTCATGACAACTGGATGACCCCTATTGTATTTGAGGTCACTAGGTCAAAGGTCAAGGTCACCATGACCTTAACTTGTAAAATGGTTTCTGATCAATAACTGCTGAAGGGTTTGGCTTAGGATCTTCAAATTTGCTTAGGTGGTTGGTCATGACAACTAGATGAGCCCTATTGTTTTTTAGGTCACTAGGTCAAAGGTCAAGGTCACCATGACCTTAAAGGGTGAAATAGTTTGCGATCAATAACTGCTCAAGGGTTTGGCCTAGGATCTTCAAATTTGCTGTGGTGGTTGGTAATGACCACTAGATGACCCCTATTGCTTTTTAGGTCACTAGGTCAAAGGTCAAGGTCACCATGCTCTTAACTGGTCAAATGGTTTCCGATCAATAACTGCTCAAGGGTTTGGCTTACAATCTTCAAACTTGCTGCGGTAGTTGGTCATGACAACTGGATGACCCCTATTGTATTTGAGGTCACTAGGTCAAAGGTCAAGGTCACCATGACCTTAACTTGTAAAATGGTTTCTGATCAATAACTGCTGAAGGGTTTGGCTTAGGATCTTCAAATTTGCTTAGGTGGTTGGTCATGACAACTAGATGAGCCCTATTGTTTTTTATGTCACTAGGTCAAAGGTCAAGGTCACCATGACCTTAACTGGTGAAATGGTTTGCGATCAATAACTGCTCGAGGGTTTAGCTTAGGATCTTCAAACTTGCTGTGGTGCTTGGACATGACCAGTAGATAACCCCTATTATTTTTTAGGTCACTAGGTCAAAGGTCAAGGTCAATGACCTTAACTGGTGAAATGGTTTGCGATCAATAACTGCTTTGGGTTTGGCTTAGGATCTTCAAACTTGCTGTGGTGGTTGGCCATGACAACTAGATGACCCCTATTGATTTTGAGGTCACCAGGTCAAAGATCAAGGTTATCATGACCTTAGCTGATGAAATGGTTTCCAATTAATAACTGCTCAATGGTTTGGTTCGAGAAACTTGCTGTGGTAGTTGGTTGTGACCACTTGATGACCCCTATAGTTGTTGAGGTCACTAGGTTAAAGGTCAAGGTCACCATGACCTTAATATGTGAAATGTTTTCAGATCAATAAATGATCAGTGGTTTGGCTTAGGATCTTCAAAGTTGCTGTGATGATTAGTCATGACCGCTAGATGACCTCTATAGTTGAGGTCACTAGATCAAAGGTCAGGGGGTCTGGGGGGGTATACATGTTTTACAAACATCTCTTGTTTAAATTATGTCCCGGGGTCAAAATTGGCCCCGCCCCAGGGGTGCTTGTTTTCTATAGAAACATATAGTAAAACTTTGAAAATCTTCTTTTCTGAAACTAGAAGATTCTCAACTTTCATATTTGGCACATAGCAACATGTTGAGGTCCTCTACAAAAGTTATATAAATTATGCCCCTGGGGTCAAAATTGGCCCACCCCAGGGGTAGCCAGTTTTTAATAGAAATGTATAGTGAAAACTTTGAAAATCTTCTTATCTGAATATATAGGGTTCTAAGCTTTCATATTTTACACATAGCATCATGTTCAGGTCCTCTACAAAAGTTATATAAATTATGTCCCTGGGGTCAAAATTGGCCCCGCCCCAGGGGTGGCTTGTTTTCTATAGAAACATATAGTAAAACTTTGAAAATCTTCTCCTCTGAAACTAGAAGGTTCGTAACTTTCATATTTGGCACATAGCATCATGTTGAGGTCCTCTATAAAAGTTATATAAATTATGCCCCTTGGGTCAAAATTGGCCCCACCCCAGGGGTAGCCTTCTTTCGATAGAAATGTATAGTGAAAACTTTGAAAATCTTGTCCTCTGAATTTACAGGGTTCTCAGCTCTCATATTTGACACATAGCATCATGTTCAGATCCTCTACAAAAGTTATATAAATTATGTCCCAGGGGTCAAAATTGGCCCCGCCCCAGGGTTAGTCCATTTTCAATAGAAACATATAGTGAAAACTTCAAAAATCTTCTCCGCTGAAACTGGAAAGCTCTCAACTTTCACATATGGTACATTGCATCATGTTATATATATTATGCCCCTGGGGTCAAAATTTGTCCTGCCCCAGGTCCAGTTAGTTTTCTATAGAAACATATAGTGAAAACATTGAAAATCTTCTTCTCTGATTGTCTGGTGAGCGATATCAGGGCCATTCTGGCCCTCTTGTTTAAAAAATCCGTAACATATTACAGAAACTTTGACAGAAAGACAAAATTCCATGATGAAATGTGTCAAGGAAATTTGAAATTATGTCAGGGAAATGTCAGGTAATTTTGTGTCTTCTGGTTTGTGGCAACCCTTTCAGTATATTCACTTCCCATATTTGTTTCTCAACACAAGGTACAGTAGTTGTGTAGGCATAGTCCAATTATTATCAATAACTTGTTGACATTTATACAAGTGATACACTTCGTTAAAAATATACAATATAGAATGCTATTATAAGTCTAAATCTGTGCAGATATGGATACGCCCTTGCAAACAGAGCAGACTTTTATATGTGGTCATGGCCTGCTATGCTTGCTTATAGAATAATATAAGACAATATATAAGATAATTATCTCCAGTCTAATAAACCATAATAAGGTTTTTTTTTATAACTCGACTATTCGAAGAAATGGAGAGCTATTAGACACCCTCACGTCTGAGGCGTTGCAGGTTAAGATTTTCTATCAACCTACAATCAGGCATATATCTCCAAAGCTGATGCTTATATTGCATATTAATTTGACCAATAACATCAAACCTTGACCCCAACCTTCAAGGAGGACAATTCTAGATAATGACAAACGTCCAGTTACAGCAGCGACATGCTAGGATCTCTACTGTGGCGCAAGCCGAATGTGAATCACGCGTTACTGTTTAATTCTTTTATTTTCACAACAAATGTAAAAATAAATAAATGTTTCGATTTGAACACACTTTGTTTTACACACTGGGCTAAGAAAATCATATTACTTTTCTTGAAAATCCTTTAATTTCCGATTAAAGTTTTACCACTGTAAGCTGGGGACGTTTTTGGATAGGTGGCCATTTTTAAAAAAATTCCCATGATCCGACTGGTCATGTGTGTCCTAATATGCAAATAGCATGTCATATAATAAGTGCTCCCTCTCTACAATGACACCCTTTGGGATGCGAATATTGTATGTGTTGTTCAGAGGGAGTTGTTATAGGGAGGAAAAATCAAACATAATTAGCTTGTTTGCAGATCCCCAGATAAGGTGTATTTCGAGAACTAAAACCGTTATACGTCAAGGAAACCCTATGTTGTGACCATTCTTTAGAATCGTCACAAAGTGGTGATTCTAAAGAGTGGTCACAACATAGGGTTTAATGGAGGAATAAAGAAAATACAATGGAAAAAGATTGTATCTGGAGCCTTGTTGTTTCGGAAACAGTGACATGCGTTGTTGTAAGGAGGGAATAGTTATTGAGAAGGCCGTTGTAGGGAATGAGCACTGTATGTCAGAGCCAAAAAAATACCCTTGTTATGAGTAATCATAAATAGTCTGTCTCTCTATATTTAGGCATTAAAATTTCTTAATTGACGTTCATGTTAGAAAAGGTAATTTCTATCGTTTGAAAAGATGAAGAAATTATGAACAGGGTATGGGTTAATACTGGCTGCTTGGAATCAGAAAATCACGTTCCTTGGTTTCTTATCCCACAAAGAATGAAGAGCTGAACTTTTTACAATCTGACTGTAGTGTGCATTTTATAATAATTTAAAAAATTGCACACAACAATTAATTTTCATGCTAAAAGTTGTAAATTAGTACAGTTCTGTGAATTTATATTCATATTATTGAAATATATAATTATGCATGGATTCAGTGATTAAAAAGACAGGCTTCATGATCATTTGGATTTATTTGAAATTCATAAACCAACAACAGATCAACAAATCTTCTGATCACATACCCTAATTATTGTCAGTATTCAAATTGCCCTAATTAGAATGACACTCTTGGGCACATAGTGCAGGCCCTGATCAAACAGATGAAGGAGCAGTTTGATCAGTGTACACTATTAGCTACTATACAACTGTAATTAGATTATATTGAAATGGTGCCAATTGACTTGTTCAGCCTTACAAACCCATGAACAGATTTTGGGTGTCTGAATACTATGGATAATAGTGTAGGACTGTAGCTGCTGGTAAGGGCAAACTGGGTTAGAAAAGATCCGCTAGTTGTTAAACACTGGCTAATCGAGGTCTAAAACAGTTTGCATTGTCGACAAGGTTGGATTTCACTGAATTTTCAAAGTAGAATAATCTATCGTTGTTTATTGATAGAGATTATTTAGTATGAAAAGCTATTATTTGCAATATAATTTTCCATGTCCTACAGTATAGATCATGGTTTCTGTAGACCAGAATAGAACACATACAATATATAGTTTCCAAATGCTATCTGTAAAAGGTTTGAAAACATTTGTATAGCTAACATAATTTGCTTACAATGAATATTAGAATTTACCCTTTACTCCATTAAAACACCTTTGCCAACAAAATAGAGGCAGATCAGATAGGTCATGTAGGAATGGTCTGACCAAGGTCTGTTTTGTTTGCTTATGATATATTAATTATAGATATGACTCCAGTTTCTGAAATGGAACACTTTGCTGTGTTCATATGGTATTTGAAAAACAAAAACATTAATAATGAATATTCATGGAGTAAATGTTTAGTAACAATATACAGTAGACAAAACTGCTTAACTGTCACCTTGTGTTTTATCATATTGTAAAGTTATGAAACAATTGTTTGGACAAGTTGCATGTAGACAACTTGCATTCAGGTTTGACTTCCCCAGTCATTAGACAGCAATTATTGTTTTGTAAATCGGTAGGTAAAGGGTAGGGACTCTATGTTAAAAAAAAAGAAGACTGTGTGAAGTATTTTTCTCTTTAAATAGAAATTGAAATGTGACGGTTTGGCAGTTTTGCTGAATGTAGACATATAAAATATTAGTCTATAGAATGTTGAAAAGTACTGAAACTGCCATCCTATGAGTCATTTTAATATTGTTATCTGGCCATCAAAACATATAAGGTTCACTGTGTTAGTGTACCAACATATCACAATTACCTCTAGTTGATGTAGATATAACTCATGTTTTATCAATATACATATTTACAATAGTAGATCTCATTTACAATCTTATATAGAGATCATGTTTTGTTGGCATTTATTACTCTTTGTACACTAAGTAATGTTTCGTCTGCAAAAATTGTTGTCTGCTTCAATTACTTAATTATTAAAATAAAAGTTGTCAGTTTTTTGGCAAAAATTATCATCTAAGATCAAGTCAAACATTTTGGATCCTGATGAGACGCCACATTATGTGGCATCTCATCTTGAGCCAAACTGCTTGCATAGGTAATGACGGTTTAGCCTTTGTAGGCAAAGAGTTACTTCCAAAATTAATTAAAAAAAGAAAAATGCTCAAGTACTCGACGACTGTTCTTAGCTGAAATGATTTGTTCAAATTGCAATATGCAGAACTGTAGATATTAGAAGTATTTAACTCTTCGCTTGCTATTCACGTCAATATACCTACCTGTAAATAGTGAAGACCCAGATGAGACAGCTCCTACAGGAGCTGTCTCATCAGGGTCTGCACTATTTACAAGTTGATTGTGCAACTTATGCACTCCACAGCAGTGATTGCACAGCGAAATACTTGTACACAGTTAAGATATATGTAATTATACAACAGGGCATGGGTAAAGAAGGAGAAATGTATTTTAAAATTCAGCAAGCGAAGGGTTAAAAATCTATGCAATATGATTTTCTATATTTCTCCTTCAAACCATTATAGTACTTATTATATGCCAACAGCATGAAGTATAACTTTGAAATAAAAAACAATGGAAAGAATTAATTTGTACTCCTCTTATCTAACATGAGAAATGCATATTTTGCTATTGAAAACAACTGTGTACTCAGACCAGCCATAGTTTACTGCCAGTTTTACATTGGTTACTAGTATGGTAGTGTAATGCAGTAAAACCTCTCTAAACCATGATTCTAGTAGACACTAATTACTTTTTTGCTGGTGGCTACTTAATGCAGAGTGAGAGCCACACAGAAAGCTCCTGTAAGAAGTTTTCTGCATGACTTTCATCCTGCATATTCAAGCAGCCAGCTGCCAAAAAGTATTATTATTACAGCTTTCCGTATGGCTTTCACCCTGCATTACACAGCTATCTGCCTAAAACGTTTTCTCTACTAGAATCCCGGTTTAGAGAGTGTTCTGTTGTAGTGTATACTAATGCAACAGCTGTTCTAGGTTACACTTACCAAAGCTATGATAAATATGTTACGTTTTCAACATACGCAGAAATAAACTCAGATATAAGTGTAAGAAATGAGTTACTCTTAGTTATCCCAATATCTTCACTTCTACTGCACTTCTTATACTAATTCATCGGATTCAGCAAGTAATATATCGGTCACAAAACTATAAGTCATATGTGCTTTACACTAAGAGGATGCACTTGGACCGTAAGAACATGCAGGAAAACTAAAAGTAATGAACTTTGTAATGTGTCTTTATCAGTTCTTACGATCTAGACCTGGACAGGTAAAGACACTGTGTTAAAGGCATTTCGAAAGGAATGTTGACCCATTAACCCCATGCTGTGTATTTTGGGTGCTGACTTTTAGGCATCTAATATACAAACTGATAAGGCCGGCTACTATCACAGAGGATCAAGGTATAATTGCATATCCCTGACTATGGACCCTGACTGGATACTGCAGGAGCACTCCAGGGAATCAATAATCAGCACAGCTGGACAGTGTATTAGGGTGGGGGGGGCACTTATGAAGGAACTTTGAGATGCCCTTAAGATATAATATAAGTCAGGAGGTAAACAGAGTTGTTTTGAAACAACGCATGACTATTCGTCATACCTAGACTTCTTCGTCTCCATCAAAGTCTTTGTTGGTGGTGATGAATTTTTGACAGAGTCCATTTAATTCTCCTTGGATCTGATGGAGACATCCGAGATGGTTTCCTGAGACTCTCTGTCCGCTCTAAAACGCTCTTCGTTATGTTATCAAGCAGCTCCTCCATATATCCATATGTTTTTGGCACTTTTTCTGTGTAGCAACTGTATGTTGCAGTTTGTTTAGAATAACATCTGTGAACTCTGGAAACAAAAAAATAATGTGATGTTAGATTCTTTCTATATGCCCATCAGAAGACTGGTAGTATATGTGAAACGTAATGTCGTGCAGGTGTGGTCCGACTCTAAGTCGAGCAGTTTGTATCGGAGTGTCACAAATCTTGTTGAAAATGTTAGTGGTAATATAACAGCCCCTGAATTAGCAAACATTGCCTGTTTTAGCATTATCCGGGGAAGTTTGCTAACCATCTAAATAGTCACAGGGACTTTTGAGTTATGGTCCTTGGATTAGCTAATTTCTTGTTTTTGCCCTTGTTCACCTTCTGTGTCAACAAATTTTAATCCAAACTAAGTGAACTTGATGGCTATAACATCTCGGCTATGTTCTATAATTGTTTCCTCCATAGGCTATTTTTAGACCGAACCTCTTTGAATGAATCTACCCAAAAGGACCATTTACTAGAGAAAAGTAAAATTTTAGAATTTTGTAGTTTGAAACCATTGTGATAAATAGAGCATTTGCTACTATAGGAGCAAATGCTCTATTTATCACAATGGTTTCAAGAATTAGCACTGATCAATGAGCCATTCCACTCTAAAAAGACAGTGTTGAAAGGGTTAAAACTGCTAGGAGAGGTTTCCAGATCTTAATTAGGACATGTACCAGATCTTAGGTGCAGTTTCGTGAAATGATTGACTTAATATCATACCAAGTTTAGGCTAATTAATTATGCACAAAACAAATAAGAGTGATAAATGGGCAAAAGTGTATCCAGTATTTTTTTTATTTCAAAAGTGGAAGCTAAGTACCCTAAGTACTATTAAACAACTGAACAGTCAAAAAGTATCATTCTTACTTCTAATACATTTTAGTACAATACATAACTACGTGTATGTACCAACTGAATTTTTGGAATTCAGTGTATTATTGTTATGAAGTTGCTACATCTTTCTAAGTAGCTATAAACATTTGTCTGTGGTTCTAGAAGTGAGACTTATTCAAATAAATATACAGTAATCATCATTGCAATAAGTATTAATTACATTTATAATAATAAATTGTTTTATAATTACCCTCCATTTGACTCTGAAATGTCTGATACAGGGAATTATGGCCCTGGAAGTCCTGTTACTATGGGGGTTGACTGGATTACTTCTGCAGTCTTAAGAGGCTCCGTACTTCTCTTTACTGGTGTATGTTCCACAATAAATGGTTTAGATTTTTCTTCTGTGCCTTGCATGCTTTCCCTGCATAGAAATGGTCCAATTTTTTAATTTCAAAAATGGTATATGCAAACCATTAGATCTATATAAATTATTGTACATTTATCAAATTTCACACTTTTCAAACAAATTATGACATCACGAATATCTAATGGCTGATTTATAATGAAGACATATACACATGAAATTTGGTAGAAACTGTATGTACATTCAAATTTATTATAATTTTATGAGCTACATGAGAAAACTTTACAGGAGTCATCTAATCTGGTCTACAGTTTGCACAGGCATGTAAAGGTGGCTATGGAGTATGGGGTTGAAATTTTACGGGTCCGTACTCCTAGCCACTGCCAAAAATAAAACGCAAGTCTTCCTCATATACACTGGTATACCCTATTTCTACGTACAATTCTGGGCCTATTTGAACCGAGCCGTTATGGACTGGGTCGTTTTGGCTTTAGGCCGATTGGGCTGTTGGCGGTTAGGATGTGGGCCGTTATGACCCGCATTTTCTGTCATCGAGTGCCTATGATTACCGCCGTTTACCGCTGGAGACTTCTCTTTAATAATCTTTACAAGTCAACTATATCGTATATATACGACACGGACTCGGTGTCCGCCATATTTCGATAAAGTTATTTTAAAGAATTAACTTGCCATTCGTGCCAAAGCCAGACTACTATACAGTATCGCACAACGACTGTGCTTTAGATGCGAGCACGAAGTAATGCGAGCATTCAAATTCAAACCACTACTTCCGCAGACATGTTTTGGTTGACACACGGTTCCCGACCTGTCGCGATTGATACTTTTGGAGACACAGGGGACCATTTCGTGAGTCTACATGGTCTAAAAAGTGAAAAAAAATGATGACTTTAGACCATGTAGACCCACGAAATGACACCCTGTGATTGAAGATCTCTCCGTGTGCGTTGGTTACCGGTCCATTTGACGTGTATAGGATGATTGATAATGATATATGTAGCCAGAAAGATCAATACGTTCAACTTGTGTTAATATTTTGAGGAAAAATAGATGCCCGCTCACCAGAAGATATAATTTCTTTGATAAATGAGATAGAGAGTGCTTATGGAAATCGGCGGTCAAATAATCTTTCAAAGATAAACACAACGAATGCACCCACGTAGTGATTTGGGTAGAAAATACGTATTCCCCAATCTACGTGCATTAAGACTTGTTTCAGACATTCAGACAAGGCCCAATTTAGGCGCATCACTTCATCCATTATGGAGGACGATGAACGCCAAAATTGCATCATGCTTTGTGGCATTTCAGTTTGCTTCATGTTAAATGCATCATGCATTGTGGCATTTCAGTTTGCTTCATAATAAATGCATCCTGCATTGTGGTATTGAAGTTTGCTAAACGATTATTGCATGTCAAGATGAGAGTCCTTCTTTCATTGAAGTTTCTTCAATGACACATGTCCCAACGACACACGACCCGATGCGGTAAGCCCATAGCATCAAGCATAAAGCCGAACGCCGGAGGCATTATGCACTTCAGCCGAACTTTCTAAAATGGCTACACTATCCCACCTTCCATATTTCATTATACAGTCAAAACTGTCTCAGCGACCGTCCCTTAATAGCGACTTCCTGTCTTATGTGACCCTAATATTTCCCCCAACGCATTTTCCTATTTATTGTGACTGGGGATATCGACCTGCCTGTGTTACCTGACTAACGACCGTAAATCGCCGCTCCCGAAATCCTAATCCGCTAATTAATGTGCCTGTTTGTAGCGACCCTGTAATTGCGGGTCATTATCGAGTTTTAACTATTTTGTCATGAATATTCAGTAGGTATTTAAATTTTGAATAAACATAGAACAGGGGAAGGGTTGAAAATAAATTAAGATATGAATAATAATAACTCATGAAGGTGTAATGAAAATATCTGAAATTTTGAACATTGATTCGAAAGACTATTTAACGAGGGTAGCTCAATTAGTCATAATGACTAATCTACCTTGAGGCCCTCAAAACAAGCATTTCATTCAAAATACAAAACAGTAAAACACTAATCTATATACACAAGAAATCAATGTTCAGAAATTCAGTAATGTTGCGTCTGGATAATTAATAAATGTTGTCTGCTTCAATTTGTAGATTTATTCTTTATGGACACGCATTTGGATCCTGATAAAACTCCGAGTAAAATGGCATCTAATCTGGATCCAATCTGTTATCATAGTTTTGATTTGCCACTAGCATCCAAATATAAAGCTATATATAAATAATATATTAAGCACATACAAATGAAATGCATAAATGACATCTGACCCCGATTAAGGTGGATGAATGCACGCGCTTTTAAAATCGCATATTTGTGACGTCATTTACTCACGCTGTCATTATTATAAATACGAGAAAATATGTTTGCCCAATACTAGTTAATCTAAAATGACCTCTGCTTCAAATTTTGAAAAATGCAGATAGAGAGTAAACTAATTGAACCTGATTAGACTTTGAGTTATTAACGATATAGGTTAATATATTCTTTCTAAAATTCAACCAATTTGCCCAGGGAGAGGGTATACATACTTTTGGGCATGCCCTTATTTAGATTTAGATTGTTATAATATAACAATGTAAATCTAAATAAGGGCATGCCCAAAAGTATGTATTAGAAATCTATGTTTTTGTATAATGAAACAATTATGTTTTCATTTACATTTTCTTTAATTTTCTTCACTTGAGGTCCTCTACAAAAGTTAAATAAATTATGCCCCTTGTGTCAAAATTGATTCACCCCAGGGCCGGCTAGTTTTCTATGGAAACACATATAGTGAAAACTTTGAAATATTCTCTTCTGATTGTCTGGTGAGCGATGTCAGGGCCTTTCAGACCCTCTTGTTATTATTATACTTCTCCCAGCATTAATTACCCCCCCCCCCAACACACACACACACACGCACACACACACACTCTCTCTCTCTCTCTTATGCAATGGATCAGTAACCCTTCTATTTGTGTTTTTTTAAATCCTTCTATTTCTATGTCTTCAGCGTTTTCCTTCTTTACCTATATATTCGGCAAATCACTTCAGCATTTTAGTTAGAGCTGACTAGAGTACGACAAAAGCCGGAGCGAAGTTAGAGCAACGAAACACGCATCAAGCATCAAGCACCACGCATCAAGCGCTATAGAGCAAATAATACAAAGAATATATGCCCCAAAGAAGTTTAAACAATGAAACACATTATTTGACGTTATTATAATCAATATATAAGTTTACAGAAGGTAAAAATGTCGGATCGAGGAAGAAACTTCAAAGAAAGAAGAAAGCACATCGTGACATGCAATAATCATTTAGCATAATGCATTTAACATGAAGCAAATTGAAATGCCACAAAGCATGATGCAATTTTGGCGTTGATCGTCCTCCATAATCCATTGTTTAATCTTAACCCTTTCCCTCATATTAACGTGTTTTCACGCATTTGCAAACAGAGTAGACCCAGATCAGACGGCTCCTAGAGGAGCAGTCTGATCAGGGTCTGCTCTGTTTGCTAATAAAATTTGATAGATCTGTTTATTTACTTTCTAAAATGTCTACAATGTTCTACCTTCCATATTTCTTTATAGCTATTATGTTAATGAATATTCAGTAGGTATTGAAATTTGGCCTAAATACAGAACAGGGAAAGGGTTAAATTGAGTCTTATCAACATCATATATACAGATATAGATCTGCATGATGTTAGTAGCTATACCCCGTTAATTCTAATTCTAAATAGATGGTCTAGGTTGGCAGACAGATGAGCATTCTAGGGACAATCCTGTGGTATTTTCTTTTGAAAAAGACAGCATGCCATCGAAGCTATGGATGAGTTGTACAGGTCGACGAACACTGTCTATTCCATCTTCCTATAAGGAATGCTGGGGAACTAAACGTCTAAAATGTCTAGTCTAATCGATACAGGTCGAACGGAATATAGATCTCATTTGTATTATAAATAAGATAAATCATATTTCTTAAATTCTTACCTCGGTTTCCCAATCCATCCTTAAAATCATGTCAATGACTCTCGCTTATACATGTACTAATCCGACACATGCAACATTTTGTACACAACTGATTATGACGTCACTTTGTGGCGTTTTTTTCCTGACGTCATTTTCTATAGATATGAGTCTGCCTAAAGGCCATTTTGTATTGAAAAGTTCCGAGGTCTGCCAAAGGTGTAGAAGATATTATTGAAAAAATTAGGCAGACTGCGGATGATATATATTCTTACAAAACATTTTAAAAATAATTTTTTTATTAAATCGAGCTTAATTGGGTGATTTGAATACAGAATATGTTCAAAGTTTACGAAAATCTAAAAGTTGAATTTCGTCTGCCTATTGCCTGTTTTAAGGGGGAGTCTGCCTATGGCTGAAAGTAGATTATTATTATATATATATATATATATATATATATATATATATATATATATATATATATATATATATATATATATATATATATATATATATAGGTAAAAAGAAAGTCCAGAACAAGAAAATTATATTGAAAAGATAAAATGTAAATCTTCACAAGTGGTGTCAGTTTATCTTTTCAATATATATATATATATATATATATATATATATATATATATATAGTAATCTATTATCGGCAAAAGGCAGACCCAAAGTATCTAAAAACCAGTAATAGGCAGACGCTGAACATAGGCAGACGAATCCGGGTCTGCCTTTGTTTTGTCGATCTGTTAAATCACTTCAACATGTAACGTCATCTAAAATATCGCATTGTATAGGAGATTTGATGTTATTCTACAGGTTTATGTCGAATATGGAGTCTTTTCATAATAAAAAGTGGAGTTAGATCAGATCAAATTTTGACCGTGTATATTTCGCGTTAGATACAAACCCAGCATTGGGCAGACTATTTAAAATGGTGCCCTGTACCATTAAGTGGCGATATATTTTATTTTTTTATATTTTTAATATAATTTTATTTACGCTTCTTTCATTAAATGCAACTTTTGTTTGAAAATAAAAAATAATAAAAAAGTCATATATATTGGATACCACTAAATTTCAAAATCTGTCCTCCGAGATCAAGCTGGAATGGTATAAACCCGCCACATAAATCCAACACATACGGTACAGACGGATTTTGAAAAATAAGAGGCAATGGTTATTTGGAAAAAACCTACGAATATGTTCTACATCTTTTAGGAATATAAATAATATTTAAGCATCGATTTCTTGCTGAATGATATTTAAATTCATAAACCGCGACTAAATATATTCTCAGTTTATGCGGAGTGCGCGTGGTTTATGCTCTCCCAAAATGGCTTCGTTGACCTACGGAAAACGGAAGGTAAGTCATTTGTTTAGCTTTTTATACGTATCAAAATGTGTGTGTTTGTGCGTATATCATATTTATACAGCTATTCTCGTTTGTAGAATGTATCGGAAGTCGCAACTATTTATTGAAATTAGTTTATTACTACTCCACTGGAATCGTCTCCAAGGTCATACAGCGTAGATTCTACGTAGCGTATCAGGTCCCGCTCATCTTTTCGGTTCACTTAGCAATCAAACTGATGACGGTGATTACAAATCTTAAAATTGTATGAAAAAACTAATATTTACTTTGTAACTAATAGGTCTTCTAAGTTAAATCAGTTTAAATGAATTCCCAAAATACATATTTACCGCGGTTGAAACCTTTTTAATGACGTAGCCATTTTGTGCTATTTTGTGTTTCTCTGCTCTATTTCGGTGCAGATTATGTTTTATCCAAATACAGTGTTCAAAAAAAGCGTATGACTACATTTATAAATTAAAAGTAGTAGATCTAGGTCTATAACTTAAAGGTCAAATAAACAGATTTGATTTTCATCAAATTCTGATAGTATGCAGTTAGTTAAACACCAAGGTTTAGAAAATTCTGACCGTTTTTATCTAGTTTTGATTTAAATTGAGTTTTTATTGTACTGCTAACCGTGCATTTTGAAAATCGATACATGATTATCTCCCTTGCGTGACATCACTTGTGATGCTCGCCAGTCAGGGATCCCATTGAGAGGGAGGAATGTACACAGAAAATTAACCTTTTCCTTTAAATTAACACCTCTGCAAACAAAGCAGATCCTGATCAGAGCCTACAGGAACCGTCTAATTAGGGTCTGTTCTGTTTGCTTACAAAATTAGATCAAATCCGACACCACAGTTTCTATAAATACCCACATTATTTTCCCACTTTTCCAGACATTACGTCCATGGATTAGCCATATAAAGTGACACTTTATCGAGTAGGGGAAACTATTTATGGGATGTTATGTTTATTTTAGGTGTGAAATACAATGATACTTAATATTAACCCTTTCCCTCATATAAACATGTTTTCACGTACTTGCCAACAGAGTAGACCCTGATCAGACGGCTCCTAGAGGAGCCGTCTTATCAGGGTCTGCTCTGTTTGCTAATGGAATTTGATAGATCTGTTTCTTTGCTTTCTAAAATGTCTACAATGTTTCACTTTCCACATTTTTGTATAACTGTTATGTCCATAAATATTCAGTACGTATTTAAATGTTGGGTAAACAAAGAACAGGGAAAGGGTTAAACACATAATTTTTAATTTTGTTAATCTTAACTCTTCTCTTGCTGAGTTTTAAAATACATTTCTCCTTTTTTACCCATGCCCTGTTGTATAATTACATATATCTCCACTGTGTACACATATTTTGCTGTCCAATCGCTGCTGTGGAGTGCACTGATTGCACAATCAACTTGTAAACAGTGCAGACCCTGATGAGAGCTGTTTCATCTGGGTTTTCACGTTGGACAGGTAGGTATATTGACGTGAATAGCAAGCGAAGGGATAAAACTTACTTTACCTGTCAGTGAATTTACACTATTCATAAACTTTAATTTTAAAATAGTATGAGGTTAGGACCAAGACCATTAGCAAATAGTGTAGATTCAGATTAGAGGGACCATGAGGGTCCCGCCCATGAGTTTAGTCCAAACAACTGTTAGGTAGAACCGAACATCTTTAGATGAATTTCATATGTAGCTAGGCAAAGTGGGTTCAGATGAAATGGGACGTTCTTGTTAAGTAACATAGTACTATGTATAAATGTATGTACTTTAGAAAAAAAGAAAATTCCACCAAAATACAGAAAAAATAGAAAATTATTTATTTATGTATTTATTTTACTTTAACATAAATAGAATCACAGATAGGGAAGTGACCTCGAGTTTAAATTTGCAACATCCTGTAACCCTTTGCCTGTTACGAAAGCTTGCACATGCTTCTTTATTAAAACTTCACAAATTCGCTTATATTTCTTGTAGACATGTTGACTGAGTATCAAACATCTTGGATTCAGATCAGGCTCTGAGTTACTCGGCGTCTCATCTGGATCCAGTTTGTTTGCATACATGACACGACGCTCACGACAAGCAGGTTAAGGGTTAAAAGTGTCATTGATGTCTGGCGAGAAACACCACACCTATTTGTAACACAAGTGAAAAAAATCAAACAAGATCGGTTACACGTTTACAGATGTGTATGTGATGCTGGACGTGAATTAAACACACACACTCATGTATTATTATTATGTCCACGGAATTGAATTGAGGAATACATACGCAACACCAAAAGTCAGTATAGAGAATATTTGTCCAGTTCATTCTTTCTTTCTCTTTTTTTGTAAAAAATGTCTCCTCTTGCTTTTGTCGTAATTAAGTCAAATACGTGTTACATCTAATTTCACATTAGGAAATTCATAAGGATGGGTGAATTAAAACTGAACAGTGCACATATAAAATTATCAAATATTAAATGTCCAAGGTTATTACTATTATTTCGAACACGTAACATCTATTCCATTTATGTGTATTTTATTCCAAAGACACATGCATAATTCTGTTCACTTTTATAATATAGAACCACTGAAATGAAGTTATAAAATCTGGAGAAAAAACTGCATGACTGTCTTATGTGACTACCTGTCTTATGTGACCCTCTTGGTTTTCTCCCACTGAAGGTCACATAAGACAGGTATTTAAGACTGTATTTATTAGCTGGGCTTTTGTAATGGTACATGAACATAGGATTTGTTTACCTTGATAGATACTGTAGAATCACATCTATATAAATCCATAAGCAAACAGAGTAGACCCTGATCAGATGACTCTTACAGGAGCCATCTGATCTGGGTCTTCTCTTGTTTGCAAATGTGTAAAAAGGTGTTTATATGAGGGAAAAGAATAATTTTTCAAAACCACTAAGTACAAAAAAAATGCTTAGTGGAAGGTACATACAGTTATTACCATAACCCTTTAATACATAGATATGCCTTTACCTGATAAAGGCACTTTTTATGACTTTGTAAACAGAGTAAACCAAGATGAGCATCTGATCATGGTCTGCTCAGCAGTAGAATGATATAGGTCTGATTTTTAGCTTGTCTGTTTTGAAGAAATCAAGAGCTATTGTCATAACTTCGGCGTCCGCATCATTGTAGTCGTCGTCATTCGAAATCTTAACATTGACCATAACTTCTTCAATTTTTCATGTACAACCTTCATTTTTGGTATGCATGTTCATCTTGACAATGACGACAGTCGAGCGTTGGGACCCGCTTGCGGGGCTCTTGTTACACTTGCTGCCATGGCCAAACTGGTGTTCATTTGCCATTATAAAAAAATCAGCAATTGCTATTCATGTCATTATTATTTACATGAAGTTTCATGGAGTAAAGAGTTAATCCTTAATAGCATAATTAACAAACTGCCTTTTGCAGAAAGTGCTGTCTAAATTAACGGTTAGTATATTATGTACTTTCAAATATGTATCAGAGTGTCAAAGTATGGATATTGATGTGATGCAGAGTTACCTTGTATCTCATCTTAGTCCAAATAGTTTGCAATTGACATCACGGTTTCACCCATAACACTTAAAAGGCTAATCCTTTCCTTCATATAAACGTGTTTTCACGCATCTGCAAACAGAGTAGACCCAGATCAGACGGCTCCTATAGGAGCTGTCTGATCTGGGTCTACTCTGTTTGCTAATGGAATTTTAAAGATCTATTTCTTTACTTTCTAAAAAATACCTACTATTTCCGATATTCCATATTTCAATGTAACTATTTTTTCCATGAATATTCAGTAGGTATTGAAAATTGAAATAAACATAGAACAGGGAAAGGGTTAAATTCCAGGTTGACCATACAGATATGTCTTCTCAGAGTGAATCACATGGTCATTTCTTGTTTCAGAGCTTAGATGATTTCCAGTTCTTGAAAATGCTGGGAAAAGGAACATTTGGAAAGGTGATCCTGTGTAAAGAGAAAGCCACAAATGTGTTGTATGCAATCAAAGTTTTGAAGAAAGCTGTGATAATACAGAAGGTCAGTAGTCTTGAACCAAGAACCTTTACTAGTTCTTATCACTGATATGTGGATGGTAGTTTAACCCTTTACTCCTTCAAGCCTTCTACGCTGTTGCAATCAGTGTAGACCCAGATCAGACGGCTCCTATAGGAGCCGTCTGATCAGGGTCTGTCCATTTGCTTATGACATGATATAGATATGATACTCTGATTTCTGCTTTGGCAAACATTTCATGTGTTAATATACCATTTTAAGAAAATAATTGAATTAATATTCATGATATCATCATTTCTTAAGTGAATATTCATGGAGTAAAGGGTTAATGAATCCTAATTAGTCCGCATGAAAAACATTATTAGTTCCACACTGCATGTGTACTCTGCTTATAGTGATAAGCGAATAAGTAGGTTTTCTTGTATACACATACATAATGTATTTTTAATGTCTTTGAATATTCAGTAGGTATTAAAATTTGGATTAAATACAGAACAGGAAAAAGAGTTAACTTTGGCCATAATATTTTAACTGTTAGAGATAGAGACTTCATACTTGGCATGTATACTTATATCACAAAGGTGCAACATTTTAGTAGTGCAGGGTCAAAGTTCAAGGTCAGAGGTAAAAATTATAGGTCAGAGTGCTTGTTAGGGACATCGTGTTTCACAAACACATCTTTTTCTGGCTGTTGAAAAGCTGGATGTCATAGTAATGCTATAAACTGTCAAACTCAGATCTCTACATGACCAAGTATTTTGTGTTTGCAGGATGAGGTTGCTCATACGTTGACAGAAAATAGAGTACTGCAGACAACCAACCATCCATTTTTAACAGTAAGTATATTTGATGTCAACCCTTTACTCCATAAATATGTCTTTCCATGCCGTTGCAAACAGAGGAAACCCAGATCAGACAGCTCCTGTACTAGCCATCTGATCAGTGTCTGCTTTGTTTGATTTATATTAACCCTTTCCTCCATAAATACGCATTTCTACACCTCTATAATAACCACTTCTTGAAACTGTTGTGATAAATAGAGCATGTGCTTCTATAGGAGCAAATGCTCTATTTATCACAATGGTTTCAAACTACAAAATTCTAAAATTTTACTTTTCTCTAGTAGATGCTCCTTTTGGGTAGATTCATTCAAAGAGGTTGGGTCTAAAAATAGCTTTGGAGGAAAGGGTTAAGTAATATAGACATAATTCTACATTTTCTGCTGTTGCCAAACATTCCTATGTCCATGTGCTATTTTACCAATTAATCTAATTAATATTCATGATGTCATTATTTCTTGCATGAATATTCAAGGAGTAAAAGGTGTAAAGAGTTAGTGCATTAAAGTGATAGTCTTTACAATAAACGCATTTTGAATAAAATCATAATAGATGGTGTTGGTTATGTTCAATTATTCTTATGAAAAAAGTCAGGTCTTCAATATCAAACACATGAACATTTTGTCTTCTCTAGCGTTTCTTTGATCGGTTTTCTTTTCAGGTTAAAAATTGGATTTATGTAATTTTTAGACATTTTTATAATGCGTTGCAATTAGAGATTATCACTTTAAAACAACATTGTTTTGTCATTCTTTCCATTGCTCAGGAGTTAATTTGATATCATCCAGATGCCTTTATTAATGATCTATGTCAAACTGCCAATCTCCTTCAGAAGCTGGTGTTGTGCCTCTTAGTTTTAATGTAGTTCTGTTAACTGTTTTATAAAATACCGAATTACTGTTACCATGTGGTTCATACAGATCCTTTTAACCCATTCCCTCATATTGACGACTGTAAAAGTCACTTTGTAAATCCATTGTGATAAATAGAGCATATTGTACTGCGCCATATTACACATGAAATGCCCCACGCAGGGTCAATAGTCTCTAGATGTCAGTTATCATAGTTGCCCTTTGTCAAATACTCGACAGGGGACAATGGTTATAACAAGGCCATGAAACCCGCATCCTTTATATTATGTAGTGATGCATTCCTTTATGTAGCTGTAGTAGCGTATCAAAATAATCAATCATTGTGGTCATGATAAACTTTTTCCCTGATGAAAAAATATGTGTGAGTAAATCATTCCACATGCCTGTTTATGTCAATGCAAACATAGTAGACCCAGATCAAACTTATTGAAACAAATTTACAAAAGGAGTACATCCAGATCAGACAGCTTCTGCTGTAGCTCCCTGATCAGGTTCTTGTCGATTTGCTTATGAAATAATATACCTGTAGGTTTGGTTGGACAATTACTGCCATAGCCTGTGCTCATAAACTCTGCATTATTTCTTACACGAATATTCATGTAGAAGGCTTTTTTCACAATGTTAACTTTTCAAATAGATCATTGGCTCTGACAGATCAATTAGGATTAGATCAACAAAATTTCATAAGCAAACAGAGCAGAACCTGATCAGACAGCTCTTAAGGAACTGTACGATCTGGATCAACTCTATTTGTAAACGCCCGTGACGCCATTAATATAAGAAGAGAAGGACTGGGAGATTGATTTTAAAGCAAATTAGGTGTCTGCTGCCAACAGTGTTAAATCGTGTTTATTAGTCATTTTTTTCTCTTAAGAATATTTATTAAAGATTTCATGACCTCATGAATATTCATTACAGGGATTACAGAGACGCTAGACAACCCTGGTCGAATCTAAAGAGATAAGTCTATGGACTAAGCAATCAGAGCAGAACCTGATCCAACAGTTCGTGCATGATTTGGGTTTACGCTGTTAACAAAACTTTGTATAGAATAATTTTCCATAAAGAAAAAGCCCATTAACATACAGTGTTAGACCTATTACGTCACATTTATAACAGAGTGTAGCATATTATTTTTTAGCTCACCAGAGCATTAAGTGCTCAGGGTGAGCTTTTGTGATCGCCCGTTGTCCGTCGGCGTGCGCCGTGCGTCGTTCGTCGTCCGTCGTCAACAATTTGAATCTTTAAAAATCTTCTCCTCTGAATCTACAGGGATCTCAACTTTCATCTTTGGCACATAGCATCATATTCAGGTCCTCTACAAAAGTTATATAAATTATGCCCCTGGGGTCAAAATTGACCCCGCCCCAGGGGTGCCTTGTTTTCAATAGAAACATATAGTAAAACTTTGAAAATCTTCTCCTCTGAAACTGGAAGGTTCTCAGCTTTCATATTTAGCACATAGCATCATGTTCAGGTCCTCTACAAAAGTTATATAAATTATTACCCCTAGGTCAAAATTGGCCACGGCCCAGGGATGGGCAGTTTTCAATAGAAACAAATAGTGAAATCTTTGCAAATCTTCTTCTCTGAAACTGGAGGGCTCTCAGCTTTCGTATTTGGCACATAGCATCATGTTCAGGTCCTCTACATAAGTTGTATTATTTATGGCCCCAGGGTCAAAATTGGCCCGCCCCAGGGGTGGGCAGTTTTCAAAAGAAACAAATAGTTAAATCTTTAAAAATCTTCTTCTCTGAAACTGGAAGGCTCTCAGCTTTCATATTTGGCACATAGCATCATGTTCAGGTCCTCTGCCAAATTTATATAAATAATGGCCCCGGGGTCAAAATTGGCCCGCCCCAGGAATTGGCAGTTTTCAATAGAAACAAATAGTGAAATCTTTGAAAATCTTCTCGTCTGAAACTGGAAGGTTCTCAGCTTTCATATTTGGCACATAGCATAATGTTCAGGTCCTCTACAAAAGTTATATAAATTATGGCCCCGGGGTCAAAATTGGCCCCGCCCCAGGGGTGGGCAGTTTTCAATAGAAACAAATAGTGAAATCTTTGAAAATCTTCTCGTCTGAAACTGGAAGGTTCTCAGCTTTCATATTTGGCACATAGCATAATGTTCAGGTCCTCTATAAAAGTTATATAAATTATGGCCCCGGGGTCAAAATTGGCCCCGCCCTAGGGGTGGGCAGTTTTCAATAGAAACAAATAGTGAAATCTTTGAAAATCTTCTCATCTGAAACTGGAAGGTTCTCAGCTTTCATATTTTGCACATAGCATCATGTTCAGGTCCTCTACAAAAGTTATATAAATTATGGCCCGGGGTCAAAATTGGCCCCGCCCAGGGGTGGGCAGTTTTCAATGGAAACAAATAGTGAAATCTTTGAAAATCTTCTTCACTGAAACTGGAAGGCTCTCGGCTTTCATATTTGGCACAGAGCATCATGTTCAGGTCCTCTACAAAAGTTATATACATTAGGTATGGTCTCGGGGTTAAAATTGGCCCTGCCACAGGGGTGGACAGTTTTCAATAGAAACATATTGAGAAAACTTTGAAAATCTTCTTCTCTGAAACTGGAAGGTTAATCTCAGCTTTCATAATTGGCTCATAGCATCATGTTCAGGTCCCCTACAAGTTTTTCTAAATTATTCCCCTGGGGTCAAAATTGGCCCGCCCCAGGGCCGGCTAGTTTTCTATGGAAACATATAGTGAAAACTTTGAAAATCTTCTCCTCGGATTGTCTGGTGAGCGCTTCAGGGCCATTCTGGCCCTCTTGTTATAATTGTAGACCCAAGTCATCCACTGCACTATTTTCTCTAGTATAAATTTCACGGAAACAGCCATCGAGACAAAATATGTAAGCTGACCCAATATAAATCACATCACATTTTCTTGAACTTCTCAGCTTTTAAATAATTCTATTTAGTCTCTGTCGGATTAGGAGCTACACACATAGGCAGGGATACACCCATAGGCAGCACAAATTACCATTTTAGCACTCAAAACAAGCAGAAGTACATTACGTGCGATTCTTTTCTGTACAATATATAGTTCGACATATATCGGGAATGTCACAAGTGATGTCATCACAAGGGAGATTAGCAAACAACCAAAATCAGCCAGTGCTTACTTATCGGTGATATTTGACAGCTGCTATGTTCGATATGACTGTATTTTTAGCTCACCAGAGCACAAAGTGCTCAGGGTGAGCTTTTGTGATTGCCTGATGTCCGTCGTCGTGCGTCGTCAGTCGTCCCGCGTCAACAATTTGAACCTTTAAAAATCTTCTCCTGAATCTACAGGGTTCTCAGCTTTCATCTTTCGTACATAGCATCACCTATAGGTCCTCTACAAAAGTTATAAAAATAATGCCTCTGGGGTCAAAATTGACCCCGCCCCAGGGGTTGGAAGTTTTCAATAGAAACATATAGTAAAACTTTGAAAATCTTCTCCTCTGAAACCAGAAGGTTCTCAGCTTTCATATTTGGCACATAGCATCATGTTCAGGTCCTCTACAAAAGTTATTTAAATTATGACCCTGGGGTCAAAATTGGCCCCACCCCAGGAGTGGGAAGTTTTCAATAGAAACAAATAGTGAAATCTTTGAAAATCTTCTCCTCTTTAACTGGAATGCTCTCAGCTTTCATATTTGGCACAGAGCATCTTGTTCAGGTCCTCTACAAAAATTATATAAATTATGCCCCTGGGGTCAAAATCGGCCCCGCCCCAGGGGTGGGAAGTTTTCAATAGAAACAAATAGTGAAATCTTTGAAAATCTTCTCCTCTGAAACTGAAAGGCTATCATCTTTCATATTTGGCACAGAGCATCATGTTCAGGTCCTCTACAAAAGTTATATAAATTATGTCCCTGGGGTCAAAATTGGCCCCTCCCCAGGGGTTGGCTGTTTTCAATGGAAACAAATAGTGAAATCTTTGAAAATCTTCTCCTCTGAAACTGGAAGGTTCTCAGCTTTCATATCTGGCATATAGCATCATGTTTAGGTCCTCTACAAAAGTTATATAAATTATGGCCCTGGGGTCAAAATTGGCCCCGCCCCAGGGGTGGGCAGTTTTCAATAGAAACAAATAGTGAAAACTTTGAAAATCTTCTCCTCTGAAACTGGAAGGCGCTCAGCTTTCATATTTGGCACAGAGCATCATGTTCAGGTCCTCTACAAAAGTTATACTAATTATGACCCTGGGGTCAAAATTGGCCTGCCCCAGGGGTGGGTGGTTTTCAGTAGAAACATATAGAGAAAACTTTAAAAATCTTCTCCTCTGATTGTCTGGTGAGCGATTCAGGGCCATTCTGGCCCTCTTGTTTTGTGTTTTCGAACCTACGTCGTACAAGGTACCCATTTGTCAAATATTTACGAAAAATTAGCCGGCCTGTTTACTTGACCTTTAAAGAGGAAGTCCCTACAATGATCGCATGTTTTCAATAATATCATAAAACTTGGTATTTGTTATGCTCTATCATTATTATGAAGGTTCCCAAGTTGAACTTATATCGAAAAATGTCCCTGTGATACAAATAAACCGATTTTATCAATACTAGATAATTTTTGTTCTACAACACAATATTATCGGCCTTTTCCGTTAAATTCTTCCGCGTTTTGCCGATGATCACCCAATCCCTCCATTTTTTACGTAATAGCTTTCTCGGAAGTGGTCGGAGAATCCGGAATAGGTTACGAAAATAAAACCCAACCCGAATAAAACTGAAACTTCGGGTAGTAAAACCAAAAGCGGCGATATCAAACACTTGGATGTTTTGTAATTGGATGGGGCTTTTTGCGATATACTACTTTTCAGCATATAAATAAATGAGTTTTGTATATTTTAAGTGTTTATGAAACGCGTCAAATGTAGGGACACCCCCTTTAAGTTTTAACTTTGAACTGTTAAAACAAAATGAAATGCATATCAAACAAATTATGCATGCTGTAATGAGTTTAAAGTATTTTTTATAACAAGAACCATTTATTGTCAATGTCCTTATACCTTGTTTAAACTCATTTTTTTCTCTGGAATTTGTGTATTTTGACTAAAACATCTCCAGTAAGGCATTGTCTCCAGTAAAATATTATTTGATTAAAATCTAGTAGGTATCTCTCCGGCATGAATAAGATTAGGTCTCTATCCTGTGTGAATAACTAAAGTAGGTCTCCGCTCTGTAAGGTCTCTCTCCTATGTGAAAAATATAGTGAAAGACATACTTTTGGACATAGCCTGTACAGTGAGCAGAGACATTGAGGTTAAAAATTCGTAGCAGCCGACTCAATCTATTTAGCCAGTAAAATTTACACTTTTGAGGATTTTCTTCTGAAAATTTATTATTTCAAGATGAATAAATGTTTTAAAATATTACTATACAACTAAAAAATACTTAGACTGCACAACTGTCATACGCATAATATAGTTTGAACTTTAAGAAACACGAATCGCCAGGAATAGAGCATAAATATTGGTGTGTTACAGCGTCGGAAAACTGCTAACAGCTGACTCGATCTGCAGTGCACCCCTAAAAACTTGTTTTCTGGACTGATACTGCTTGTTTCACCTCTCGTTGTTTTGGTTAAAATCTCTAATTTTAGCATCAGATTGATTCAGTTATATTGTAAATTTTGCATCGATTTGCTGAAACAGGTAATAAATCTGCACTGATTCCCTCCCGCCCATTTGACCTCGGTTCATTGTTTACAATCTCATTATCTGCCATTGTACATGTCGACTTCCGGTAGAATTTTGACAAATCTGTCATGCTGAAAGGTATGTTAGTCTCCTTCCTTCTGTATGCAGGCAATGTCACACTCAGCGACTTAGCTGGATGTGCTAATGATTGCAAAGCTCAGTCACTTCCAAGACCCAGTATCGGACTGAACAGCCTCAAATTTGTAGTCATGTGGGACAATTGTCGCTGCACTGATACTGCAGCACAAACGCCTACAAACACCACACAAAAGCACATCTTGCCATTTTGCTTTTGTCTATATCCACAGATGTTGAGAGCAACGCTGGACCAGATTTTCCTTGTGGAGACTGTGGCTCTGAAGTGAAAGATTGTGATCCTGCTGTCGAATTACGGAAAACGCAACTGCGTAGCATCCAAGAACCTTCTGAAAAGCATTGAGCATGTCCAGTTATTGAAACAGCGGATTTCAAGTCACAGGTAAAAACCTGTAATGTCAAGTATTCACCAGAAAGTTGTCTGTCAATAGCTATTCATAGGTTATGTTAAAGGAACTGGTCAAGATGTATAGATTCAGAAAAGTTATATTTTGTTAGCTCACCAGAGCACAAAGTGCTCAGGGTGAGCTTTTGTGATCGCCTGTTGTCTGTCGGCGTGTGTCATTCGCCGTCCGTCGTCAACAATTTGAACCTTTAAAAATCTTCTCCTCTGAATCTACAGGGATCTCAACTTTCATCTTCTGCACATAGCATCATATTCAGGTCCTCTACAAAAGATATATAAATTATGTCCCTGGGGTCAAAATTGACCCCGCCACAGGAGTGCCTTGTTTTCAATAGAAACATATTGTAAAACTTTGAAAATATTCTTCTCTGAAACCAGAAGGTTCTCAGCTTTCATAATTGGCACATAGCATCATTTTCAGGTGCTCTACAAAATTTATATAAATTATTGCCCTGGGGTCAAAATTGGCCCCGCCCCAGGGGTGGGCAGTTTTGAAAAGAATCATATAGTGCAAACTTTGAAAATTTTCTCCTCTGAAACCAGAAGGTTCTCAGCTTTCATATTTAGCACATAGCATCATGTTCAGGTCCTCCACATAATTTGTATAAATTATGGCCCCGGGGTCAAAATTGGCCCCGCGCCAGGGGTGGGCAGTTTTCAATAGAAACAAAAAGTGAAATCTTTGAAAATCTCCATCTCTGAAACTGGAAGGCTCTCAGCTTTCATATTTGGCACATAGCATCATGTTCAGGTCCCCTACAAGTTTTCTGAATTATTCCCCTGGGGTCAAAATTGGCCCACCCCAGGGCCGGCTAGTTTTCTATAGAAACATATAGTCAAAACTTTGAAAATCTTCTCCTCTGGTTGTCCGGTGAGCGCTTCAGGGCCATTCTGACCCTCATTCTGGCTCTGGCTCACCAGAGCACTTTTGTGCTCAGGGTGAGCTTTTGTGATTGCCTGATGTGCGTCATCCGTCGTCGGGCGTCAACAATTTGAACCTTTAAAAAATCTTCTCCTCTGAATCTACAGGGTTCTCAGCTTTCATCTTTGGTACATAACATCATCTGTAGGTCCTCTACAAAAGTTATATAAATTATGCCCCTGGGGTCAAAATTGGCCCCACCCCAGGGGTGCCTTGTTTTCTATTGAAATATATGGTAAAACCTTGAATATCTTCTTCTCTGAAACTCGAAGGTTCTCTGCTTTCATATTTGTCATATAGCATCATGTACAGGTCCTCTACAAAAGTTATATAAATCATGCCCTTAGGGTCAAAATTGGCTCCGCCCCAGGGGTGGGCAGTTTTCAATAGAAACATATGACAACTTTGAAAATCTTCTCCTCTGAAACAGGAAGGTTCTCAGCTTTCAGATTTGGCACATAACATCATGTTCAGGTCCTTTACAAAAGTTATATAAATTATGCCCTTGGGGTCAAAATTGGCCCGGCCCCAGGGGTGGCCAGTTTTCAATAGAAACATATAGTGACAACTTTGAAATCTTCTCCTTTGAAACTAGAAGGTTCTCAGCTTTCTTACTTGGCACATAACATCATGTTCAGGTCCTCTACGAAAGTTGTATAAATTATGCCCCTGGGGTCAAAATTGGTACCCTGTTTTCTATAGAGATATATAGGAAAAGTTTATTCTATAGTCTTCCCTAAAACTGGAAGGTTCTTAGCTTTCATATTTGGCACATAGCATCATGTTCAGGTCCTCTACAAAAGTTATTTAAATTGTGCCCCTAGGGTCAAAAATGGCCCCTCCCCAGGGATGGTCAGTTTTCAATAGAAACATATAGTAAAAACTGAGAAAATCTTCTTCTCTGAATCTACAGGGTTCTCAGCTTTCATATTTGGCACATAGCATCATGTTCGGGTACTCTACCAAAGTATATAAATATAAATTATGCCCCTGGGGTCAAAATTGGCCCTGCCCCAGGGGTAGTTAGTTCTCAATAGAAACATATAGTGACAAGTTTGAAAATCTTCTCCTCTGAAACTGGAAGGTTCTCAGCTTTCATATTTGACACATAGCATCATGTTCAGGTTATCTACAAGAGTTACATAAATTATTCCCCTGGGGTCAAAATTGGCCCGGCCCCAGGGGTGGCCAGTTTTCAATAGAAACATATATATAGTGACAACTTTGAAAGTCTTCTACTTTGAAACTAGAAGGTTCTCAGCTTTCATACTTGTCACATAACACCATGTTCAGGTCCTCTACGAAAGTTATATAAATTATGCCCCTGAGGTCAAAATTGGCCCCGCCCCAAGTGTGCCCTGTTTTCTATAGAAATATATAGGAAACGTATGAATATATTCTTCCCTGACACTGGAAGGTTCTCAGCCAGTTCTCAATAGAAACATATAGTGACAACTTTGAAATTATTCTCCTCTGAAACTGGAATGTTCTCAGCTTTCATATTTGGCACATAGCATCATGTTCAGGTCCTCTACAAAAGTTGTATAAATTATTCCCCTTGAGTCAAAATTGGCCTTGCCACAGGATGGCTAGTTTTCTATAGAAACATAGTGAAAAATGTGAAAATATTCTCCTGTGATTGCCTGGTGGGCGATGTCAGGGCCATTCTGGCCCTCTTGTTTTGCATATCTATACCCTGCATTAAGCTACCAAATGGCCATAATCAGCATCAGTCTGTCACAATTATCAATGTATCTATTGTTAATTCCGAAGAATGGTGAAGTTCAGCTTGATACGTAACAAGTTGAACTGTATACCAGACTGCAGGAGTCACCCTTTCACTCTCTAATTCCCTCTGCTTCAGAACTGTTATATGCTTGAATTTCTTAAAAATAAGTTTTGGGCATTTTAACCTTAAATAAATTGCCACACGTTTCAAATAGTTTGGATCTTGATCAAATAAAAATTGTTTGGCATCTGATGATTAGATCAGAAACCAAACCATGTACTTATTTCAGTCTTCATCAACAGTGATAAGGTTAACACTCTGATAGAAATGATTTTGGCTGAAAAATTAAAATTATGCTTGGATTCGATCTAGTGACCTACTTTTTCATTGGACATGACCCATTTTCAAACTTGACCTAGATTTTGTCATGACTATATTTGAGGTAAGTATGATGAAGATTGACCCAAATCTGTGGCCTCTAGTGTGTTCACAGGGTTTTTGTATGATTTGACATAGTGACCTACTTTTTGACCCCACATGACGCATTATCGAACTTGACCTAGATTTTGTCAAAAACAAATTTGGGGCAAGTTTTATAAAGATTTACCAAGAACTGTGGCCTCTAGTGTGTTCACAAACAAAACTAAATGGACGACAGACGGCGCACAACCAAAGCCTACGCTGGACACAGCACGATCACAATAGCTCACCATGAGCACTTTGTGCTAATGTGAGCTAGAAATTCTTTTGATTGGAGTTTAATAGCGTTATTTGAATTCAAAATATGATCAAAGTTCACAAAAACTTTGAAGTTGAATTTAGTCTGCCTAATGCTTGTTTTAGGGGGAGATAAATAGATGATGTCAATTTGTACAAAGCGGAGTATGACGTCACTTGGGTGGGTTTTTCAGGCATTATTTTCTATATATATATATTTGTCTGATTAAAGGCCATTATGCACCGAAATCTGCAAAAGGTGTACAAAATATTGAACATTTTTTTAATAAACTGAATTTTTAAAAAATGTTTTAATTGGAGCTTAATTACGTTATTTGAATTCAAAATATGTTCAAAGTTCACAAAAACCTGGATGTTGAATATAGTCTGCCTAATGCTGGTTTTAGGGGGGGGGGGAGATAAACAGTTGATGTCAATTTTTTTACAAAGCTGAGTATAATGTCACTTTGGTGGTTTTTTTCAAACATCAGTTTCTATATATATATATATTTGCTTACAGGCCATTTTGCACCAACGTCTGCCAAAGGTATACAAGATATTGAAATTTTTAGCAGACTACAACAGCAGATCATATATACTTCTAATATACAAAATATTTCACAAAAAATATTTTAATTTGAGCTAAATTGCGTTATTTGAATTCAAAATGTGTTCAAAGTTCACAAAAACCTTGAAGTTGAATTTAGTCTGCCTAATGCTTGTTTTAGGGGGAGATAAATAGATGATGTCAATTTGTACAAAGCGGAGTACGAGGTCACTTGGGTGGGTTTTTCAGACATTATTTTCTCTCTATATATATTTTGTCTGCTTAAAGGCCATTTTGCACCGAAATCTGCTAGAGGTATACAAAATATTGAACATTTTAGCAGACTGCAGCAGCAGATCGTATATATTTTTAATGAACAGAATTTTTAAAAAATGTTTTAATTGGAGCTTAATTACGTTATTTGAATTCAAAATATGTCAAAGTTCACAAAAACCTGAATGTTGAATTTAGTCTGCCTAATGCTGGTTTTAGGGGGGGGGGGGGGATAAACAGTTGATGGCAATTTGTACAAAGCTGAGTATTATGTCACTTTGGTGGGTTTTATTCAAACATCAGATTCTATATATATTTGCTTACAGGCCATTTTTCACCACCGTCTGCCAAAGGTAAACAAGATATTGAAATTTTTAGCAGACCACAACAGCAGATCATATATATTTTTAATATACAATTTTTTTTCAGAAAAAATCTATTAATTTGAGCCAAATTTCGTTATTTGAATTCAAAATGTGTTCAAAGTTCACAAAAACCTTGAAGTTGAATTAAGTCTGCCTAATGCTTGTTTTAGGGGGAGATAAATAGATGATGTCAATTTGTACAAAGCGGAGTATGAGGTCACTTGGGTGGGCTTTTCAGACATTATTTTCTCTCTATATATATATTTTGTCTGCTTAAAGGCCATTTTGCACCGAAATCTGCCAGAGGTATACAAAATATTGAACATTTTAGCAGACTGCAGCAGCAGATATAGTTTTAATAAACAGAATTTTTAAAAAAATGTTTTAACGAGCTTATTTGCGTTATTTGAATTCAAAATATGTTCAAAGTTCACAAAAACCTTGAAGTTGAATTAAGTCTGCCTAATGCTTGTTTTAGGGGGAGATAAATAGATGATGTCAATTTGTACAAAGCGTAGTATGAGGTCACTTGGGTGGGTTTTTCAGACATTATTTTCTATATATATATTTTGTCTGCTTAAAGGCCATTTTGCCTTTCAAAGTTCACAAAAACCTGAATGTTGAATTTAGTCTGCCTAATGCTGGTTTTAGGGGGGGGGGATAATCAGTTGATGGCAATTTGTACAAAGCTGAGTATGACGTCACTTTGGTGAACAAAGTTCACAAAAACCTGGATGTTGAATTTAGTCTGCCTAATGCTGGTTTTAGGGGGGCGGGGGATAAACAGTTGAAGGCAATTTGTACAAAGCTGAGTATGATGTCACTTTGGTGGGTTTTATTCAAACATCAGATTCTATATATATTTGCTTACAGGCCATTTTTCACCACCGTCTGCCAAAGGTAAACAAGATATTGACATTTTTAGCAGACCACAACAGCAGATCATATATATTTTTAATATACAAAATTTTTCACAAAAAATATTTTAATTTGAGCCAAATTTCGTTATTTGAATTCAAAACGTATTCAAAGTTCACAAAAACCTTGAAGTTGAATTTAGTCTGCCTAATGCTTGTTTTAGGGGGAGATAAATAGATGATGTCAATTTGTACAAAGCTGAGTATAAGGTCACTTGGGTGGGTTTTTCAGACATCTTTTTCTATATACATATATATATATTTGTCTGCTTAAAGGCCATTTCGCACCGACATCTGCCAAAGGTATACAAGATATTGAAAATTTATGCAGACTGCAGCAGCAGATCATATATATTTTTAATAAACAAAATTTAAAAAATATATATATTTTAACGAGCTTATTTGCGTTATTTGAATGCAAAATATGTTCAAAGTTCACAAAAATCTGGAAGTTGAATAGTCTGCCTAATAGTGCTTGTTTAAGGGGAGTTGTCCAACTCGACTTTAAAAAACATATGTAAATTATATGTATGTTTTTTTTCTTTATATAATAAATGTACGTGAAGGTTTTATATGATGATGTACTGATGTACAAGTCAATAAAAGTATGTTCTTAACCCTTTCCCTGTTCTGTATTTAGGCCAAATTTCAATACCTACCTAATATTCATTAACAAAGTAGTTATAAACAAATATGGAAGGTGGAACATTGTAGACATTTCAGAAAGTAACATAACAGATCTATAAAATTCCATTAGCAAACAGAGCAGACCCTGATCAGACGGCTCCTCTAAGAGCCGTCTGATCTGGGTCTGCTCTGTTCGTAAATGGGTGAAAACACGTTTATATGAGGGAAAGGGTTAATGCTGAAATTATAGCATGTTTCTCATTTCTTTGTAATGATTTCAGCAAGTGATGAAAGTGATGAGAATGAAAAGCTCATGCCTGTTAAGATAGAAACATCAGGTAAGTTTAATGTTAAATTTATTAAGAAATTACAACCCCTTAAAAATTTAGGGAATTAAACAGCTTTTATCAGTGCATAGATTAGGATCGGGACGGGCAGTGCGCACTTTTCCTGTTGAAAATCTTAACTGCGTATCAAGTTTCATCAGTCTGAAATATACTCAAATATTTTTTGCCTATACCAACCTTTAAAATTATAGTGAAAGCTATTCACGTTGAAATCGCATTCCCGTTGAGTATCGAAATTATACCACTACTGATTGGAGTAATCTCCCTTATTTAATATCCATCCATAAAAATTCGAGAGTAACCAAAACCACATCTTATGTCTAGGTATAAAAAGCAGACTTTTGCCTTGTTGTTTGTGATAGCTAGATAGGCTCTGTATTCGATATTTTAACACGCATGTACGCTGTAGCAAACATCTTAAAATATTAAGATAGTGAAACATTATTTAAGAATAAATCTATGCGGAATGATTGAAATTATGTTTTGTAAAACTTTTAACCACTGGTCCCATTTAAGCCTTTCCAGACGACAAATTTACACCACACCAAAGGTTCAAAATCAATAACGACAAAAAGGTACAGTTGGTAGATTTATCTATCTGTCTGAGGCTGAAAAAATGCCACCAGAAAAGCAAATTTTTTGCCAACAAATGATCCAAAGCAGAACATAATGGTGAAATACTTCCCAGTCCCTAAAGTTGTGAACAATAATATACCAGATTTGAGTATAAATACACAAGACCAGTTTGATATATAATCTTGATTCAAACGTTGAACAAGTTGACCCAGGCATTTCTAGTCAATCAACCAATGAATATATTGAAGAGTAGGCTTGTTTGCAAGAAATAGATTGCTTATATATCTTTTCAAGAAATGAGCTTTTCAGTGTTACCAGGGATGTTCTGTTACTGATAAATAATAAGTTTTATTGAATAAAACATTCATTACAGAACTTATATACATGTACTGTACTCAGAAAGCTGCGTACAAACCATGACCATGAAAATCAAAATGTGACCTACATTCGCAGACAACCACCTCAAATTTGACTCATCTCAAAAACTTGTTGCAAGGAACATTCATCAAGATTCACTCATTGATGTACTCAGAAATTGGAAATGTGACCTACATTTGCAAACCACGAACTTGAAATTTTACATTCGCAGGCCATGACCTTGAAATTTTACTCTTCCAAAGATTCATTCATTACTGTTCTCAGAAAGCTGGGGAAAAGTACCACGACCTTGAAATTTGAAAAAAGACCTACATTTGCAGACCACGACCTTGAAATTTGACTGGTCTCGAGACTTTGTTGCAAGGAACAGCTGTATGAAGTTTCAGTAAAATCCAATCAGTACTTTGCTAAAAAAAACTGCGGACAATTACTCAGAACACTGTGTACAAGCAACGCACAGACTAGGACCTTGACATTTGTTAACGTGACCTACATTTGCCGAGTACCACTTCACTTCCCATAAAAATATTGCAGCATCTGCAATCTTAACTTTATATATTACAGAAAGGTTTTCTTGGACCACTAGACAAACAAAAGAGGTGGTCCAATACTTCAAAAAGTGGGTGCATCAGCCAAGAGGAAATAGTTTACCAAGTAAGTTCAAATGCTTCTGTACCAAAACAAACAAAATATGTCATTCTTTGTTTTTATTTTCCCATAATTTAACAATTAACAAGCAAATCAGGGTTCGTCAGTAACTCTTTTTTCACTAGACCTTCGGGCTAGTTTCCTGCAAACATTACTAGACCGAACCAAAAAGTGACTAGACCAAACAGAAACCACTAAAGCAGTTAAACTTTATCAATCATAACTAAACTTAGCAAGAGAAGTGTTACATGAAGCTGTTCATATGACATCTGAATAGTGTTCTCAAAAGCCAACATTGTGAAAAGAGTGTGCAGGCACTCGCAGGTACCTTTTTTCATTACCTTTACGAATTGCGCTCGAAACTTTCCTTTCTATCATTTCGCTACTTAAAATGGGAATATAACAAGCATCAGTCCAGCCCAGAATCTGAGAGTGTCTATTCTAGGATTAAAAAATGATGGGGGAATTTTACTGAAAATTCCGATATTACACCAACTTATGAGATTTTGCCTTTTTTGTCTATATAGAAAAAGCCCCCTCCCATGAAAAATATGGGGGGGGGGATTTTAAATAAAGTGGGCAAATCCCCCAATCCCTCACCCTAGAATAGACACTGATTGAATCAATTTTTTTTTAAAAAAACTTTGTTAGATCTTGATGACCCAAGGATCAAGCCTGCCAAGTTTGATAAAAATCAGACCAGTAGTTTAAGAGATGTTGATTTAAGAAATTGTTGACGACAAATGGACAACGATGGAAGGCTCTAAATAAACACCAAGAATTTTAGTGTTTGACCAACTTACAGATAATGTCACAATTTGTCTTGAGGAAACATGTCTAACACATTATTGAACAGTATAGTACAGTCGAGTCCCGATTATCCGAAGTGCCCGGAACCAGCATTCAAAATCAAACAACCCATGGTTTAGAATAATGCAAACCTATCAAAATTATTTTAAAAAAGATTATGATCTGTAACCATCGTAAACAGAACAGTTTTTGCTATCGTTCGAACTTGGCCTTGATTTTGTCAAGAACAAAATTTAGAGCAAGTTTGATGAAGATTTAATCAAGGCCGCTAGAGTGATAACAAACTAATTGTGGACGGCCGGACGCCGGAAGAAAGGCGATCCTAATAGCTCATCAACATTAAAATACAATTAACCAGTACATAAACAGCTTCCATTTATTCTCTGTTTTCAATTGAACTTCATGTGTCAAATGGACTAGGAGGATTGAGTCGAATTAAAGCCTTGATAATAATTAAATGTTGAAATTTAATTTCCAGGCAAAATTGAGATGCAGGATTTTTTAGCAATGCACGCTGAGTGGAGATGAACATATAAACAACTGAGAACAAAAACCATGAACGAGCAAAGGAAACACCAGAGACTGAGGCGCTTGAAGTTGAAGGAGTTGGTCGGATAAAAGTTTATGCTATTCAGTATACCATAATTTAAAATTTGCTATAGGATTCAATGCTATGACTCTATCCCTTTGACATTCGATAACTTTTGATGTTTTGCTTCAATTTAAACAAAATTTGCAGTGGTATTTAAGATTGCTTCAAGCTATAGACTAAAATGGAAATTACATATTGGATGGTCTCGTGTAGTATGCCTGTTAGTTGGAAAATGCAAAATGGTATTTTACAGAAAAATGCATAATTTTTATACCCCCCTTTTGAAAAAAAACGAGGTATATTGCTTTGCACATGTCGGTCTGTCTATCGGTATATCGATGGTTTCCGAACGATAACTAATAAACGACTTGGCATAGAATCTTCAAACTTGCTGTAGTGGTTGGTCATGACAAGTAGATGACCCCTATAGTTTTTAAGGTCACTAGATCAAAGGTCAAAGTCACAATGACCTAAAATGGTGAAATAGTTTCCAATCAATAACTTCTCAAGGGTTTGACACGGGATCTTCAAACTTGCTGTAGTGGTTGGTCATGACAACAAGATGACCCCTAATGTTTTTGAGGTCACTAGGTCAAAGGTTAAAGTCACCATGACCTTAACTGGTTAAATGGTTTCCGATCAATAACTGCTCAAGTGTTTGGCTTAGAATCTTCAAATTAACAGCTAGATGACTCCTATTGATTTTGAGGTCACTAGGTAAAAGGTCAAGGTCATCATGATCTTAACTGATGAAATGGTTTCCAATTAATAACTGCTCAATTGTTTGGTTTGGGATCTTCAAACTTGCTGTGGTAGTTGGTAGTTAGCACTAGATGACCCCTATAGTTGTTGAGGTCACTAGGTCAAAGGTCAAGGTCACCATGACCTTAACTTGTGAAATGTTTTCAGATCAATAAATGATCAGTGGTTTGGCTTAGGCTCTTCAAAGTTGCTGCGGTGATTTGTCATGACCACTAGATGACCTCTATAGTTGAGGTCACTAACTCAAAGGTCAGCGGGTCTGGGGGTATACATGTTTTACAAACATCTCTTGTCTAATTTTGATTTTTATGCCCCCCAGATCTGATCTGGGAGGCATATTGTTTTTGCCTTGTCTGTTTGTCTGTTTGTTTATCAGCAACTTTAATATTAGTCCTAACTTTTTAGTCAGTACAGATTGAGACTTGATATTTGGCATGCATATGTATATCATTAAGCCGCACATTTTGAGGGGTAACATGTCAAGGTCAAGGTCATCCTTAAAGGTCAAAAGTCAAATATATGGGTCAAATCACTGACTTTAACATTGGCCATAACCTTTGGACCAGTAGAGATAGAGACTTGATATTTCGCATGCTTGTGTATCTTATGAAGTTGCACATTTTCAGGGGTGACATGTCAAGTTCATTCTTCAGGGTCAAAGGTCAAATTGTCCGTTTGTCTGTAGCTTTAACATTGGTCATAACTTTTGAGCCAGTACAGATAGAGACTTGATATTTGGCATGCATATGTATCTCATAAAGCCCCACATTTTGAGGGTGACATGTCAAGATCAAGGTCATCCTTAAAGGTCAGAGGTCAAACATATGGGTCAAATCACAGACCTTAAAATTGGCCATAACTTTTGAACCAGTACAGATAGAGACTTGATATGTGGCATGCTTGTGTATCTCATAAAGCTGCACAGTTTGAGGGGTGACATGTCAATGTCATCCTTCAGGGTCAAAGGTAAGGGTGAAACGATTAATCGCGATGTGAATTGAACCGCGATCTTTTGCCCTCGATTCGGTTCGGTTCAATTCGGTTCAGCAGATCTCATTTTCGATTCGATTTTTATTATAAAAGGCTAGCTTCTTAATGATTGGTAGTGAAATGAAACTAACCTGTGAAAATTCGCCGTGAAAAGTCGTAATACTTGTTTTCCCGCATTAGAGCTGTCAAAACAAACATACTCATCGAATTCTGATAGACTCAAATCGATCGGATGAAGGCCGACTATTTTAGCCAATCAAATAACACGTTGTAATCGTTGCACTTAATCTGATCGTCTGGGCGCTTTATTCAAGCGTCTTTGTGTTCTCTCAAAATGTCGGATGCTGAAGCTGTCAATCTACGTGCTACCCCGAAAAACTATCGCTCCAAATGTGGAGATTTCAGATTTCGCGAGAGCAACAACACAAATAAACCAACATGTAAGATTATTTTACAAATATTCTCTGCAACACGGGAAATACGACGAATCTGTCATATCGTATGAACGGAAACACAGTATTGCATTTACGTTTCATCTTCTTCCAGTAAACTTGGTTGCAAATTTGTGTATGCGTAACGTTTATGAAGCTGTGTATTGATAACTGGCTAAAACTTTACTCGCAGCACCGTCTAGTGCTTTTTGCTCAGAGACAGGGAGATGTCATATCTCTCTTCAACTGATAGCTATCTGTACCAGTTGAAGAGAGACATGACATCTCTTCCAAGTGCTCAAATTCTTTTTTCAGAAAAACCTACATGTTCTACAGAGTTCGGCTGTTTAGTCAATTAGACAATTAGCCAAGACTGATTATGTTAGTGTTACCATTTTACTTGGTTTTAGTGACCAGTTATAAAAAAGAACTTCCAAAAACAAACTGCAGAAAGGTTTGACAGTTAAAGTCAGATATATCTGACTAGGCTATTATGATTTTTCCACCTGTATATGTCCAAGCATTCTGTTTTCAGAGCTGTTTATGCACAGTATTTATTCTACATAGTGCATTCTTTTTATTACAATCTTAAATCGAATCGAATCGAAAATAATCGAATCGTGTTGTAAAAAATCGAAATCGAATCGAATCGAATTTTTTTGAATCGTTTCACCCCTAGTCAAAGGTCACCAACATCAAATTGGCAATAACTTTTGAACAAAAGAGATAGAGTCTTGATATTTGGTATGCATGTGTATCTCATGAAGCTGCACAGTTTGGGGGTGACATGTCAAGGTCATCTTTCAGGGTCAAAGGTCACCGACTTTAATATTGGCCATAATTTTTGAACCAGTAGAGATAGACTTGATAGTTGGTATACATGTGTTTCTCATTTGGCTGCACAGTTTGAGGGGTGACATGTCAAGGTCAGCCTTCATGATCAAAGGTCACCAACATTAACATTGGCCATAACCTTTGAACCAGTAGAGATACAGATTTGATATTTGGTATGCATGTGTACCCCATGAAGCACATGCATGAAAGTACTATGGGAACAGCTTCCTATATTGCAATTAAAAATATTCCCACAGCAAAAGAATCTTCAGAGATGCTGCCAGGATTTCAATTTGGTGGGGGAAATCCCCCATCAAATAAAAGAAAGTGGGGGACCTACTGGGGGGGGGGAGCAGTTAACGGAAAATTCAATGGCTTGGATCAAAGTTTGAGAAAATGCCCATTATGTATAAGGGATATTTGAGAATTAATAGACATGTGTCTGTGTGTGTTGAAAGTAAGAAAACTTGATCTAATATGTTTACTTACAAATGTAAATGGATGCATTAACTACTAATACCTACTGCCCGTTAACTCCCCCCCCCCCCCCCACACACACACACACACTTCCCAGTAGGTCCCCCACTTTATTTTTATTTGATGGGGGATTTCCCTCACCAAATTGAAATCCTGGCAGCATCTCTGAAAACATCAAAAATTATTGAACGTCAAAGAGGTAGAATCATAACATTGAGCCCTATGGAAATCTATATTTGTGATCCATAGCAAATTTTGAGTAGTACAGGGTTGCCACCCCTCAGGGAAATTTAAATTTTTTCAAGGTCAGGGAATTTTGAGAACTATCAGGGAAATTTGAAAATATAGTCAACTGTCAGGAAATTGTCAGGGAATTTGGTAAACATGAGAATGAAGGATATATTTTTAGCTCACCAGAGCACTTTTGTGCTCAGGGTGAGCTTTTGTGGTCACCTGATGTCCGTCGGTGTGCGTCATGCGGTGTGCGTTGTCAGTCGTCAACAATTTAAACCTTAAAAAATCTTCTCTGAATCTACAGGGTTCTCAGCTTTCATATTTGGCACATAGCATCATCTATAGGTTCTCTACAAATGTTATATAAAATATGCCACTGGGGTCAAAATTGGCCCCGTCCCAGGGGTGACCAGTTTTCAATAGAATCATATAGTAAAATTTTGAAATTCTTCTCCTTTGAAACTGGAAGGTTCTCAGCTTTCATATTTGGCACATAGCATCATGTTCAGGTCAACTACAAAAGTTATATAAATTATGGCCCTAGGGTCAAAATGACCCCGCCCCAGGGATGGCCAGTTTTCCAAAGAAACATATAGTGAAAACTTTGAAAATCTTCTCCTCTGAAACTGTAAGGATCTAAGCTTTCATATATGGCACATAGTATCATGTGCAGGTCTTGTACAAAAGTTATTTAAATTATGTCCCTGGGGTCAAAATTGTTCCGCCCCAGGGTGGCCAGTTTTCAATAGAAATGTATAGTGAATACTTTGAAAATCTTCTTCTCTGAAACTGTAAGGATCTAAGCTTTCATATTTGGCACATAGTATCATGTGCAGGTCTTGTACAAAAGTTATTTAAATTACGTCTCTGGGGTCAAAATTGTCCCGCCCCAGGGTGGCCAGTTTTCAATAGAAATGTATAGTGAAAACTTTGAAAATCTTCTCTGAATCTACAGGGTTCTCAGCTTTCATATTTTACACATAGCATCATGTTCAGGTCCTCTACAAAGTTTATTTAAATTATGTCCCGGGGTCAAAATTGGCCCCGCCCCAGGGGTGCTTGTTTTCTATAGAAACATATAGTAAAACTTTGAAAATCTTCTTTTCTGAAACTAGAAGATTCTCAACTTTCATATTTGGCACATAGCAACATGTTGAGGTCCTCTACAAAAGTTATATAAATTATGCCCCTGGGGTCAAAATTGGCCCCACCCCAGGGGTAGCCAGTTTTTAATAGAAATGTATAGTGAAAACTTTGAAAATCTTCTTATCTGAATCTATAGGGTTCTAAGCTTTCATATTTTACACATAGCATTATGTTCAGGTCCTCTACAAAAGTTATATAAATTATGTCCCTGGGGTCAAAATTGGCCCCGCCCCAGGGGTGGCTTGTTTTCTATAGAAACATATAGTAAAACTTTGAAAATCTTCTCCTCTGAAACTAGAAGGTTCGTAACTTTCATATTTGGCACATAGCATCATGTTGAGGTCCTCTATAAAAGTTATATAAATTATGCCCCTTGGGTCAAAATTGGCCCCACCCCAGGGGTAGCCATCTTTCGATAGAAATGTATAGTGAAAACTTTGAAAATCTTATCCTCTGAATTTACAGGGTTCTCAGCTCTCATATTTGACACATAGCATCATGTTCAGATCCTCTACAAAAGTTATATAAATTATGTCCCAGGGGTCAAAATTGGCCCCGCCCCAGGGTTAGTCCATTTTCAATAGAAACATATAGTGAAAACTTCAAAAATCTTCTCCTCTGAAACTGGAAAGCTCTCAACTTTCACATATGGTACATTGCATCATGTTATATATATTATGCCCCTGGGGTCAAAATTTGTCCTGCCCCAGGTCCAGCTAGTTTTCTATAGAAACATATAGTGAAAACATTGAAAATCTTCTTCTCTGATTGTCTGGTGGGCGATATCAGGGCCATTCTGGCCCTCTTGTTTAAAAAATCCGTAACATATTACAGAAACTATGACAGAAAGACAAAATTCCGTGATGAAATGTGTCAAGGAAATTTGAAATTATGTCAGGGAAATGTCAGGTAATTTTGTGTCTTCTGGTTTGTGGCAACCCTTTCAGTATATTCACTTCCCATATTTGTTTCTCAACACAAGGTACAGTAGTTGTGTAGGCATAGTCCAATTATTATCAATAACTTGTTGACATTTATACAAGTGATACGCTTCGTTAAAAATATACAATATAGAATGCTATTATAAGTCTAAATCTGTGCAGATATGGATACGCCCTTGCAAACAGAGCAGACTTTTATATGTGGTCATGGCCTGCTATGCTTGCTTATAGAATAATATAAGACAATATATAAGATAATTATCTCCAGTCTAATAAACCATAATAAGGTTTTTTTTTATAGCTCGACTATTCGAAGAAATGGAGAGCTATTAGACACCCTCACGTCTGAGGCATTGCAGGTTAAGATTTTCTATCAACCTACAATCAGGCATATATCTCCAAAGCTGATGCTTATATTGCATATTAATTTGACCAATAACATCAAACCTTGACCCCAACCTTCAAGGAGGACAATTCTAGATAATGACAAACGTCCAGTTACAGCAGCGACATGCTAGGATCTCTACTGTGGCGCAAGCCGAATGTGAATCACGCGTTACTGTTTAATTCTTTTATTTTCACAACAAATGTAAAAATAAATAAATGTTTTGATTTGAACACACTTTCTTTTACACACTGGGCTAAGAAAATCATATTACTTTTCTTGAAAATCCTTTAATTTCCGATTAAAGTTTTACCACTGTAAGCTGGGGACGTTTTTGGATAGGTGGCCATTTTTAAAAAAATTCCCATGATCCGACTGGTCATGTGTGTCCTAATATGCAAATAGCATGTCATATAATACAGTGCTCCCTCTCTACAATGACACCCTTTGGGATGCGAATATTGTATGTGTTGTTCAGAGGGAGTTGTTATAGGGAGGAAAAATCAAACATAATTAGCTTGTTTGCAGATCCCCAGATAAGGTGTATTTCGAGAACTAAAACCGTTATACGTCAAGGAAACCCTATGTTGTGACCATTCTTTAGAATCGTCACAAAGTGGTAATTCTAAAGAGTGGTCACAACATAGGGTTTAATGGAGGAATAAAGAAAATACAATGGAAAAAGATTGTATCTGGAGCCTTGTTGTTTCGGAAACAGTGACATGCGTTGTTGTAAGGAGGGAATAGTTATTCAGAGGGCCGTTGTAGGGAATGAGCACTGTATGTCAGAGCCAAAAAAATACCCTTGTTATGAGTAATCATAAATAGTCTGTGTCTCTATATTTAGGCATTAAAATTTCTTAATTGATGTTCATGTTAGAAAAGGTAATTTCTATCGTTTGAAAAGATGAAGAAATTATGAACAGGGTAAGGGTTAATACTGGCTGCTTGGAATCAGAAAATCACGTTCCTTGGTTTCTTATCCCACAAAGAATGAAGAGCTGAACTTTTTACAATCTGACTGTAGTGTGCATTTTATAATAATTTAAAAAATTGCACACAACAATTAATTTTCATGCAAAAAGTTGTAAATTAGTACAGTTCTGTGAATTTATATTCATATTATTGAAATATATAATTATGCATGGATTCAGTGATTAAAAAGACAGGCTTCATGATCATTTGGATTTATTTGAAATTCATAAACCAACAACAGATCAACAAATCTTCTGATCACATACCCTAATTATTGTCAGTATTCAAATTGCCCTAATTAGAATGACACTCTTGGGCACATAGTGCAGGCCCTGATCAAACAGCTAAAGGAGCAGTTTGATCAGTGTACACTATTAGCTACTATACAACTGTAATTAGATTATATTGAAATGGTGCCAATTGACTTGTTCAGCCTTACAAACCCATGAATAGATTTTGGGTGTCTGAATACTATGGATAATAGTGTAGGACTGTAGCTGCTGGTAAGGGCAAACTGGGTTAGAAAAGATCCGCTAGTTGTTAAACACTGGCTAATCGAGGTCTAAAACAGTTTGCATTGTCGACAAGGTTGGATTTCACTGAATTTTCAAAGTAGAATAATCTATCGTTGTTTATTGATAGAGATTATTTAGTATGAAAAGCTATTATTTGCAATATAAGTTTCCATGTCCTACAGTATAGATCATGGTTTCTGTAGACCAGAATAGAACACATACAATATATAGTTTCCAAATGCTATCTGTAAAAGGTTTGAAAACATTTGTATAGCTAACATAATTTGCTTACAATGAATATTAGAATTTACCCTTTACTCCATTAAAACACCTTTGCCAACAAAATAGAGGCAGATCAGATAGGTCATGTAGGAATGGTCTGACCAAGGTCTGTTTTGTTTGCTTATGATCTATTAATTATAGATATGACTCCAGTTTCTGAAATGGAACACTTTGCTGTGTTCATATGGTATTTGAAAAACAAAAACATTAATAATGAATATTCATGGAGTAAATGTTTAGTAACAATATACAGTAGACAAAACTGCTTAACTGTCACCTTGTGTTTTATCATATTGTAAAGTTATGAAACAATTGTTTGGACAAGTTGCATGTAGACAACTTGCATTCAGGTTTGACTTCCCCAGTCATTAGACAGCAATTATTTTTTTGTAAATCGGTAGGTAAAGGGTAGGGACTCTATGTTAAAAAAAAGAAGACTGTGTGAAGTATTTTTCTCTTTAAATAGAAATTGAAATGTGACGGTTTGGCAGTTTTGCTGAATGTAGACATATAAAATATTAGTCTATAGAATGTTGAAAAGTACTGAAACTGCCATCCTATGAGTCATTTTAATATTGTTATCTGGCCATCAAAACATATAAGGTTCACTGTGTTAGTGTACCAACATATCACAATTACCTCTAGTTGATGTAGATATAACTCATGTTTTATCAATATACATATTTACAATAGTAGATCTCATTTACAATCTTATATAGAGATCATGTTTTGTTGGCATTTATTACTCTTTGTACACTAAGTAATGTTTCGTCTGCAAAAATTGTTGTCTGCTTCAATTACTTAATTATTAAAATAAAAGTTGTCAGTTTTTTGGCAAAAATTATCATCTAAGATCAAGTCAAACATTTTGGATCCTGATGAGACGCCACATTATGTGGCATCTCATCTTGAGCCAAACTGCTTGCATAGGTAATGACGGTTTAGCCTTTGTAGGCAAAGAGTTACTTCCAAAATTAATTAAAAAAAGAAAAATGCTCAAGTACTCGACGACTGTTCTTAGCTGAAATGATTTGTTTAAATTGCAATATGCAGAACTGTAGATATTAGAAGTATTTAACTCTTCGCTTGCTATTCACGTCAATATACCTACCTGTAAATAGTGAAGACCCAGATGAGACAGCTCCTACAGGAGCTGTCTCATCAGGGTCTGCACTATTTACAAGTTGATTGTGCAACTTATGCACTCCACAGCAGTGATTGCACAGCGAAATACTTGTACACAGTTAAGATATATGTAATTATACAACAGGGCATGGGTAAAGAAGGAGAAATGTATTTTAAAATTCAGCAAGCGAAGGGTTAAAAATCTATGCAATATTATTTTCTATATTTCTCCTTCAAACCATTATAGTACTTATTATATGCCAACAGCATGAAGTATAACTTTGAAATAAAAAACAATGGAAAGAATTAATTTGTACTCCTCTTATCTAACATGAGAAATGCATATTTTGCTATTGAAAACAACTGTCTACTCAGACCAGCCATAGTTTACTGCCAGTTTTACATTGGTTACTAATATGGTAGTGTAATGCAGTAAAACCTCTCTAAACCATGATTCTAGTAGACACTAATTACTTTTTTGCTGGTGGCTACTTAATGCAGAGTGAGAGCCACACAGAAAGCTCCTGTAAGAAGTTTTCTGCATGACTTTCATCCTGCATATTCAAGCAGCCAGCTGCCTAAAAGTATTATTATTACAGGAGCTTTCTGTATGGCTTTCACCCTGCATTACACAGCTATCTGCCTAAAACGTTTTCTCTACTAGAATCCCGGTTTAGAGAGTGTTCTGTTGTAGTGTATACTGATGCAACAGCTGTTCTAGGTTACACTCAGCTGTTCTAGGTTACACTTACCAAAGCTATGATAAATATGTTACGTTTTCAACATACGCAGAAATAAACTCAGATATAAGTGTAAGAAATGAGTTACTCTTAGTTATCCCAATATCTTCACTTCTACTGCACTTCTTATACTAATTCATCGGATTCAGCAAGTAATATATCGGTCACAAAACTATAAGTCATATGTGCTTTACACTAAGAGGATGCACTTGGACCGTAAGAACATGCAGGAAAACTAAAAGTAATAAACTTTGTAATGTGTCTTTATCAATTCTTACGATCTAGACCTGGACAGGTAAAGACACTGTGTTAAAGGCATTTCGAAAGGAATGTTGACCCATTAACCCCATGCTGTGTATTTTGGGTGCTGACTTTTAGGCATCTAATATACAAACTGATAAGGCCGGCTACTATCACAGAGGATCAAGGTATAATTGCATATCCCTGACTATGGACCCTGACTGGATACTGCAGGAGCACTCCAGGGAATCAATAATCAGCACAGCTGGACAGTGTATTAGGGGGGGGGGGGGCACTTATGAAGGAACTTTGAGATGCCCTTAAGATATAATATAAGTCAGGAGGTAAACAGAGTTGTTTTGAAACAACGCATGACTATTCGTCATACCTAGACTTATTCGTCTCCATCAAAGTCTTTGTTGGTGGTGATGAATTTTTGACAGAGTCCATTTAATTCTCCTTGGATCTGATGGAGACATCCGAGATGGTTTCCTGAGACTCTCTGTCCGCTCTAAAACGCTCTTCGTTATGTTATCAAGCAGCTCCTCCATATATCCATATGTTTTTGGCACTTTTTCTGTGTAGCAACTGTATGTTGCAGTTTGTTTAGAATAACATCTGTGAACTCTGGAAACAAAAAAATAATGTGATGTTAGATTCTTTCTATATGCCCATCAGAAGACTGGTAGTATATGTGAAACGTAATGTCGTGCAGGTGTGGTCCGACTCTAAGTCGAGCAGTTTGTATCGGAGTGTCACAAATCTTGTTGAAAATGTTAGTGGTAATATAACAGCCCCTGAATTAGCAAACATTGCCTGTTTTAGCATTATCCGGGGAAGTTTGCTAACCATCTAAATAGTCACAGGGACTTTTGAGTTATGGTCCTTGGATTAGCTAATTTCTTGTTTTTGCCCTTGTTCACCTTCTGTGTCAACAAATTTTAATCCAAACTAAGTGAACTTGATGGCTATAACATCTCGGCTATGTTCTATAATTGTTTCCTCCATAGGCTATTTTTAGACCGAACCTCTTTGAATGAATCTACCCAAAAGGACCATTTACTAGAGAAAAGTAAAATTTTAGAATTTTGTAGTTTGAAACCATTGTGATAAATAGAGCATTTGCTCCTATAGGAGCAAATGCTCTATTTATCACAATGGTTTCAAGAATTAGCACTGAGGAGCAAATGCTCTATTTATCACAATGGTTTCAAGAATTAGCACTGATCAATGAGCCATTCCACTCTAACAAGACAGTGTTGAAAGGGTTAAAACTGCTAGGAGAGGTTTCCAGATCTTAATTAGGACATGTACCAGATCTTAGGTGCAGTTTCGTGAAATGGTTGACTTAATATCATACCAAGTTTAGGCTAATTAATTATGCACAAAACAAATAAGAGTGATAAATGGGCAAAAGTGTATCCAGTATTTTTTTTATTTCAAAAGTGGAAGCTAAGTACCCTAAGTACTATAAAACAACTGAACAGTCAAAAAGTATCATTCTTACTTCTAATACATTTTAGTACAATGCATAACTACGTGTATGTACCAACTGAATTTTTGGAATTCAGTGTATTATTGTTATGAAGTTGCTATTGTCCTATTTTATTGACCTGTCAAAATGTGAATATTCCTACGTCACTGAAAGGATATATTTAGCTTGGGTAAACCTGTGTTTCAAACGTTTTTCACGAGATTCACAATAAATGTACAAGTACTCGAATGAGCCAAGTAGGAAAGCTTTTATCAGCGGAAACAATCGATATCAACCGAAGCTATATATGGCGTTTTCAGCAAGCGTATAATTATTTAAATTTTGACAGGTTAATAAAACAGGACAATACATCTTTCTAAGTAGCTATAAACATTTGTCTGTGGTTCTAGAAGTGAGACTTATTCAAATAAATATACAGTAATCATCATTGCAATAAGTATTAATTACATTTATAATAATAAATTGTTTTATAATTACCCTCCATTTGACTCTGAAATGTCTGATACAGGGAATTATGGCCCTGGAAGTCCTGTTACTATGGGGGTTGACTGGATTACTTCTGCAGTCTTAAGAGGCTCCGTACTTCTCTTTACTGGTGTATGTTCCACAATAAATGGTTTAGATTTTTCTTCTGTGCCTTGCATGCTTTCCCTGCATAGAAATGGTCCAATTTTTTAATTTCAAAAATGGTATATGCAAACCATTAGATCTATATAAATGATTGTACATTTATCAAATTTCACACTTTTCAAACAAATTATGACATCACGAATATCTAATGGCTGATTTATAATGAAGACATATACACATGAAATTTGGTAGAAACTGTATGTACATTCAAATTTATTATAATTTTATGAGCTACATGAGAAAACTTTACAGGAGTCATCTAATCTGGTCTACAGTTTGCACAGGCATGTAAAGGTGGCTATGGAGTATGGGGTTGAAATTTTACGGGTCCGTACTCCTAGCCACTGCCAAAAATAAAACGCAAGTCTTCCTCATATACACTGGTATACCCTATTTCTACGTACAATTATGGGCCTATTTGAACCGAGCCGTTATGGACTGGGTCGTTTTGGCTTTAGGCCGATTGGGCTGTTGGCGGTTAGGATGTGGGCCGTTATGACCCGCATTTTCTGTCATCGAGTGCCTATGATTACCGCCGTTTACCGCTGGAGACTTCTCTTCAATAATCTTTACAAGTCAACTATATCGTATATATACGACACGGACTCGGTGTCCGCCATATTTCGATAAAGTTATTTTAAAGAATTAACTTGCCATTCGTGCCAAAGCCAGACTACTATACAGTATCGCACAACGACTCTGCTTTAGATGCGAGCACGAAGTAATGCGAGCATTCAAATTCAAACCACTACTTCCGCAGACATGTTTTGGTTGACACACGGTTCCCGACCTGTCGCGATTTATACTATTGGAGACACAGGGGACCATTTCGTGAGTCTACATGGTCTAAAAAGTGAAAAAATGATGACTTTAGACCATGTAGACCCACGAAATGACACCCTGTGATTGAAGATCTCTCCGTGTGCGTTGGTTACCGGTCCATTTGACGTGTATAGGATGATTGATAATGATATATGTAGCCAGAAAGATCAATACGTTCAACTTGTGTTAATATTTTGAGGAAAAATAGATGCCCGCTCACCAGAAGATATAATTTCTTTGATAAATGAGATAGAGAGTGCTTATGGAAATCGGCGGTCAAATAATCTTTCAAAGATAAACACAACGAATGCACCCACGTAGTGATTTGGGTAGAAAATACGTATTCCCCAATCTACGTGCATTAAGACTTGTTTCAGACATTCAGACAAGGCCCAATTTAGGCGCATCACTTCATCCATTATGGAGGACGATCAACGCCAAAATTGCATCATGCTTTGTGGCATTTCAGTTTGCTTCATGTTAAATGCATCATGCATTGTGGCATTTCAGTTTGCTTCATGATAAATGCATCCTGCATTGTGGTATTGAAGTTTGCTAAACGATTATTGCATGTCAAGATGGGAGTCCTTCTTTCATTGAAGTTTCTTCAATGACACATGTCCCAACGACACACGACCCGATGCGGTAAGCCCATAGCATTAAGCATAAAGCCGAACGCCGGAGGCATTATGCACTTCAGCCGAACTTTCTAAAATGGCTACACTATCCCACCTTCCATATTTCATTATACAGTCAAAACTGTCTCAGCGACCGTCCCTTAATAGCGACTTCCTGTCTTATGTGACCCTAATATTTCCCCCAACGCATTTTCCTATTTATTGAGACTGGGGATAGCGACCTGCCTGTGTTACCTGACTAACGACCGTAAATCGCCGCTCCCGAAATCCTAATCCGCTAATTAATGTGCCTGTTTGTAGCGACCCTGTAATTGCGGGTCATTATCGAGTTTTAACTATTTTGTCATGAATATTCAGTAGGTATTTAATTTTTGAATAAACATAGAACAGGGGAAGGGTTGAAAATAAATTAAGATATGAATAATAATAACTCATGAAGGTGTAATGAAAATATCTGAAATTTTGAACATTGATTCGAAAGACTATTTAAAATAAACGAGGGTAGCTCAATTAGTCATAATGACTAATCTACCTTGAGGCCCTCAAAACAAGCATTTCATTCAAAATACAAAACAGTAAAACACTAATCTATATACACAAGAAATCAATGTTCAGAAATTCAGTTCATTAATAAATGTTGTCTGCTTCAATTTGTAGATTTATTCTTTATGGACACGCATTTGGATCCTGATAAAACTCCGAGTAAAATGGCGTCTAATCTGGATCCAATCTGTTATCATAGTTTTGATTTGCCACTAGCATCCAAATAGTTAATATAAAGCTATATAAATAATATATTAAGCACATACAAATGAAATGCATAAATGACATCTGACCCCGATTAAGGTGGATGAATGCACGCGCTTTTAAAATCGCATATTTGTGACGTCATTTACTCACGCTGTCATTATTATAAATACGAGAAAATATTTTTGCTCAATACTAGTTAATCTAAAATGACCTCTGCTTCAAATTTTGAAAAATGCAGATAGAGAGTAAACTAATTGAACCTGATTAGACTGGGTTATTAACGATATAGGTTAATATATTCTTTCTAAAATTCAACCAATTTGCCTAGGGAGAGGGTATACATACTTTTGGGCATGCCCTTATTTAGATTTAGATTGTTATAATATAACAATGTAAATCTAAATAAGGGCATGCCCAAAAGTATGTATTAGAAATCTATGTTTTTGTATAATGAAAAAATTATGTTTTCATTTACATTTTCTTAAATTTTCTTCACTTGAGGTCCTCTACAAAAGTTAAATAAATTATGCCCCTTGTGTCAAAATTGATTCACCCCAGGGCCGGCTAGTTTTCTATGGAAACACATATAGTGAAAACTTTGAAATATTCTCTTCTGATTGTCTGGTGAGCGATGTCAGGGCCTTTCAGACCCTCTTGTTATTATTATACTTCTCCCAGCATTAATTACCCCCCCCCAACACACACACACACGCACACACACACACTCTCTCTCTCTCTTATGCAATGGATCAGTAACCCTTCTATTTGTGTTTTTTGAAATCCTTCTATTTCTATGTCTTCAGCGTTTTCCTTCTTTACCTATATATTCGGCAAATCACTTCAGCATTTTAGTTAGAGCTGACTAGAGTACGACAAAAGCCGGGGCGAAGTTGGAACAACGAACCACGCATCAAGCATCAAGCACCACGCATCAAGCGCTATAGAGCAAATAATACAAAGAATATATGCCCCAAAGAAGTTTAAACAATGAAACACATTATTTGACGTTATTATAATCAATATATAAGTTTACAGAAGGTCAAATGTCGGATCGAGGAAGAAACTTCAAAGAAAGAAGAAAGCACATCGTGACATGCAATAATCATTTAGCATAATGCATTTAACATGAAGCAAATTGAAATGCCACAAAGCATGATGCAATTTTGGCGTTGATCGTCCTCCATAATCCATTGTTTAATCTTAACCCTTTCCCTCATATTAACGTGTTTTCACGCATTTGCAAACAGAGTAGACCCAGATCAGACGGCTCCTAGAGGAGCAGTCTGATCAGGGTCTGCTCTGTTTGCTAATAAAATTTGATAGATCTGTTTATTTACTTTCTAAAATGTCTACAATGTTCTAGATCTACCTTCCATATTTCTTTATAGCTATTATGTTAATGAATATTCAGTAGGTATTGAAATTTGGCCTAAATACAGAACAGGGAAAGGGTTAAATTGAGTCTTATCAACATCATATATACAGATATAGATCTGCATGATGTTAGTAGCTATACCCCGTTAATTCTAATTCTAAATAGATGGTCTAGGTTGGCAGACAGATGAGCATTCTAGGGACAATCCTGTGGTATTTTCTTTTGAAAAAGACAGCATGCCATCGAAGCTATGGATGAGTTGTACAGGTCGACGAACACTGTCTATTCCATCTTCCTATAAGGAATGCTGGGGAACTAAACGTCTAAAATGTCTAGTCTAATCGATACAGGTCGAACGGAATATAGATCTCATTTGTATTATAAATAAGATAAATCATATTTCTTAAATTCTTACCTCGGTTTCCCAATCCATCCTTAAAATCATGTCAATGACTCTCGCTTATACATGTACTAATCCGACACATGCAACATTTTGTACACAACTGATTATGACGTCACTTTGTGGTGTTTTTTTCCTGACGTCATTTTCTATAGATATGAGTCTGCCTAAAGGCCATTTTGTATTGAAAAGTTCCGAGGTCTGCCAAAGGTGTAGAAGATATTATTGAAAAAATTAGGCAGACTGCGGATGATATATATTCTTACAAAACATTTTAAAAAAATTTTTTTTATTAAATCGAGCTTAATTGGGTGATTTGAATACAGAATATGTTCAAAGTTTACGAAAATCTAAAAGTTGAATTTCGTCTGCCTATTGCCTGTTTTAAGGGGGAGTCTGCCTATGGCTGAAAGTAGATTATTATATATATATATATATATATATATATATATTGCAATGCTTTATTCGACGACTGATGGTCACATATCGGATAGGTGAATGGACTATCTCGGGTATCTTAAACAATCAAATTAGCATCAGAAATTCTCCATATATATATATATATATATATATATATATATAGTAATCTATTATCGGCAAAGGGCAGACCCAAAGTATCTAAAAACCAGTAATAGGCAGACGCTGAACATAGGCAGACGAATTCGGGTCTGCCTTTGTTTTGTCGATTTGTTAAATCACTTCAACATGTAACGTCATCTAAACTATCGCATTGTATAGGAGATTTGATGTTATTCTACAGGTTTATGTCGAATATGGAGTCTTTTCATAATAAAAAGTGGAGTTAGATCAGATCAAATTTTGACCGTGTATATTTCGCGTTAGATACAAACCCAGCATTGGGCAGACTATTTAAAATGATGCTCTGTACCATTAAGTGGCGATATATTTTATTTTTTTATATTTTTAATATAATTTTATTTACGCTTCTTCCATTAAATGCAACTTTTGTTTGAAAATAAAAAATAATAAAAAAGTCATATATATTGGATACCACTAAATTTCAAAATCTGTCCTCCGAGATCAAGCTGGAATGGTATAAACCCGAAGACTAACAACCAACACATACGGTACAGTCGGATTTTGAAAAATAAGAGGCAATGGTTATTTGGAAAAAAACATACGAATATGTTCTACAGCTTTTAGGAATATAAATAATATTTAAGTATCGATTTCTGGCTGAATGATATTTAAATTAATAAACCGCGACTAAATATATTCTCAGTTTATGCGGAGTGCGCGTGGTTTATGCTCTCCAAAATGGCTTCGTTGACCAACGGAAAACGGACGGTAAGTCGTTGGTTTAGCTTTTTATACGTATTAAAATGTGTGTGTTTGTGCGTATATCATATTTATACATCTATTCACGTTTTCTCGTTTGTAGAATGTATCGGAAGTCGCAACTATTTATTGAAATTAGTTTATTACTACTGAGTACTCCACTGGAATCGTCTCCAAGGTCATACAGCGTAGATTCTACTTAGCGTATCAGGTCCCGCTCATCTTTTCGGTGCACTTAGCAATCAAACTGATGACGGTGATCACAAATCTTAAAATTGTATGAAAAAACTAATATTGCCTTTGTAATAGGTCTTCTAAGTTAAATCAGTGTAAATGAATTCCCAAAATATTCCATATTTATCGCGGTTGAAACCTTTTTAATGACGTAGCCATTTTGTGTTTCTCTGCCCTATTTCGGTGCGGCTTATGTTTTATCCAAATACAGTGTTCAACCAAAGCGTATGAACACATTTATAAATTAAAAGTAGTAGATCTAGGTCTATAACTTAAAGGCCAAGTAAACAGATTTGGTTTTCGTCAAATTCTGATAGTATGCAGTTAGTTAAACACCAAGCTTTAGCAAATTCTTACCGTTTTTATCTACTAAAAACATGAATGATTATCTCCCTTGCATGACATCACATGTGATGCTCGCCAGTCAGGGATCCCATTGAGAGGGAGGAATGTACACAGAAAATTAACCTTTTCCTTTAAATTAACGCCTCTGCAAACAAAGCAGATCCTGATCAGAGCCTACAGGAACCGTCTAATTAGGGACTGTTCTGTTTGCTTACAAAATTAGATCAAATCCGACACCAAAGTTTCTATAAATACCCACATTGTTTTCACACTTTTCCAGACATTACGTCCATGGATTAGCCATATAAAGTGACACTTTATGGAGAAGGGGAAACTATTTATGGGGTGTTATGTTTATTTTAGGTGTGAAATACAATGAATTATGATACTTAATATTAACCCTTTCCCACATATAAACGTGTTTTCTCGTACTTGCCAACAGAGTAGACCCTGATCAGACGGCTCCTAGAGGAGCCGTCTTATCAGGGTCTGCTCTGTTTGCTAATGGAATTTGATAGATCTGTTTCTTTGCTTTCTAAAATGTCTACAATGTTTCACTTTCCACATTTTTGTATAACTGTTATGTACATAAATATTCAGTACGTATTTAAATGTTGAGTAAACAAAGAACAGGGAAAGGGTTAAACAGATAATTTTTAATTTTGTTAATCTTAACCCTTCTCTTGCTGAGTTTTAAAATACATTTCTCCTTTTTGACCAATGCCCTGTTGTATAATTACATATATCTCCACTGTGTACACATATTTTGCTGTCCAATCGCTGCTGTGGAGTGCACTGATTGCACAATCAACTTGTAAACAGTGCAGACCCGGATGAGACACTTCCTGCAATAGCTGTTTCATCTGGGTTTTCACGTTGGACAGGTAGGTATTATTGACGTGAATAGCAAGTGAAGGGTTAAAACTTTCTTTACCTGTCAGTGAATTTACACTATTCATAAACTTTAATTTTAAAATAGTATGAGGTTAGGACCAAGACCATTAGCAAATAGTGTAGATTCAGATCAGAGGGACCATGAGGGTCCTGCCCATGAGTTGGGTCCAAACAACTGTTAGGTAGAACCGGACAACTTTAGATGAATTTCGTATGTAGCTAGGCGAAGTGGGTTCAGATGAAATGGGACGTTCTCGTTAAGTAACATAGTACTATGTATAAATGTACGTACTTTAGAAAAAAAAGAAATTGCACCAAAATACAGAAAAAATAGAAAATAATTTATTTATTTATTTATTTTACTTTAACATTTGCAATACCAAAATGATGCAATACTTTCAGAAAATCGAGTAAAGGTTGAAATACCAAAATATGTATTTTGTTGGGAAAATGAGAAAAAAGGTGGATCTTGATAACAAATGGTTGTCAGTCTTGAAGAATGGCTATTTTTTTGTATTAACATATTCATGAAAAAAATATGGTCAGCACATTAAAACTGTTACTACATTATTTTTATCATAATTTTACAGTATACTCGTATGTGCAATTTAATCATGGTTTATATGGAAACAACAGTAAACATAGCCATTAAAATTTCTCTATGCATGTATGAATGAATGTGTTAAATGGCCTTAGGCCGTATTGTACTAAGCCATATTACACACGAAATGCCCCATGCAGGGTCAATAGTCTCTAGATGTCAGTTATCATAGTTGCCCTTTGTCAGGGGACAATGGTTATAACAAGGCCATAAAACCCGCATCCTTTATATTATGTAGTGATGCATTCCTTTATGTAGCTGTAGTAATGTATCAAAATAATCAATCATTGTGGTCATGGTGCCTCAAAGTTAGATCATATTTATGATAAACTATTTCCCTGATGAAAAAATATGTGTGAGTAAATCATTCCACATGCCTGTTTATGTCAATGCAAACATATTAGACCCAGATCAAACATATTGAAACAAATTTACAAAAAGAGTACATCCAGATCAGACAGCTTCTGCTGTAGCTCCCTGATCAGGTTCTTGTCGATTTGCTTATGAAATAATATTATACCGGTAGGTCTGGTTGTACAATTACTGCCATAGCCTGTGCTCATAAACTCTGCATTATTTATTACACGAATATTCATGTAGAAGATCTAAAGGCTTTTTTCACAATGTTAACTTTTCAAATAGATCATTGGCTCTGACAGATCAATTAGGATTAGATCAACAAAATTTCATAAGCAAACAGAGCAGAACCTGATCAGACAGCTCTTAAGGAACTGTACGATCTGGATCAAATCTATTTGTAAACGCCCGTGACGCCGTTAATATAAGAAGAGAAGGACTGGGAGATTGATTTTAAAGCAAATTAGGTGTCTGCTGCCAACAGTGCTAAATCGTGTTTATTAATCATTTTTTTATCTTAAGAATATTTATTAAAGATTTCAAGACCTCATGAATATTCATTACAGGGATTACAGAGACGCTAGACAACCCTGGTCGAATCTAAAGAGATAAGTCTACGGACTAAGCAATCAGAGCAGAACCTGATCAAACAGTTTGTGCATGATTTGGGTTTACGCTGTTAACAAAACTTTGAATAGAAAATTTTCCATAAAGAAAAGCCCATTAACATACAGTGCTAGACATATTACGTCACATTTATAACAGAATGTAGCATATCATTTTTATAATTGTAGACCCAAGTCATCCACTGCACTATTTTCTCTAGTATAATTTTCACGGAAACAGTCGTCGAGACAAAATATGTAAGTTGACCCAATATAAATCACATCACATTTTCTTGAACTTCTCAGCTTTTGGTAATTTAAATAATTCTATTTAGTCTCTGTCGGATTAGGAGCTACACCCATAGGCAGGGATACACCCATAGGCAGCACAAATTACCATTTTAGCACTCAAAACAAAGCAGAAGTACATTACGTGCGATTCTTTTCTGTACAATTATCTAGTTCGACATATTGCGAATGTCACAAGTGACGTCATCACAAGGGAGATAAGCAAACAACCAAAATCAGCCAGTGCTTACTTATCGGTGATATATGATAGCTGCTATGTGCGATATGACTTTATTTTTTTGTGTTTTCGAAATTACGTCGTACAAGGTCCCCATTTGTCAAATATTTACGAAAAAGTGTCCGGCCTGTTTACTTGATCTTTAAAGAGGAAGTCCCTTCAATGATCGCATGTTTTCAATAATATCATAAGACTTGGTATTTGTTATGCTCTATCATTATTATGAAGGTTCCCAATTTAAACTTATATCGAAAAATGTCCCTGTGAAACAAATAAACCGATTTCATCAATACTAGATAATTTTTGTTCTACAACACAATATTATCGGCCTTTTCAGTTAAATTCTTCCGCGTTTTGCCGATGATCACCCGATCCCTCCATTTTTTACGTAATAGCTTTCTCGGAAGTGGTCGGAGAATCGGATAGGCCGAACAGTTACGAAACTAAAACCCAACCCGAATAAAACTGAAACTTCGGGTAGTAAAACCGAGAGCAGCGATATCAAACATTTGGATGTTTTGTCATTATAAACGGTAATTGGATGGGGCTTTTTGCGATATACATGTACTACTTTTCAGCATTATTATTATTATTATTATACCACATTTATATAGCCCTCTTTTCACACAGGATGTGTGCCTTCAAAAGCGCTTCACATGATTAAATTGCATGTACAGAATTGAGTATATATTATGCATATAGAATATTTAAAACAAATGAAATATAAGATAGAGATATCAATAAAACTATCAAAAATTGAATTAATTTAAGAACTATAGATAAAAACAAAATCATCCTTTTCTGTACATTTTATGTCCGCAATTCAAGGGAAACAGACGCACACCGTGACTACCGGTATATTGTGTCCGCCCACTTATGTTACCAAACTCAAATGAAGTATTATATGTACAGTGTCAGTACATCATACACTTACGACCCAGAAACATCTGGATCCGGTTTATGTATGACATACGACACCAGTGTTCTCATTAGGATTGAATTTTACCAAGTCCCTGGGACCCAGGGCATCAGCAAAAGTTGCGTCCCAAGTAAATACAACTGAGTCCCAGATAAGTTCACTTCTGCTTTTGTAATGGAGATTGTTTGCAACAGTAAATGTAAAGGGGTAAAACTATTTAAGACTTACACTGATGTATCATTTAACATTAAAAAGATAAGTGTTATAAGCACTGTATAATAAGATAGTTCTTAATGCTTTGATTTGAAGTGCACGACGATGAGCATCGTTTGAGTGAGCTGAGCTGAGCATCACTGTATCCGCTGGTACATAAAAGCGGTTTTCACTTCATTTTCAGTGTATACAAAGCATCACATGGTAATTCTATTGGTTTCAGGGCTAACATCATTTACTTAATTACAAGTCTTTAAGCTCACGATCTTGCACCCATAACACTTTAAAGTTCCTGGCGTGTTCAACTTTTTACTAGCAGACGCCATCTTTTTTCAGCACCCAAATGTCATTACTACGCGACAGAACGGTTCTCATAGAATTACATAAATGTAGATGCTGACATTAGGGTGGAAATCGTAACCAGTTAATGCAGATGCCCTCCTACGTAACTGGAATAACCCAGGACTCAATATTAATAGATGCGTTGCAATTTCGGAAAAATGTCAAGAAAACGGAGTGAGATTCACTTTGTTTTTTTATCTGGATTGATGTAAGACCGAGTATCAGTTGTTAATTTACCTGGATTCATTTAAATCGGTAAAATTTCGATCATTGATCTTGCGTCCCATGGCCGCAACGTACTTGACTATTTTGCGTTCCAACGATTTTCGGTGCGTATTTAGATATGATTACGACGTAAACGGGAACACTGGACACTATAAATAAGATATTGCCTTACACATGTAGGACAATGGGTTAACAGAATAGGTCAATTTTGTAGCTAATGCATATTTATAAACAAACACAATATAAATATAATGAGTTTTGTATATTTTAAGTGTTTATGAAACGCGTCAAATGTAGGGACACCCCCTTTAAGTTTTAACTTTGAACTGTTAAAACAAAATGAAATGCATATCAAACAAATTATGCATGTTGTAACGAGTTTAAAGTATTTTTTATAACAAGAACCATTTATTATCAATGTCCTTATACCTTGTTTAAACTCATTTTTTTCTCTGGAATTTGTGTATTTTGATCTCCAGTAAGGCATTTAGGTAAATATTATTTGATTAAAATCTAGTAGGTATCTCTCCGGCATGAATAAGATTAGGTCTCTATCCTGTGTGAATAAACTAAAGTAGGTCTCCGCTCTGTAAGGTCTCTCTCCTATGTGAAAAATATAGTGAAGGACATACTTTTGGACATAGCCTGTACTTGAAAAACAGTGAGCAGAGACATTGAAGTCATGTGACTTTGCTGCAGCATATGACAACAAATGTACATCTGTACGAAATTGAGAGAAACGTTATCAGGACAGTATATTTTGGAACAAAAGTTATCCAAGTGAAAACAGACATAAGGAAAATGGCTGAAATTGCTATTCTTTATCAAATATAGTAAGTAACTTAACTGCTTGCAGCACATTTTAGAATTTTTTGACAGCGATGACAGGTATTTGTTTATTTAGTGGATTGCAAAAAGTGATGACGTACTTCAGCTCTTCTTAAAGAAGATATCTTTTCCCAAGTAAAGTGCACCGAAACAGGGCATGCACCGAAACAGGGCCATCGACGATACATCGCCCGACTACTGATAACCAGATTGACTTTATTATAAAACAAATTGGTTTTAATTAGTGTTGTTCCGATAATCGGTTATAATCGACGATTGATCGAAAAAGTATTTTCGATTTACTATCGATAGTAATTTTGCCATAATCGATTACTGACTGTATAATCTGTACAGCAGCATCAGTAATTTTCGTAAGCATTATAATAGGAATATAAGTGTATGAAGTATTTTACCTTTATAATAAGCCACTACCAAGCTGTATTCTGCGACCATTCATTAAAATCGTCTCTTCGAGATGATTCTAATGAATGGTCACAGCATATACTGTTTGGTTGACACAAAAGCTTAGTTAGGTATTAGCTTGTTACATCAAGCTCTGCATGCACAGAATCTCTGGAAGTATTTTTGATCAATTATCAATTTTTAATCAATAATAAATGTTCGATTCAATTCGATAATCGATTATGATTTTGGTCCGATTCTCCATCCCTAGTAAAATCATAAAAATATCCGACATATCATTATCTGTTACGGGGGAAAAAAATCTTGGCAAGAAATCTGTAGTTTTCAGTTCATAGTAACCCTAACTCGGCGTTCACCAAATATTGGTGTATTTTTAGCTCACCAGAGCACTTTTGTGCTCAGGGTGAGCTTTTGTGATCACTTGATGTCCGTTGTGCGTCGTCCGTCGTCGGGCGTCAACAATTTGAACCTTTAAAAATCTTCTCCTCTGAATCTACAGGGTTCTCAGCTTTCATCTTTGGTACATAGCATCATCTTTAGGTCCTCTACAAAAGTTATATAAATTTTGCCCCTAGGGTCAAAATTGGCCCCATCCCAGGGGTAGCCAATTTTGAATAGAAAAATATAGTGACAACTTTGAAAATCTTCTCTGAATCTACAGGGTTCTCAGCTTTCATATTTGGCACATAGCATCATGTTCAGGTCCTCTACAAAAGTTATATAAATTATGGCCCTGGGGTTAAAATTGGCCCGGCCCCAGGGGTAGCCAGATTTCATTAGAAACATATAGTGACAACTTTGAAAATCTTCTCCTCTGAATCTACAACGTTCTCAGCTTTCATATTTGGCACATAGCATCATGTTCAGGTCCTCTACGAAAGTTATATAAATTATGCCCCCGGGGTCAAAATTGGCCCCGCCCCAGGGGTAGCCAGTTTTGAATAGAAACATATAGTGACAACTTTGAAAATCTTTTCTTCTGAATCTACAGGGTTCTCAGCTTTCATATTTGGCACATAGAATCATGTTCAGGTCCTCTACTAAATTTGTATAAATTATGGCCCTGGGGTCAAAATTGGCCCCGCCCAGGGGTGGTCAGTTTTCAATAGAAACATATAGTGAAACTTTGAAAATCTTCTCGTCTGAAACTGGAAGGTTCTCAGCTTTCATATTTGGCACATAGCATCATGTTCTCTACAATTTGTTTTATAAATTATGCCCCTTGGGTCAAAATTGGCCCCGCCCCAGGGGTAGCCAGTTTTCAATAGAAATATATGGTAAAACTTTGAACATATTCTTCTCTGAAACTGAAAGGTTCTCAGCTTTCATATTTGGTACATAGCATCATGTTCAGGTCCTCTACAAAAGTTATATATATTATGCCCCTGGGGTCAAAATTGACCCGCCCCAGGGGTGGCCAGTTTTCAATAGAAACATATAGTGAAAACTTTGAAAATCTTCTCCTCTAAATCTACAGGGTTCTTAGCTTATATATTTGGCACATAGGATCATATTCAGGTCCTCTACAAAAGTTATATAAATTATGGCCCAGGGGTCAAATTTGGCCCTGCCCCAGTGGTGGCCATGTCTCAATAGAAACATATAGTGACAACTTTGAAAATCTTCTCCTCAGAAACTTGAAGGTTCTCAGCTTTCATATTTGACACATAACATCATGTTCAGGTCCTCTACAAGATTTGTATAAATTATGCCCCCGGGTTCAAAATTGGCCCCGCCCCAGGGGTAGCCAGTTTGCAATAGAAACATATGGTGTCAAATTTGAAAATATTTTCCTCAGAAACTGGAAGGTTCTCAGCTTTCATATTTGGCACATAGCATCATGTTCAAGTCCTCTACAAAAGTTGTATAAATTATGCCCCTTGGATCAAAATTGGCCCGCCCCAGGGGTGGCTAGTTTTCTCTAGAAACAGATAGTGAAAACTTTGAACATCTTCTCCTCTGATTGCCTGGTGAGCGATGTCAGGGACATTCTTGTTTTTTTTAATTCCAAATATCTTTTAAGAGTGTCAGTAATGAGCTTTTTCAGGAAAGTGTACAATGTTCAATATCCATGTCAGTATTTCCAAACAGGCCCATTGAAACTTTATACTTTGAAATAGCATATGGCAAATTCCTATGGATTCGTGGTTCTTAACCCTATCGATTCGTGTATTGTATAATGACGTAGTTTTCTCAACACAGAGTTTATTTCCGTGACCTAGTTTTTGTCAATAGCCTCTATGAAAAGGGCTCGTTAATATATGGACCTTTCTGCAGACCCCTTCATGGACCTTTGTGGGGCCATCTATCAAAGCTATTTGTCCACCATTTTGGAAATGACATTAAGTCATCAATGGTCATATTTTGTTTTCTTCAATTGCGCTGTATAATCATAAATTTCAAAACCATCATTGTTACGAAATTTTATCGGAACAATTTTAGTCCCGCGAAATATCCCGCAACATGAATTTTCTTGCCCAGAAATGCTGTTTTGATACTGACCAATTTGAGCGCACGAATCAATAGGAAATAGGTCAAAAATTCGTAGCAGCCGACTCGATCTATTTAGCCAGTAAAATTTACACTTTTGAGGATTTTCTTCTGAAAATTTATTATTTCAAGGTGAATAAATGTTTTAAAATATTACTATACAACTAAAAAAGACTTAGACTGCACAACTGTCATACGCATAATATAGTTTGAACTTTAAGAAACACGAATCGCCAGGAATGGAGCATAAATATTGGTGTGTTACAGCGTCGGAAAACTGCTAACAGCTGACTCGATCTGCAGTGCTCTCTTAAAAACCCTAAAAACTTGTTTTCTGGACTGATTCTGCTTGTTTCACCTCTCGTTGTTTTGGTTAAAATCTCTAATTTTAGCATCAGTTTGATTCAGTTATATTGTAAATTTTGCATCGATTTGCTGAAACAGGTAATAAATCTGCACTGATTCCCTCCCGCCCATTTGACCTCGGTTGATTGTTTACAATCTCATTATCTGCCAGTGCCATTGTACATGTCGATTTCCGGTAGAATTTTGACAAATCTGCCATGCTGAAAGGTATGTTAGTCTCCTTCCTTTTGTATGCAGGCAATGTCACACTCAGCGACTTAGCTGGATGTGCTAATGATTGCAAAGCTCAGTCACTTCCAAGACCAAGTATCGGACCGAACAGCCTCAGACCCTCAAATTTGTAGTCATGTGGGACAATTGTCGCTACACTGAGACTGCGGCACAAATGCCTACAAACACCACACAAAAGCAAAACACTAGCACATCTTGCCATTTTGCTTTTGTCTATATCCACAGATGTCGAGAGCAACGCAGGACCAGATTTTCCTTGTGGAGACTGTGGCTATGAAGTGAGAGATTGTGACCCTGCTGTCGAATTACGGAAAACGCAACTGCGTAGCATCCAAGAACCTTCTGAAAAGCATTAAACATGTCCAGTTATTGAAACAGCGGATTTCAAGTCACAGGTAAAAACTTGTAATGTCAAGTATTCACCAGAAAGTTATCTGTCAATAGCTATTCATAGGTAATGTTAAAGGAACTGGTCAAGATGTATAGATTCAGAAAAGTTATATTTTGTTAGCTCACCAGAGCACAAAGTGCTCAGGGTGAGCTTTTGTGATCGCCTGTTGTCCGTCGGCGTGCGTCGTCAACAATTTGAACCTTAAAAATGTTCTCCTCTGAATCTACAGGGATCTCAACTTTCATCTTTGGCACATAGCATCATATTCAGGTCCTCTACAAAAGACATATAAGATACATAAATTATGCCCCTGGGGTCAAAATTGACCCCACCCCAGGGGTGCCTTGTTTTCAATAGAAACATATTGTAAAACTTTGAAAATTTTCTTCTCTGAAACCAGAAAGTTCTCAGATTTCATAATTGGCACATAGCATCATGTTCAGGTGCTCTACAAAAGTTATATAAATTATGGCCCTGGGGTCAAAATTGGCCCCGCCCCAGGGGTGGGCAGTTTTCAAAATAATCATATAGTGCAAACTTTGAAAATTTTCTCCTCTGAAACCAGAAGGTTCTTAGCTTTTATACTTAGCACATAGCATCATGTTCAGGTCCTCCATAAAAGTTATATAAATTATGGCCCCCGAGTCAAAATTGGCCCCGCCCCAGGGGTGGGCAGTTTTCAATAGAAACAAATAGTGAAATCTTTGAAAAATCTTCTTCTCTGATACTGGAAGGCTCTCAGCTTTCATATTTGGCACATAGCATCATGTTCAGGTCCTCTACAAAATATATATAAATAATGGCCCCAGGGTCAAAATTGGCCCGCCCCAGGGTAGGGCAGTTTTCAATAGAAACAAATAGTGAAATCTTTGAAAATCTTCTCCTCTGAAACTAGAAGGTTCTCAGCTTTCATATTTGGCACATAGCATCATGTTCAGGTCCTCTACATCAGTTATATTATTTATGGCCTCGGGGTCAAAATTGGCCCGGCCCCAGGGGTGGGCAATTTTCAATAGAAACAAATAGTGAAATCTTTGAAAATCTTCTTCTCTGAAACTGGAAGGCTCTCAGCTTTCATATTCGGCACATAGCATCATGTTCAGGTCCTCTACAAAAGTTATATAAATTATGGCCCCAGGGTCAAAATTGGCCCTGCCCCAGGGGTGGGCAGTTTTCAAAAGAAACAAATAGTGAAATCTTTGAAAATCTTCTTCTCTGAAACTGGAAGGCTCTCAGCTTTCATATTTGGCACATTTTCAGGTCCTCTTTAAAAGTTACATGAATATTGGCCCTAGGGTCAAAATTGGCCCTGCCACAGGGGTGGGCAGTTTTCAATAGAAACATATTGAGAAAACTTTGAAAATCTTCTTCTCTGAAACTGGAGGGTTAGTCTCAGCTTTCATATTTGGCACATAGCATCATGTTCAGGTCCCCTACAAGTTTTTCTGAATTATTCCCCTTGGGTCAAAATTGGCCCACCCCAGGGCCGGCTAGTTTTCTATAGAAACATATAGTGAAAACTTTGAAAATCTTCTCCTCTGGTTGTCTGGTGAGCACTTCAGGGCCATTCTGGCTCTGGCTCACCAGAGCACTTTTGTCCTCAGGGTGAGCTTTTGTGATCGCCTGATGTGCGTCATCCGTCGTCGGGCGTCAACAATTTGAACCTTTAAAAAATCTTCTCCTCTGAATCTACAGGGTTCTCAGCTTTCATCTTTGGTACATAACATCATCTGTAGGTCCTCTACAAAAGTTATATAAATTATGCCCCTCGGGTAAAAATTGGCCCCACCCCAGGGGTGCCTTGTTTTCTATTGAAATATATAGTAAAACTTTGAATATCTTCTTCTCTGAAACTGGAAGGTTCTCTGCTTTCATAGTTGTCATATAGCATCATGTACAGGTCCTCTACAAAAGTTATATAAATTATGCCCTTAGGGTCAAAATTGGCTCCGCCCTAGGGGTGGGCAGTTTTCAATAGAAACATATAATGACAACTTTGAAAATCTTCTCCTCTGAAACAGGAAGGTTCTCAGCTTTCATATTTGGCAATAGCATCATGTTCAGGTCCACTTCAAAAGTTATATAAATTATTCCCCTGGGGTCAAAATTGGCACCGCCCCAGAGGTGGGCAGTTTTCAATAGAAACATAGTGAAAACTTTGAAAATCTTCTCCTCTGAATCTACAGGGATCTCAGCTTTCATATTTGGCACATAGCATCATGTTCAGGTCCTCTACAAAAGTTACATAAATTATGCCCCTGGGGTCAAAATTGGCCCGCCCCAGGGGTGGGCAGTTTTCAAAAGAAACATATAGTGAAACTTTGAAAATCTTCTCCACTGAAACAGGAAGGTTCTCAGCTTTCAGATTTGGCACATAACATCATGTTCAGGTCCTCTACAAAAGTTATATAAATAATGCCCTTGGGGTCAAAATTGGCCCGGCCCCAGGGGTGGGCAGTTTTCAATAGAAACATATAGTGACAACTTTGAAATCTTCTCCTTTGAAACTAGAAGGTTCTCAGCTTTCTTACTTGGCACATAACATCATGTTCAGGTCCTCTACGAAAGTTATATAAATTATGCCCCTGGGGTCAAAATTGGTGCCCTGTTTTCTAAAGAAATATATAGGAAAAGTTTGAATATATTCTTCCCTGAAACTGGAAGGTTCTTAGCTTTCATATTTGGCACATAGCATCATGTTCAGGTCCTCTACAAAATTTATTTAAATTGTGCCCCTAGGGTCAAAATTGGCCCCTCGCCAGGGATGGTCAGTTTTGAATAGAAACATATAGTAAAAACTGAGAAAATCTTCTCCTCTGAATCTACAGGGTTCTCAGCTTTCATATTTGGCACATAGCATCATGTTCAGGTATTCTACCAAAGTTATATAAATTATGCCCCTGGTGTCAAAATTGGCCCTGCCCCAGGGGTAGCTAGTTCTCAATAGAAACATATAGTGACAAGTTTGAAAATCTTCTCCTCTGAAACTGGAAGGTTCTCAGCTTTCATATTTGACACATTGCATCATGTTCAGGTTCTCTATAAGAGTTACATAAATTATTCCCCTGGGGTCAAAATTGGCCCGGCCCCAGGGGTGGGCAGTTTTCAATAGAAACATATATAAAGTGACAATTTTAATGTCTTCTACTTTGAAACTAGAAGGTTCTCAGCTTTCATACTTGGCACATAACATCATGCTCAGGTCCTCTACGAAAGTTATATAAATTATGCCCCTGAGGTCAAAATTGGCCCCGCCCCAGGGGTGCCCTGTTTTCTATAGAAATATATAGGAAACATTTGAATATATTCTTCCCTGACACTGGAAGGTTCTCAGCCAGTTCTCAATAGAAACATATAGTGACAACTTTGAAAATATTCTCCTCTGAAACTGGAATGTTCTCAGCTTTCATATTTGGCACATATCATCATGTTCAGGTCCTCTACTAAAGTTGTATAAATTACTCCCCTTGGGTCAAAATTGGCCTTACCACAGGATGGCTAGTTTTCTATAGAAACATAGAGAAAAATGTGAAAATATTCTCCTGTGATTGCCTGGTGGGCGATGTCAGGGCCATTCTGGCCCTCTTGTTTTGCATATCTATACCCTGCATTAAGCTACCAAATGGCCATAATCAGCATCAGTCTGTCACATCTATCAATGTATCTATTGTGAATTCTGAAGAATGGTGAAGTTCAGCTTGATACAACAGCGATTTTTTCCCCTATATAACTGGTACTGTAAAACCGACCCTGTCACAATTTGAAAGGACCTTCACAATTTACAAGCAGGGTCCGTCAGACCCATTCACAAAGCTGTTCAATTATTTCACAATCGGCCTTTTACTTTGTATTTACACCAATTTTTTTACCAATACATTGTATTTACATCGCTATATTCCCCTTTGCGTAGTTATGTATCTCAAACGGTTTCTTGGGATAAAGTTCGAGGTATTCGTATCGCTTTTCTCTACACGTCTCGGACGCTTTTACAAGAATATGAAAAAAAGGTATGCGTCTCGGTCCGCAAATCTATATTCGGACGAAAATTCTTTCAAAAGGTGATTCACAATTTTTGTAACAACACTGATACTGTTTTCACAATTTTGCCAAAACGACGCTAATTTTTCACAATTCAAGTGGTACCGGATCCATTCACAATCCCAGGAAAAAAATCGCTGTACAAGTTGAACTGTATACCAGTCTGCAGGAATCACCCTTTCACTCTCTAATTCCCTCTGCTTCAGAACTGTTATGTGCTTGAATTTCTTAAAAATAAGTTTTAGGCATTTTAACCTTAAATAAATTGCCACACGTTTCAAATATAGTAAAACCCCTCTAAACCGGAATTCTAGTAGAAAAGAATTTAGATACTTTTAAGCAGGTGGCTGCTTCATGCAGGGTGAAAGTCATGCAGAAAGCTCCTCTTCTCCTAGAGGAGCTTTCTACATGACTTTCACCCTGCATGAAGCTGCCACCTGTCTCCCAAGACCTATATTTATACCAAATTTAACGTCCGGTTTAGAGGGGTTTTACTGTAGTTTGGATCTTGATCAAATAAAAATTGTTTGGCATCTGATGATTAGATCAGAAACCAAACCGTGTACTTATTTCAGTCTTCATCAACAGTGATAAGGTTAACACTCTGATAGAAATGTTTTTGGCTGAAAAATTAAAATTATGCTTGGATTCGACCTAGTGACCTACTTTTTCATTGGACATGACCCATTTTCAAACTTGACCTAGATTTTGTCATGACTACATTTGAGGTAAGTTTGATGAAGATTGACCCAAATCTGTGGCCTCTAGTGTGTTCACAAGTTTTTTTCTATGATTTGACATAGTGACCTACTTTTTGACCCCACATGACGCATTATCGAACTTGACCTAGATTTTGTCAAAAACAAATTTGGGGCAAGTTTTATGAAGATTTACCAAGAACTGTGGCCTCTAGTGTGTTCACAAACAAAACTAAACAGACGACTGACGGTGCACAACCAAAGCCTACGCTGTACACAGCACGATCACAATAGCTCACCATTGGCATTTTGCTCAGGTGAGCTAGAAATTCTTTTGATTGGAGCTTAATAGCGTTATTTGAATTCAAAATATGTTCAAAGTTCACAAAAACCCAGAAGTTGAATTTAGTCTGCCTAATGCTTGTTTTAGGGGGAGATAAACAGTTGATGTCAATTTGTACAAAGCTGAGTATGACGTCACTTGGGTGGGTTATTCAGACATCATTTTCTATATATATATTTGTCTGCTTAAAGACCATTTTCCACCGACATCTGCCAAAGGTATGAAATATATTGAAAATTTCAGCAGACTGCAGTTCATAATTATTTTTAATAAACAAATTTTTTAAAAAATCTTTTAATTGGAGCTTAATTACATTATTTGAATTCAAAATGTTCAAAGTTCACAAAAAGTCTGGAAGTTGAATTTAGTCTGCGTAATGCTTGTTTTAGGGGGAGATAAACAGTTGATGTCAGTTTGTACAAAGCGGAGTATGATGTCACTTGGGTGGGCTTTTCACACATTATTTTCTATATATATATATTTGTCTGCTTAAAGGCCATTTTGCACCGAAATCTGCCAAAGGCATACAAAATATTGAACATTTTAGCAGACTGCAGCAGCAGATCGTAAATATTTTTAATAAACAGAATTTTAAAAAAATATTTTAATTGGAGCTTAATTACGTTATTTAATTCAAAATATGTTCAAAGTTCACAAAAACCTGGATGTTGAATTTAGTCTGCCTAATGCTTGTTTTAGGGGGAGATAAACAGTTGATGGCAATTTGTACAAAGCTGAGTATGAGGTCACTTTGGTGTTTTTTTCAGACATTATTTTCTATATATATTTGTCTGCTTAAAGGCCATTTCACACCGACATCTGCCAAAGGTATACAAGATATTTAAAATTTTAGCAGACTGCAACAGCAGATCATATATATTTTCAATAAACAAAATTTAAAAAAAAAAATATTTTAATTGGAGCTTATTTGTGTTATTTGAATTCAAAATATGTTCAAAGTTCACAAAAAACCTTGAAGTTGAATTTAGTCTGCCTAATGCTTGTTTTAGGGGGAGATAAATAGATGATGTCAATTTGTACAAAGCTGAGTATGACGTCACTGGAGTGGGTTTTTCAGACATTATTTTCTACATATATATATATTTGTCTGATTAAAGGCCATTTTGCAGCGAAATCTGCAAAAGGTGTACAAAATATTGAACATTTTAGCAGACAGCAGCAGCAGATCGTATATAATTTTAATAAACTGAATTTTAAAAAAATGTTTTAATTGGAGCTTAATTACGTTATTTGAATTCAAAATATGTTCAAAGTTCACAAAAACCTGGATGTTGAAGTTAGTCTGCCTAATGCTTGTTTTAGGGGGAGATAAACAGTTGATGTCAATTTATACAAAGCTGAGTATGAGGTCACTGAGTATGAGGTGTTTTTTTTCAAACATCAGTTTCTATATATATTTGCTTACAGGCCATTTTGCACCAACGTCTGCGAAAGGTATACAAGATATTGAAATTTTTAGCAGACTACAACAGCAGATCATATATATTTTTAATATACAAAATATTTCAGAAAAAATCTTTTAATTTGAGCCAAATTGCGTTATTTGAATTCAAAATGTGTTCAAAGTTCACAAAAACCTTCAAGTTGAATTTAGTCTGCCTAATGCTTGTTTTAGGGGGAGATAAATAGATGATGTCAGTTTGTACAAAGCGGAGTATGATGTCACTTGGGTGGGCTTTTCACACATTATTTTCTATATATATATATTTTGTCTGCTTAAAGGCCATTTTGCACCGAAATCTGCCAGAGGTATACAAAATATTGAACATTTTAGCAGACTGCAGCAGCAGATTGTATATAGTTTTAATAAACAGAATTTTTAAAAAATGTTTAAGCGAGCTTATTTGCGTTATTTGAATTCAAAATATGTTCAAAGTTCACAAAAACCTTGAGGCTGAATTAAGTCTGCCTAATGCTTGTTTTAGGGGGAAATAAATAGATGATGTCAATTTGTACAAAGCGGAGTATGAGGTCACTTGGGTGGGTTTTTCAGACATTATTTTCTATATATATATATATTTTGTCTGCTTAAAGGCCATTTTGCACCGAAATCTGCCAGAGGTATACAAAATACTGAACATTTTAGCAGACTGCAGCAGCAGATCGTTTATATTTTTAATTAACAGAAATTTTAAAAAATGTTTTAATAGGAGCTTAATTACGTTATTTGAATTCAAAATATGTCAAAGTTCACAAAAACCTGGATGTTGAAGTTAATCTGCCTAATGCTTGTTTTAGGGGGAGATAAACAGTTGATGTCAATTTGTACAAAGCTGAGTATGATGTCACTTGGGTGGGTTTTATTCAAACATCATTTTCTATATATATTTGCTTACAGGCCATTTTGCACCGATGTCTGCCAAAGGTATACAAGATATTGACATTTTTAGCAGACCACAACAGCAGATCATAATTAATATACAAAAATTTTCACAATTTTTTATAATCTTTTAATTTGAGCTAAATTTCGTTATTTGAATTCAAAATGTGTTCAAAGTTCACAAAAACCTTCAAGTTGAATTTAGTCTGCCTAATGCTTGTTTTAGGGGGAGATAAATAGATGATGTCAATTTGTACAAAGCTGAGTATGATGTCACTTGGGTGGGTTTTTCAGACATCATTTTCTATATATATATATTTTGTCTGCTTAAAGGCCATTTTGCACCGAAATCTGCCAAAGGTATATAATTATATTTGTCTGCTTAAAGGCCATTTAGCACCGACATCTGCCAAAGGTATACAAGATATTGAAAATTTTAAACAGACTGCAGCAGCAGATCATATATATTTTTAATGAACAAAATTTAAAAAAAAATAATATTTTAACGAGCTTATTTGCGTTATTTGAATGCAAAATATGTTCAAAGTTCACAAAAATCTGGAAGTTGAATAGTCTGCCTAATAGTACTTGTTTTAAGGGGAGTTGTCCAACTCGACTTTAAAAAAACATATGTAAATTATATGTATGTTTTTTTCTTTATATAATAAATGTACGTGAAGGTTTTATATGATAATGTACTGATGTACAAGTCAATAAAAGTATTTTATAACCCTTTCCCTGTTCTGTATTTAGTCCAAATTTCAATACCTACCTAATATTCATTAACAAAGTAGTTATAAACATATATGGAAGGTGGAACATTGTAGACATTTCAGAAAGTAACATAACAGATCTATAAAATTCCATTAGCAAACAGAGCAGACCCTGATCAGACGGCTCCTCTAAGAGCCGTCTGATCTGGGTCTGCTCTGTTTGTAAATGGGTGAAAACACGTTTATATGAGGGAAAGGGTTAATGCTGAAATTATAGCATGTTTCTCATTTCTTTGTAATGATTTCAGCAAGTGATGAAAGTGATGAGAATGAAAAGCTCATGCCTGTTAAGATAGAAACATCAGGTAAGTTTAATGTTAAATTTATTAAGAAATTACAACCCCTTAAACATTTAGGGAATTAAACAGCTTTTATCAGTGCATAGATTAGGATTGGGACGGGCAGTGCGCACTTTTCCTGTTGAAAATCTAAACTGAGTATCAAGTTTCATCAGTCTGAAATATACTCAAATATTTTTTGCCTATACCAACCTTTAAAATTATAGTGAAAGCTTTTTACGTTGAATTCGCATTCCACTTGAGTATCGAAATTATACCACTACTGATTGGAGTAATCTCCCTTATTATATCCATCCATAAAAATCCGAGAGTAACCAAAACCACATCTTATGTCTAGGTATAAAAGGCAGACTTTTGCCTTGTTGTTTGTGATAGCTAGATAGGCTAGAGATGTATTCGATATTTTAACATGCATGTACGCTATAGCAAACATCTTAACATATTAAGATAGTGAAACATTATTTAAGAATAAATCTATGCGGAATGATTGAAATTATGTTTTGTAAAACTTTTAACCACTGGTCCCATTTAAGCCTTTCCAAACGACAGAGATTTACACCACACCAAAGTTTCAAAATCAATAACGACAAAAAGGTACAGTTGGTAGATTTATCTATCTGTCTGAGGCTGAAAAAATGCCACCAGAAAAGCAAATTTTTTGCCAACAAATGATCCAAAGCAGAACATAATGGTAAAATACTTCCCAGTCCCTAAAGTTGTGAACAATAATATACCAGATTTGAGTATAAATACACAAGACCAGTTTGATATATAATCTTGATTCAAACGTTGAACATGTTGACCCAGGCATTTCTAGTCAATCAACCAATGAATATATTGAAGAGTAGGCTTGTTTGCAAGAAATAGATTGCTTATATATCTTTTCAAGAAATGAGCTTTTCAGTGTTACCAGGGATGTTCTGTTACTGATAAATAATAAGTTTTATTGAATCAAAAATTCATTACAGAACTTATATACAGTAAAACCCCGAACTCTCGAACCCCGGAAAACTCGTTCACTACCCTTAATTTGAACTAATTCTGCGGTCCCAACTCCTTCCTTCTTAAATTCTATATGTTCGACCTCGGATAATTAGACCATGCGAAACTCGAACTCTCGAACTCATCTCCCGGTCCGCTGATTAATAAAACAGTGCAAAGTACCTTTGATAAGTCGAACCGTTGTCTTACCTGTATGGCTGCGCGTTGAACCGAAGATTCACACCTCTCAGGTGGCTATCTCAGCTCACCGATAATTACGTGATTGGTAGACAATGGGTGAATGTGTGATGTTTTATCAAGGTGTTAAATTTTAAATATGTGTGTTTGTGAAGGTTGTTTTGAGCTAACATTGACTGTCATATCGTAGGGCTATAACACGATCGAAATGTTCAAACTTCTTCGTTCACAATGGCAGAAATAACAGTTGAACGAATATATTTGTTCTCCTCTGTTTTTATCCGTGAATGTTAATTGAGTTAATTTATGGCCCTATATGCGAATCCACTTACGAAAACACAAGGAATAGTTTTCCCCCAATACTGATCTGTTGCAACCGTCTAAATAACGGAATTTTACCAATTTTGTGTGTTCTCGTGTGTGTTCTCGTAGATATTTAAATGGGTTGTAGACCGTTGTACATAAACCGAGACGATGATGACAGGTCGTTCAGTCCCGGTTTTTAGCCAGACCAAAATGGCGAGATATATACATAGCATAGATACGTTCATGGCAGAAACACGAAATGGGACGATTTTTTTTTATAGAATTATGGGTTGCATTAGTATTTTCATTGTATTGCAAAGGCAGCAAAAACAGTGAGTTTTGTTACAGAGGTTTGTTTATTCATTTTCGACATGAAAATATTCTCAAACTCACGTTCGAACGATTTCTGTACCATTTGCTACCAAACGAATATGAGACTCGGATCTTTCGAACCACCCTTAATTCGAACTAAAATTTATGGTCCCCAAGGTGTTCGAGAGATCGGGGTTTTACTGTACTGTACTCAGAAAGCTGCGTACAAGCAAACCATGAAATTCAAAACGTGACCTACATTCGCAGACAACCACCTCGAATTTGACTCATCTCAAAAACTGCAAGGAACAATTGTATGAGGTTTCATCAAGATTCACTCATTGATGTACTCAGAAATTGGAAATGTGACCTACATTTGCAAACCATGAACTTGAAATTTTACATTCGCAGGCCATGACCTTGAAATTTTACTCTTCCAAAGATTCATTCATTACTGTTCTCAGAAAGCTGCGGAAAAGTACCACGACCTTGAAATTTGAAAAAAGACCTACATTTGCAGACCACGACCTTGAAATTTGACTGGTCTCGAGACTTTATTGCAAGGAACAGCTGTATGAAGTTTCAATAAAATCCAATCAGTACTTTGCTAAAAAAAAACTGCGGACAATTTCTCAGAACACTGTGTACAAGCAACGCACAGACTAGGTCCTAGGACCTTGACATTTGTTAAAGTGACCTACATTTGCCGAGCACCACTTCACTTCCCATAAAAATATTGCAGCATCTACAATCTTAACTTTATATATTACAGAAAGGTTTTCTTGGACAACTAGACAAACAAAAGAGGTGGTCCAATACTTCAAAAAGTGGGTGCATCAGCCAAGAGGAAATGGTTTACCAAGTAAGTTCAAATGCTTCTGTGCCAAAACAAAAAAAATATGTCATTCTTTGTATTTATTTTCCCATAATTTAACAATTAACAAGCAAATCATGGTTCGACATTAACTCTTTTTTCACTAGACCTTCGGGCTAGTTTCCTGCAAACATTACTAGACCGAACCAAAAAGTGACTAGACCAAACAGAAACCACTAAAGCAGTTAAACTTTATCAATCATAACTAAACTTAGCAAGAGAAGTGTTACATGAAGCTTTTCATATAACATCTGAATAGTGTTCTCAAAAGCCAACATTGTGAAAAGAGTGTGCAGGCACTCGCAGGTACCTTTTCAGCTCACCAGAGCACAAAGTGCTCAGGGTGAGCTTTTGTGATCGCCCGTTGTCCGTCGTCCGTCGGCGTGCGTCGTTCGTCATCCGTCGTCAACAATTTGAACCTTTAAAAATCTTCTCCTCTGAATCTACAGGGATCTCAACTTTCATCTTTGGCACATGGCATCATATTCAGGTCCTTAACAAAGTTATATAAATTATGCCCCTGGGGTGAAAATTGACCCCGCCCAAGGGGTGCCTTGTTTTCAATAGAAACATATAGTAAAACTTTGAAAATATTCTTCTCTGAAACTGGAAGGTTCTCAGGTTTCATATTTAGCACATAGCATCATGTTCAGGTCCACTACAAAAGTTATATAAATTATGGCCCCGGGGTCAAAATTGGCCCCACCCCAGGAGTGGGCAGTTTTCAATAGAAACAAATAGTGAAATCTTTGAAAATCTTCTTCTCTGAAACTGGAATGTTCTCAGCTTTCATATTTGACACAGAGCATCATGTTCAGGTCCTCTACAAAAGTTGTATAAATTATGGCCCCTGGGTCAAAATTGGCCCCGCCCCAGGGGTGGGCAGTTTTCAATAGAAACAAATAGTGAAATCTTTACAAATCTTCTCGTCTGAAACTGGAAGGTTCTCAGCTTTCATATTTGGCACATAGCATAATGTTCAGGTCCTCTACAAAAGTTATGTAAATTATGGCCCGGGGTCAAAATTGGCCCTTCCCCAGGGATTGGCAGTTTTCAATAGAAACAAATAGTGAAATCTTTGAAAATCTTCTTCTCTGAAACTTGAAGCCTCTCAGCTTTCATATTTGGCACAGATCATCATGTTCAGGTCCTCTACAAAAGTTGTATAAATTACGGCCCCTGGGTCAAAATTGGCCCCGCCCCAGGGATTGGCTGTTTTCAATAGAAACAAATAGTGAAATCTTTGAAAATCTTCTCCTCTGAAACTTGAAGCCTCTCAGCTTTCATATTTGGCACATAGCATCATGTTCAGGTCCACTACATAAGTTATATTATTTATGGCCCCAGGGTCAAAATTGGCCCTGCCCCAGGGGTGGGCAGTTTTCAAAAGAAACAAATAGTGAAATCTTTAAAAACCTTCTTCTCTGAAACTGGAAGGCTCCAAGCTTTCATATTTGGCACATAGCATCATGTTCAGGTCCTCTACAAAAGTTATATAAATAATGGCCCCGGGGTCAAAATTGGCCCCGCCCCAGGGATTGGCAGTTTTCAATAGAAACAAATAATGAAATCTTTGAAAATCTTCTCGTCTGAAACTGGAAGGTTCTCAGCTTTCATATTTGGCACATAGCATAATGTTCAGGTCCTCTACAAAAGTTATATAAATTATGGCCCCGGGGTCAAAATTGGCCCGGCCCCAGGGGTTGGCAGTTTTCAATAGAAACAAATACAATGTAGTGAAATCTTTGAAAATCTTCTTCTCTGAAACTGGAAGGCTCTCAGCTTTCATATTTGGCACATAGCATCATGTTCAGGTCCTCTACAAAAGTTATATAAATTATGGCCCTGGGGTCAAAATTGGCCCCGCCCCAGGGGTGGGCAGTTTTCAATAGAAACAAATAGTGAAATCTTTGAAAATCTTCTCGTCTGAAACTGGAAGGTTCTCAGCTTTCATATTTGGCACATAGCATCATGTTCAGGTCCTCTACAAAAGTTATATAAATTATGGCCCCGGGGTCAAAATTGGCCCCGCCCCAGGGGTGGGCAGTTTTCAATAGAAACAAATAGTGAAATCTTTGAAAATCTTCTTCACTGAAACTGGAAGGCTCTCAGCTTTCATATATTGGCACAGAGCATCATGTTCAGGTCCTCTACAAAAGTTATATAAATTAGGTATGGTCTCGGGGTTAAAATTGGCCCTGCCACAGGGGTGGGCAGTTTTCAATAGAAACATATTGAGAAAACTTTGAAAATCTTCTTCTCTGAAACTGGAAGGTTAATCTCAGCTTCCATATTTGGCTCATAGCATCATGTTCAGGTCCCCTACAAGTTTTTCTAAATTATTCCCCTGGGGTCAAAATTGGCCCGCCCCAGGGCCGGCTAGTTTTCTATAGAAACATATAGTGAAAACTTTGAAAATCTTCTCCTCTGATTGTCTGGTGAGCGCTTCAGGGCCATTCTGGCCCTCTTGTTTCATTACCTTTACGGATTGCGCTCAAAACTTTCCTTTCTATCATTTCGCTACTTAAAATGTGAATATAACAAGCATCAGTCCAGCCCAGAATCTGACAGTGACTATTCTAGGATTAAAAAATGATGGGGGAATTTTACTGAAAATTCCGATATTACACCAACTTATGAGATTTTGCCTTTTTTGTCTATGTAGAAAAAGTCCCCTCCCATGAAAAGTAGGGGGTGGGGGGAGATTTAATATAAAAATTGGGCTAATCCCCCAATCCCTCACCCTAGAATAGACACTGATTGAATCAATTTCTTTTAAAAACTTTGTTAGAGCTTGATGACCCAAGGATCATTCCTGCCAAGTTTGATAAAAATCAGACAAGTAGTTTAAGAGATGTTGATTTAAGAAATTGTTGACGACGAATGGACAACGATAGAAGACTCTAAATAAACACCAAGAATTTTAGTGTTTGACCAACTTACAGATAATGTCACAATTTGTCTTGAGGAAACATGTCTAACACATTATTGAACAGTATAGTACAGTCGAGTCCCGATTATCCGAAGTGCTCGGAACCAGCATTCAAAATCAAACAACCCATGGTCTAGAATAATACAAACCTATCAAAATTATTTTAAAAAAGATTATGATCTGTAACCATCGTAAACAGAACAGTCTTTGCTATCGTTCAAACTTGGCCTTGATTTTGTCAAGAACAACATTTAGAGCAAGTTTGATGAAGATTTAATCAAGGCCGCTAGAGTGGTAACAAACTAATTGTGGACGGCCGGACGCCGGAAGAAAGGCGATCCTAATAGCTCATCAACATTAAAATACAATTAACCAGTACATAAACAGCTTCCATTTATTCTCTGTATTCAATTGAACTGCATGTGTCAAATGGGCTAGGAGGATTGAGTCGAATTAAAGTCTTGATAATAATTAAATGTTGAAATTTAATTTCCAGGCAAAATTGAGATGCAGGATTTTTTAGCAATGCAGGCTGAGTGGAGATGAACATATAAACAACTGAGAACAAAAACCATGAACGAGCAAAGGAAACACCAGAGACTGAGGGGCTTGAAGTTGAAGGAGTTGGTGGGATAAAAGTTTATGCTATTCAGTATACCATAATTTAAAATTTGCTATAGGATTCAATGCTATGACTCTATCCCTTTGACATTCGATAACTTTTGATGTTTTGCTTCAATTTAAACGAAATTTGCAGTGGTATTTAAGATTGCTCTAAGCTATAGACTGAAATGGAAATTACATACTGGATGGTCTCTTGTAGTATGCCTGTAAGTTTGAAAATGCAAAATGGTATTTTACAGAAAAATGCATAATTTTTATACCCCCCTTTTGAAAAAAACGGGGTATATTGCTTTGCACATGTCGGTCCGTCTATCGGTAGATCGATGGTTTCCGAACGATAACTAATAAACAACTTGGCATAGAATCTTCAAACTTGCTGTGGTGGTTGGTCATGACAAGTAGATGACCCCTATAGTTTTTAAGGTCACTAGATCAAAGGTCAAAGTCACAATGACCTAAAATGGTGAAATACTTTCCAATCAATAACTTCTCAAGGGTTTGACATGGGATCTTCAAACTTGCTGTAGTGGTTGGTCACGACAGCAAGATGACCCCTAATGTTTTTGGGGTCACTAGGTCAAAGGTTACAGTCACCATGACCTTAACTGGTTAAATAGTTTCCGATCAATAACTGCTCAAGTGTTTGGCTTAGAATCTTCAAACTTCCTGCGGTAGTTTGTCATGACCACTGGATGACCCCTATAGTTTTTTAGGTCAAAGGTCAAGGTAGCCATGACTTTAACTGGTAAAATGGTTTCCGATCAATAACTACTCAAGGGTTTGGCTTAGAATCTTCAAATTTGCTCAGGTGGTTGGTCATGACAACTAGATGAGCCCTGGTTTTTTTTAGGGCAACGGTCAAGGTCACCATGACCTTAACTGGTGAAATGGTTTGCGATCCTTAACTGCTTAAGGTTTGGCTTAGAATCTTTAATTTTGCTGTGGTAGTTGGTCATGACCACTGGATTACCCCTATTGTTTTTGAGGTCACTAGGTCAAAGGTCAAGGTCACCGTGACCTTAACTGGTAAAATGGTTTCCAATCAATAAATGCTCAAGGGTTTGGCTTAGGATCTTCAAATTTGCTTAGGTGTTTGGTCATGACAACTAGATGACTCCTATTGATTTTGAGGTCACTAGGTAAAAGGTCAAGGTCATCATGATCTTAACTGATGAAATGGTTTCCAGTTAATAACTGCTCAATTGTTTGGTTTGGGATCTTCAAACTTGCTGTGGTAGTTGGTAGTTAGCACTAGATGACCCCTACAGTTGTTGAGGTCACTAGGTCAAAGGAAATGTTTTCAGATCAATAAATGATCAGTGGTTTGGCTTAGGATCTTCAAAGTTGCTGCAGTGATTTGTCATGACCACTAGATGACCTCTATAGTTGAGGTCACTAACTCAAAGGTCAGGGGGTCTGGGGGTATACATGTTTTACAAACATCAATTTTGATTTTTATGCCCCCAAGATCTGATCTGGGAGGCATATTGTTTTTGCCTTGTCTGTTTGTCTGTCTGTTTGTTTATCAGCAACTTTAATATTAGTCCTAACTTTTGAGCCAGTGCAGATAGAGACTTGATATTTGGCATGCATATGTATATCATAAAGCCGCACATTTTGAGGGGTAACATGTCAAGGTCAAGGTCATCCTTAAAGGTCAAAAGTCAAATATATGGGTCAAATCACTGACTTTAACATTGGCCATAACTTTTGGACCAGTAGAGATAGAGACTTGATATTTGGCATGCTTGTGTATCTTATGAAGTTGCACATTTTGAGGGGTGACATGTCAAGTTCATTCTTCAGGGTCAAAGGTCAAATTGTTTGTTTGTCTGTAGCTTTAACATTGGTCATAACTTTTGAGCCAGTACAGAAAGAGACCTGATATTTGGCATGCATATGTATCTCATAAAGCCGCACATTTTGAGGGTGACATGTCAATGTCAAGGTCATCCTTAAAGGTCAGAGGTCAAACATATGGGTCAAATCACAGACTTTAACATTGGCCATAACTTTTGAACCAGTACAGATAGAGACTTGATATGTGGCATGCCTGTGTATCTCATAAAGGTTCACAGTTTGAGGGGTGACATGTCAATGTCATCCTCCAGGGTCAAAGGTCACCAGCATCAAATTGGCCATAACTTTTGAACAAAAGAGGTAGAGTCTTGATATTTGGTATGCATGTGTATCTCATGAAGCTGCACAGTTTGGGGGTGACATGTCAAGGTCATCTTTCAGGGTCAAAGGTCACCGACTTTAATATTGGCCATAACTTTTGAACCAGTAGAGATACAGACTTGATAGTTGGTATACATGTGTTTCTCATTTGGCTACACAGTTTGAGGGGTGACATGTCAAGGTTAACGGAAAATTCAATGGCTTGGATCAAAATTGGAGAAAATGCCCATTATGTATAAGGGATATTTGAGAATTAATAGACATGTGTCTTTGTGTGTTGAAAGTAAGAAAACTAGATCTAATATGTTTACTTACAAATGTAAATGGATGCATCAACTACTAATACCTACTGCCCGTTAACTCCCCTCCCCCCCCCTCCCCCCCCCACACACACTTCCCAGTAGGTCCCCCACTTTATTTTATTTGATGGGGGATTTCCCTCGCCAAATTGATATCCTGGCAGCATCTCTGAAAACATCAAAAAATATTGAATGTCAAAGGGGTAGAATCATAGCATTGAGCCCTATGGAAATCTATATGTGTGATCCGTAGCAAATTTTGAGTAGTACAGGGTTGCCAACCCTCAGGGAAATTTGAATTTTTTCAAGGTCAGGGAATTGTCAGGGAATTTTGAGAACTATCAGGGAAATTTGAAAATATAGGCAACTGTCAGGAAATTGTCAGGGAATTTGGAAAACATAAGAATGAAGGTTATATTTTTAGCTCACCAGAGCACTTTTGTGTTCAGGGTGAGCTTTTGTGGTCACCTGATGTCCGTCGGTGTGCACTGTGCGTCATGCGGTGTGCGTCGTCAGTCGTCAACAATTCATGCTCAGGTCAACTACAAAAGTTATATAAATTATGGCCCTAGGGTAAAAATGGCCCCGCCCCAGGGATGGCCAGTTTTCCAAAGAAACATATAGTGAAAACTTTGAAAATCTTCTCCTCTGAAACTGTAAGGATCTAAGCTTTCATATATGGCACATAGTATCATGTGCAGGTCTTGTACAAAAGTTATTTAAATTATGTCCCTGGGGTCAAAATTGTCCCGCCCCAGGGTGGCCAGTTTTCAATAGAAATGTATAGTGAAAACTTTGAAAATCTTCTTCTCTGAATCTACAGGGTTCTCAGCTTTCATATTTTACACATAGCATCATGTTCAGGTCCTCTACAAAGGTTATTTAAATTATGTCCCTGGGGTCAAAATAGGCCCCGCCCCAGGGGTGCTTGTTTTCTATAGAAACATATAGTTAAACTTCGAAAATCTTCTTTTCTGAAACTAGAAGATTCTCAACTTTCATATTTTGCACATAGCAACATGTTGGGGTCCTCTACAAAAGTTATATAAATTATGCCCCAGGGGTCAAAATTGGCCCCACCCCAGGGGTAGCCAGTTTTCAATAGAAATGTATAGTGAAAACTTTGAAAATCTTCTTCACCTAGGTGGCAGTGGTCTAGTGGTAACGCGCTTGACTATCAGTCCGGAGGTCCGGGGTTCAAATCCCGGTCCCACCCGAAAATTTCAGAGATGCTTTTCCGTGTCTCCAACCCGCACATACTCTCCACCCAGGGTTAAAATGGGTACCTGTGAGGGTCACTCGCCGGTACTGCGGCTGCATGATTGCGCCATATGTTAGCAGAGCTCAATATTGTAGGCCAATGACTCAATGACCAGGGGAGTAAATGTACAGTCGGCTGAGCGTTCATTCGGACTGGAAGTAGACTATAACTAGGCACTTTACTTTCTCTGAATCTACAGGGTTCTCAGCTTTCATATTTTACACATAGCATCATGTTCAGGTCCTCTACAAAAGTTATATAAATTATGTCCCTGGGGTCAAAATTGGCCCCGGCCCAGGGGTGCCTTGTTTTCTATAGAAACATATAGTAAAACTTTGAAAATCTTCTCCTCTGAAACTAGAAGGTTCGTAACTTTCATATTTGGCACATAGCATCATGTTGAGGTCCCCTATAAAAGTTATATAAATTATGCCCCTTGGGTCAAAATTGGCCCCGCCCCAGGGGTAGCCATCTTTCGATAGAAATGTATAGTGAAAACTTTGAAAATCTTGTCCTCTGAATTTACAGGGTTCTCAGCTCTCATATTTGACACATAGCATCATGTTCAGATCCTCTACAAAAGTTATATAAATTATGTCCCAGGGGTCAAAATTGTCCCCGCCCCAGGGTTAGTACATTTTCAATAGAAACATATAGTGAAAACTTCAAAAATCTTCTCCTCTGAAACTGGAAGGCTCTCAACTTTCACATATGGTACATAGCATCATGTTATATATATTATGCCCCTGGGGTCAAATTTTGTCCTGCCCCAGGGCCAGCTAGGTTTCTATAGAAACATATAGTGAAAACATTGAAAATATTCTTCTCTGATTGTCTGGTGAGCGATGTCAGGGCCATTCTGGCCCTCTTGTTTAAAAAATCCGTAACATAGTACAGAAACTATGACAGAAAGACCAAATTCCGCGATGAAATGTGTCAAGGAAATTTGAAATTATGTCAGGTAATTTTGTGTCTTCTGGTTTGTGGCAACCCTTTCAGTATATTCACTTCCCATATTTGTTTCTCAACACAAGGTACAGTAGTCGTGTAGGCATAGTCCAATTATTATCAATAACTTGTTGACATTTATACAGGTGATACGCTTCGTTAAAAATATACAATGTATAATGCTATTATAAGTCTAAATCTGTGCAGATATGGATACGCCCTTGCAAACAGAGCAACCTTTTATATGTGGTCATGGCCTGCTATGCTTGCTTATAAAATAATATAAGACAATATACAAGATAATTATCTCCAGTCTAGTAAACCATAATAAGGTTTTTTTTTATAGCTCTACTATTCGAAGAAATGGAGAGCAATTAGTCACCCTCACGTCTGAGGCGTTGCATGTTAAGATTTTCTATCAACCTACAATCAGGCATATATCTCCAAAGCTGGTGCTTATGTTGCATATTAATTTGACCAATAACATCAAACCTTGACCCCAACCTTCAAGGAGGACAATTCTAGATAATGACAAACGTCCAGTTACAGCAGCGACATGCTAGGATCTCTACTGTGGCGCAAGCCGAATGTGAATCACACATTACTGTTTAATTCTTTTATTTTCACAACAAATGTAAAAATAAATAAATGTTTCGATTTGAACACACTTTTTTTTACACACTGTGCTAAGAAAATCATATTACTTTTCTTGAAAATCCTTTAATTTCCGATTAAAGTTTTACCACTGTAAGCTGGGGACGTTTTTGGATAGGTGGCCATTTTTAAAAAAATTCCCATGATCCGACTGGTCACGTGTGTCCTAATATGCAAATAGCATGTCATATAATACAGTGCTCCCTCTCTACAATGGCACCCTTTGGGATACGAATATTGTATGTGTTGTTCAGAGGGAGTTGTTATAGGAAGGAAAAATCAAACATAATTAGCTTGTTTGCAGATCCCCAGATAAGGTGTATTTCGAGAACTAAAACCGTTATGCCTCAAGGAAACCCTATGTTGTGACCATTCTTTAGAATCGTCACAAAGTGACGATTCTAAAGAGTGGTCACAACAAAGGGTTTAATGGAGGAATAAAGAAAATACAATGGAAAAAGATTGTATCTGGAGCCTTGTTGTTTCGGAAACAGTGACATCCGTTGTTGTATGGAGGGAATCGTTATTGGGAGGCTGTTGTAGGAAGGGAGCACTGTATGTCAGAGCCAAAAAAATACCCTTGTTATGAGTAATCATAAATAGTCTGTCTCTATATTTAGTCTGTCTCTATATTTAGGTATTAAAATTTCTTAATTGACATTCATGTTAGAAAGGGTAATTTCTATCGTTTGAAAAGATGAAGAAGTTATGAACAGGGTAAGGGTTAATATTGGCTGCTTGGAATCAGAAAATCACGTTCCTTGGTTTCTTATGCTTATATCTCACTATTATATATCCCACAAAGAATGAAGAGCTGAACTTTTTACAATCTGACTGTAGTGTACATTTTATAATAATTTAAAAAATTGCACACAACAATTACTTTTCATGCAAAAAGTTGTAAATTAGTACAGTTCTGTGAATTTATATTCATATTATTGAAATATATAATTATGCATGGATTCAGTGATTAAAAAGACAGGCTTCATGATCATTTGGATTTATTTGAAATTCATAAACCAACAACAGATCAACAAATCTTCTGATCACATACCCTAATTATTGTCAGTATTCAAATTGCCCTAATTAGAATGACACTCTAGTGCACATAGTGCAGGTCCTGATCAAACAGCTGAAGAAGCAGTTTGATCAGTGTACACTATTAGCTACTATACAACTATATTTAGATTATATTGAAATGGTGCAAATTGACTTGTTCAGCCTTACAAACCCATGAATAGAGTTTTGGTGTCTGAATACTATGGGTAATAGTGTAGGACTGTAGCTGCTGGTAAGGGCAAACTTGGTTAGAAAAGATCCGCTAGTTGTTAAACGCTGGCTAATTGAGGTCTAAAACAGTTTGCATTGTCGACAAGGTTGGATTTCACTGAATTTTCAAAGTAGAATGATCTATCGTTGTTTATTGATAGAGATTATTTAGTATGAAAAGCTATTATTTGCAATATAATTTTCCATGTCCTACAGTATAGATCATGGTTTCTGTAGACCAGAATAGAACACATACAATATAATATAGTTTCCAAATGCTATCTGTATTTGTATAGCTAACATAATTTGCTTACAATGAATATTAGAATTTACCCTTTACTCCATTAAAACACCTTTGCCAACACAATAGAGGCAGATCAGATAGGTCATGTAGGAACGGTCTGACCAAGGTCTGTTTTGTTTGCTTATGATATATTAATTATAGATATGACTCCAGTTTCTGAAATGGAACACTTTGCTGTGTTCATATGGTATTTGAAAAACAAAAACATTAATAATGAATATTCATGGCGTAAATGTTTAGTAACAATATACAGTAGACAAAACTGCTTAACTGTCACCTTGTGTTTTATCATATTGTAAAGTTATGAAACAATTGTTTGGACAATTTGCATGTAGACAACTTGCATTCAGGCTTGACTTCCCCAGTCATTAGACAGCAATTATTTTTTTGTAAATCGGTAGGTAAAGGGTAGGGACTCTATGTTAAAAAAAAGAAGACTGTGTGAAGTATTTTTCTCTTTAAATAGAAATTGAAATGTGACGGTTTAGCAGTTTTGCTGAATGTAGACATATAAAATATTAGTCTATAGAATGTTGAAAAGTACTGAAACTGCCATGCTATGAGTCGTTTTAATATTGTTATCTGGCCATCAAAACATATAAGGTTCACTGTGTTAGTGTACCAACATATCACAATTACCTCTAGTTGATGTAGATATAACTCATGTTTTATCAATATACATATTTACAATAGTAGATCTCATTTACAATCTTATATAGAGATAATGTTTTGTTGGCATTTGTTACTCTTTGTACACTAAGTAATGTTTCGTCTGCAAAAATTGTTGTCTGCTTCAATTACTTAATTATTAAAATAAAAGTTGTCAGGTTTTTGGCAAAATTATCATCTAAGATGGAGTCAAACATTTTGGATCCTGATGAGACGCCACATTATGTGGCATCTCATCTTGAGCCAAACTGTTTGCATAGGTAATGACGGTTTAGCCTTTGTAGGCAAAGAGTTACTTCCAAAATTAATAAAAAAAAAGAAAAATGCTCAAGTACTCGACGACTGTTCTTAATAGCTGAAATGATTTGTTTAAATTGCAATATGCAGAACTGTAGATATTAGAAGTATTTAACTCTTCGCTTGCTATTCATGTCAATATACCTACCTGTAAATAGTGAAGACCCAGATGAGACAGCTCCTACAGGAGCTGTCTCATCAGGGTCTGCACTATTTACAAGTTGATTGTGCAACTAATGCACTCCACAGCAGTGATTGCACAGCGAAATACTTGTACACAGTGAAGATATATGTAATTATACAACAGGGCATGGGTAAAGAAGGAGAAATGTATTTTAAAATTCAGCAAGCGAAGGGTTAAAAATCTATGCAATATTATTTTCTATATTTCTCCTTCAAACCATTATAGTACTTATTATGCCAACAGCATGAAGTATAACTTTGAAATAAAAACAATGGAAAGAATTAATTTGTACTCCTCTTATCTAACATGAGAAATGCATATTTTGCTATTGAAAACAACTGTGTACTCAGACCAGCCATAGTTTACTGCCAGTTTTACATTGGTTACTAATATGGTAGTGTAATGCAGTAAAACCTCTCTAAACCATGATTCTAGTAGACACTAATTACTTTTTTGCAGGTGGCTACTTAATGCAGGGCGAAAGCCACACAGAAAGCTCCTGTAAGAAGTTTTCTGCAGGACTTTCATCCTGCATATTCAAGCAGCCAGATGCCTAAAAGTGTTATTATTACAGGAGCTTTCTGTATGGCTTTCACCCTGCATTACACAGCTATCTGCCTAAAACGTTTTCTCTACTAGAATCCCGGTTTAGAGAGTGTTCTGTTGTAGTGTATACTGATGCAACAGCTGTTCTAGGTTACACTTACCAAAGCTATGATAAATATGTTATGTTTTCAACATACGCAGAAATAAACTCAGATATAAGTGAAGAAATGAGTTACTCTTAGTTATCCCAATATCTTCACTTCTACTGCACTTCTTATACTAATTCATCGGATTCAGCAAGTAATATATCGGTCACAAAACTATAAGTCATATGTGCTTTACACTAAGAGGATGCACTTGGACCGTAAGAACATGCAGGAAAACTAAAAGTAATGAACTTTGTAATGTGTCTTTATCAATTCTGACGATCTAGACCTGGACTGGTAAAGCCACTGTGTTAAAGGCATTTCGAGAGGAATGTTGACCCATTAACCCCATGCTGTGTATTTTGGGTGCTGACTTTTAGGCATCTAATATACAAACTGATAAGGCCGGCTACTATCACAGAGGATCAAGGTATAATTGCATATCCCTGACTATGGACCCTGACTGGATACTGCAGGAGCACTCCAGGGAATCAATAATCAGCACAGCTGGTCAGTGTATTAGGTGGGGGGGGCACTTATGAAGGAACTTTGAGATGCCCTTAAGATATAATATAAGTCGGGAGGTAAACAGAGTTTTTTTTGAAACAACGCATGACTTTTCGTCATATCTAGACTTCTTCGTCTCCATCAAAGTCTTTGTTGGTGGTGATGAATTTTTAATTCTCCTTGGATCTGATGGAGACATCTGAGATGGTTTCCTGAGACTCTCTGTCCGCTCTAAAACGCTCTTCGTTATGTTATCAAGCAGCTCCTCCATATATCCATATGTTTTTGGCACTTTTTCTGTGTAGCAACTGTATGTTGCAGTTTGTTTAGAATAACATCTGTGAACTCTGGAAACAAAAAAAATAATGTGATGTTAGATTCTTTCTATATGCCCATCAAAAGACTGGTAGTATATGTGAAACGTAATGTCGTGCAGGTGTGGTCGAGCAGTTTGTATCGGAGTGTCACAAATCTTGTTGAAAATGTTAGTGGTAATATAACAGCCCCTGAATTAGCAAACAATGCCTGTTTTAGCATTATCCGGGGAAGTTCGCTAACCATATAAATAGTCACAGGGACTTTTGAGTTATGGTCCTTGGATTAGCTAATTTCTTGTTTTTGCCCTTGTTCACCTTCTGTGTCAACAAATTTTAATCCAAACTAAGTGAACTTGATGGCTATAACATCTCGGCTATGTTCTATAATCGTTTGCTCCATAGACTATTTTTAGACCGAACCTCTTTGAATGAATCTACCCAAAAGGACCATTTACTAGAGAAAAGTAAAATTTTAGAATTTTGTAGTTTGAAACCATTGTGATAAATAGAGCATTTGCTCCTATAGGAGCAAATGCTCTATTTATAAATCACAATGGTTTCAAGAATTAGCACTGATCAATGAGCCATTCCACTCTAACAAGACAGTGTTTAAAGGGTTAAAACTGCTAGGAGAGGTTTCCAGATCTTAGGAGATGTACCAGATCTTAGGTGCAGTTTCGTGAAATGATTGACTTAATATCATACCAAGTTTAGGCTAATTAATTATGCACAAAACAAATAAGAGTGATAAATGGGCAAAAGTGTATCCAGTATTTTTTTCATTTCAAAAGTGGAAGCTAAGTACTATAAAACAACTGAACAGTCAAAAAGTATCATTCTTACTTCTAATACATTTTAGTACAATACATAACTACGTGTATGTACCAACTGAATTTTTGGAATTCAGTGTATTATTGTTATGAAGTTGCTATATCTTTCTAAGTAGCTATAAATGGAAAAGTAGTAAAGTCATGCAGGCAAAGCCACATGCAAGACGCAACCACCACCAAAACACCGATAGACAGCATGACACACACACACAACCACACACCCAAACGCACACGCACACACACACACACACGAAATGAACACAGAAAACACCAAAAGACACACAAGAACCAGGGACAAACGTTCCACAACATGAACAAACCACAAGCACAAAGACGCAATGCAAACAAAAGGAAGGGTGACAAAGAGAGTACCGCCTTGGCACGGTCAGCAGCAAAAACACAACTGGGGGTTTAAACCGGTTTACGGACGTCCTAACCTCACACTTCTCTCAAAGTCACCCTAGCTTTACAAATATTGTAAATAAAGGTATCCCCGCTGGACTTACCCACAACATAGACGACGGTGAACACAGGACAACATGTAAAACATAGCATAATAACTGTGACAATCCGTCAAATATGTACTCAATGACTTTGCTGAAGTCAGAGCACCTGCAGGTAAGCCGTTAAGGGCACGACAGGGAAAAAATAATACATGAGTCTGGTAAGCTCCTCCTGTATCCAAGTTTAAGAGTATACCATCATAGAGTACTACCCTCGGCCTGTCATCGCGCAAGCAAAGAGGGAAGCGTAGCTACCGACTGTAAAAGGGTCGATAACCAAACATGCAGTGTGTTGCAATATAATAGGATCATAACCTTTCTTTTTAAATTTTTTAATGCGTTTTATAAACAAATCATGAAAATGGATATGACCCCGAATTTTCCTAAGTTTGTAGATAACATCCCCATAAAATTCTGGTTGAGAAATGCCTTGTCGCAGTAACGTCCGTAGATTGCAATTATATTTACTAATGAGAGGTAAATTTCGATAATAAAATTTAGAAAAGGTTTTCCGAAGTTTGTGATATCTGTAACCTTGCTTAAGAAGTTTATCAGTTATAACTACATTACGTCTGTTAAAATCTTCAAGCAAAGAACAGGCTCGGGCAAACCTAATAAGTTGAGAAATATAAACACCATAAGATGTAGAACGTGGCACATCCCCATCTAGAAAAGGATAATTAACAATTTTAAAATTAAAATCTTCTCTTTTATCGTATACTTTGGACGAAACTTTATCATTTGTAATTGAAAGATTCAAATCTAGAAATGAAGCACTAATGTCAGACTGATTAGCTTTGTTTAAAGACAGTTCTTTTGGGTAGATTGAAGAAACCATAGTATCAAAATAAGGATTATCTAAATTCAAAATATCGTCTAAATACCTTGAAGTTTTATTAAAAGCATAAACAATATCGGTCTGTGTATCAGGTTTTAAGCTAAGCATAAAATCCCTCTCGTAGCAATACAAAAACAAATCTGCAACAAGAGGGGCACAATTTGTACCCATGGGTATACCAACAACTTGACGATATATGGTATCTCCATAACGCACAAATATATTATCTAAAAGAAAGGTAAGAGATCTACAAACATCAAGGCAAGTCCACATTGTGTAATGTTCAACTTCTGAATTCGAAAAGAATGAACGTTGAACATTACAAGCAATGAACATTTTGTTTTCTCTGGCAAAGGTTTTTTCTATTAATTTAATAAGTCTATCCTTTATAAGATGGTGAGGTAGAGTAGTATAGAGTGTAGAGAAATCATAAGAGCTCAGTAAAGAAATGTTATACTGTTCATTTTCAAGTTTTGTTAAAACATCATTTGAATTTTTTATGGACCAAAAAACATTAATACCAGAATTTTCATATATTTTATCACAGTAGCGTTTAACATGTTCTTTGATCGTAGTAAGACAGGACGTCAAAAGTATAGATAATTTAGTAGTGGTACAACAGCTAGAGTTGGCAATAAAACGCGACTTATAAGGGTTTTTATGTAGTTTCGGAATCCAGTACAAAGTAGAAAGTTTATGTTGTTTTATGTTAGGACCAGACTTAAAATCATTGCACATTTTTACATGTTCCGAGACTATATCTTTTTCAGGTGTTTGAACTGTTATATAAGTTTTTGAATCAGTTAGCTCCTTCTTTAAAACATCAACATAATACAATCTTCAAATAATGATTACATTGTTTGATGCCTTGTCAGCAGGAACAAGAACATAATCTGAATGAAAATTAGAAATGTTTTTCTTCAAGTAGCGAAATGTAACTCTAGGTCGAGGTGGTAAAAGATGGTTATTTGATTTGTAAAAAGTTATTCGTGTATCAATAATATCGAAAATACATTTCTTCCAATCCGAAAGGGCATTAACATCAGCATGTTCTCGTCGACACCATTTGATGCAGAATTCTTGAATAGCTTCCGCAATATGAGTTCGACAAGCGTCAAAATCAATAAGGGAAGGTAATCTATATTTAGGTCCTTTAGTTAGGAGGGTCCTGAGACGTTTATCCTTAATGATATCAAAATTACCAGTAATGACATGACCAACTGGTTTATAGCAAAAGCTAGAAATGCTACAATCTCAAGAAATAGGGGTATTAACATCAATATTTAAGTCAGAGACAATTTTATTGTAGTTCAAAATAACATTTCTAATAGGTTTATTATATTTATAACAGATGATAGGTGATTCAGAGTTGATGAAATATTTGGGAATAGCATCGATTACATTCTTATCACGAAATATACTTTGAATATCAATAAAATCGATACCTTTATTTAGGAACTGAAGTTTCAGAAAATGTCTTTTATGTTCAGATTCTTTATCAATACGTGGACGAAGAACATGCTGTGTGTAACTTTGTATAAGTGAGGCAGTATTAATTAACGGATCTGTACGCATATAGATTTTATCAGCCTCTTCGTCTATTGACTTAAGACAGGAAAAGGGTAAAGACGATAAACAAGATAACATAGAATGTTTACCAGTTTGTTTTAGAATAGTATGTAAATTATGAATAGACATATTACGACGTAATTTACGCTTAATATTACCATTTCTACGTCTGCCATGTGATCTACTTTTACGTTTTCGAATAGAAAATATAGAGAAAATGTCGATACTTGGATCTTTAGAAATATTGCCGCTTTGGAAAATGTTATCATTAAGGCCTAAAGGAAAAGGTGTTTGTAATTTCTTTATCCAGTCTAGCTCTGTGATGAAACGAGCTTTAGATTTTAAACTACCAGTAGTTTTAGAATCATAATAAATTTGTTCTACTGGTTGAACCGAAACATATTTGAAAGAATGTCCTGTATGACGAAAATGCTGGTAAAGAAAATTGCGTACTTTTTTGATCCGGCAATGGTAACTGTGTTCACGAAACCTAGTTTTTAAAGAACGTCCTGTCTGACCTACATATTGAATGCCACAACGTGGCGCATTTCATGTAAGAACATATATAATATTAGATGAGTTTCAGTCTAAATCAGAATTAATCTTCACACTAAACACTCTACCATTAACAAGAGATTTAATTGTTGATCTAGTAGAAATGAAATTGCAACACATACACCTCTTACTATTGCACTTAGTAATTATTGGATACACCCTATGTCTTTTGTTCAAATAATGTGAATTTAGATGGACTTTACTATAACGAATGATAGATTGCTTTAAAGGAGACAAAACGATTTTAGGTCCATTATGAAAAATGTTACTAATAGCCGAAGAGGGAACATGAAAAGATGAAGCAGAAGACAATTTTAGAGGTTTAATACAAACTGACGGCTGTAGTGATTGGAAATTAGCCAGGTTATGAGGAATCTGAACGGAAGACACAGAGTGTAAGTTTAAGTTATTAATTTTGAGTTTAGGGAGACTATTCATATTTTGTGTAGTAATTGTAGCACCCTTCTTTAAAAAGCGACATACGTATGTAACGAAAAGTGGTGTAAAATAATAGAAAACATACCAGAGGTTATGACAAAAATAAAGAAGACTAAGAATATGAATGAAACATTGAATAGTGAAACATTGAATGGGTAAAAAGTAAGAAGAAACACAAATAAGGTAAAGTCGCACTAGAGAAAACGCAAACGGCACAAATCTTAAAAGGGAAATTAAAATAGTCACACAATATGTCGGTGAGTACGGAAGCCACCATGAAGTGCAAAGTACGGTGTAAAGGTATGAGGAAACACATTGAATGTAGAGCAATTCCTGCAAGAGGAAGATTTGTCTGTGGTTCTAGAAGTGAGACTTATTCAAATAAATATACAGTAATCATCATTGCAATAAGTATTCATTACATTTATAATAATAAATTGTTTTATAATTACCCTCCATTTGACTCTGAAATGTCTGATACAGGGAACTATGGCCCTGGAAGTCCTGTTACTATGGGGTTGACTGGATTACTTCTGCAGTCTTAAGAGGCTCCGTACTTCTCTTTACTGGTGTATGTTCCACAATAAATGGTTTAGATTTTTCTTCTGTGCCTTGCATGCTTTCCCTGCATAGAAATGGTCCAATTTTTTAATTTCAAAAATGGTATATGCAAACCATTAGATCTATATAAATGATTGTACATTTATCAAATTTCACTCTTTTCAAACAAATTATGACATCACGAATATCTAATGGCTGATTTATAATGAAGACATATACACATGAAATTTGGTAGAAACTGTATGTACATTCAAATTTATTATAATTTTATGAGCTACATGAGAAAACTTTACAGGAGTCATCTAATCTGGTCTACAGTTTGCACAGGCATGGAAAGGTGGCTATGGAGTATGGGGTTGAAATTTTACGGGTCCGTACTCCTAGCCACTGCCAAAAATAAAACGCAAGTCTTCCTCATATACACTGGTATACCCTATTTCTACGTACAATTCTGGGCCTATTTGAACCGAGCCGTTATGGACTGGGTCGTTTTGGCTTTAGGCCGATTGGGCTGTGGGCGGTTAGGATGTGGGGCGTTATGACCCGCATTTTCTGTCATCGAGTGCTTATGATTACCGCCGTTTACCGCTGGAGACTTCTCTTTAATAATCTTTACAAGTCAACTCTATCATATACGACACGGACTCTGTGTCCGCCATATTTCGATAAAGTTATTTTAAAGAATTAACTTGCCATTCGTGCCAAAGCCAGACTACTATACAGTATCGCACAACGACTGTGCTTTAGATGCGAGCACGAAGTAATGCGAGCATTCAAATTCAAACCACTACTTCCGCAGACATGTTTTGGTTGACACACGGTTCCCGACCTGTCGCGATTGATACTATTGGAGACACAGGGGACCATTTCGTGAGTCTACATGGTCTAAAAAGTGGAAAAAAAGATGACTTTAGACCATGTAGACCCACGAAATGACACCCTGTGATTGAAGATCTCTCCGTGTGCGTTTGTTACCGGTCCATTTGACGTGTATAGGATGATTGATAATGATATATGTAGCCAGAAAGATCAATACGTTCAACTTGTGTTAATATTTTGAGGAAAAATAGATGCCCGCTCACCAGAAGATATAATTTCTTTGATAAATGAGAAAGAGAGTGCTTATGGAAATCGGCGGTCAAATAAGCTTTCAAAGATAACACAACGAATGCACCCACGTAGTTATTTGGGCAGAAAATACGTATTCCCCAATCTACGTGCATTAAGACTTGTTTCAGACATTCAGACAAGGCCCAATTTAGGCGCATCACTTCATCCATTATGGAGGACGATCAACGCCAAAATTGCATCATGCTTTGTGGCATTTCAGTTTGCTTCATGTTAAATGCATCATGCATTGTGGCATTTCAGTTTGCTTCATGATAAATGCATCCTGCATTGTGGTATTGAAGTTTGCTAAACGATTATTGCATGTCAAGATGGGAGTCCTTCTTTCATTGAAGTTTCTTCAATGACACATGTCCCAACGACACACGACCCGATGCGGTAAGCCCGTAGCATCAAGCATAAAGCCGAACGCCGGAGGCATTATGCACTTCAGCGGAACTTTCTAAAATGGCTACACTATCCCACCTTCCATATTTCATTATACAGTCAAAACTGTCTCAGCGACCGTCCCTTTATAGCGACTCCCTGTCTTGTGTGACCCTAATATTTCCCCCCAACGCATTTTCCTATTTATTGAGACTGGGGATAGCGACCTGCCTGTGTTACCTGACTAACGACCGTAAATCGCCGCTCCCGAAATCCTAATCCGCTAATTAATGTGCCTGTTTGTAGCGACCCTGTAATTGCGGGTCATTATCGAGTTTTAACTATATTGTCATGAATATTCAGTAGGTATTTAAATTTTGAATAAACATAGAACAGGGGAAGGGTTGAAAATAAATTAAGATATGAATAATAATAACTCATGAAGGTGTAATGAAAATATCTGAAATTTTGAACATTGATTCGAAAGACTATTTAACGAGGGTAGCTCAATTAGTCATAATGACTAATCTACCTTGAGGCCCTCAAAACAAGCATTTCATTCAAAATACAAAACAGTAAAACACTAATCTATATGTAAACACAAGAAATCAATGTTCAGAAATTCAGTAATGTTGCGTCTGGATAATTAATAAATGTTGTCTGCTTCAATCTGTAGATTTATTCTTTATGGACACGCATTTGGATCCTGATAAAACTCCGAGTAAAATGGCGTCTAATCTGGATCCAATCTGTTATCATAGTTTTGATTTGCCAATAGCATCCAAATAGTTAATATAAAGCTATATAAATAATATTTTAAGCACATACAAATGAAATGCATAAATGACATCTGACCCCGATTAAGGTGGATGAATGCACGCGCTTTTAAAATCGCATATTTGTGACGTCATTTACTCACGCTGTCATTATTATAAATACGAGAAAATATTATTGCTCAATACTAGTTAATCTAAAATGACCTCTGCTTCAAATTTTGAAAAATGCAGATAGAGAGTAAACTAATTGAACCTGATTAGACTTTGAGTTATTAACGATATAGGTTAATATATTCTTTCTGAAATTCAACCAATTTGCCCAGGGAGAGGGTATACATACTTTTGGGCATGCCCTTATTTAGATTTACATTGTTATAATATAACAATGTAAATCTAAATAAGGGCATGCCCAAAAGTATGTACATGTATTATGTTTTTGTATAATGAAAAAATTATGTTTTCATTTACATTTTCTTAAATTTTCTTCACTTGAGGTCCTCTACAAAAGTTAAATAAATTATGCCCCTTGTGTCAAAATTGATTCACCCCAGGGCCGGCTAGTTTTCTATGAAAACACATATAGTGAAAACTTTGAAATATTCTCTTCTGATTGTCTGGTGAGCGATGTCAGGGCCTTTCAGACCCTCTTGTTATTATTATACTTCTCCCAGCATTAATTACCCCCCCCAACACACACACACACACGCGCACACACACTCTCTCTCTCTCTCTTATGCAATGGATCAGTAACTCTTCTATTTGTGTTTTTTGAAATCCTTCTATTTCTATGTCTTCAGCGTTTTCCTTCTTTACCTATATTCGGCAAATCACTTCAGCATTTTAGTTAGAGCTGACTAGAGTACGACAAAAGCCGGGGCGAAGTTGGAACAACGAACCACGCATCAAGCATCAAGCACCACGCATCAAGCGCTATAGAGCAAATAATACAAAGAATATATGCCCCAAAGAAGTTTAAACAATGAAACACATTATTTGACGTTATTATAATCAATAAATAAGTTTACAGAAGGTCAAATGTCGGATCGAGGAAGAAACTTCAAAGAAAGAAGAAAGCACATCGTGACATGCAATAATCATTTAGCATAATGCATTTAACATGAAGCAAATTGAAATGCCACAAAGCATGATGCAATTTTGGCGTTGATCGTCCTCCATAATCCATTGTTTAATCTTAACCCTTTCCCTCATATTAACGTGTTTTCACGCATTTGCAAACAGAGTAGACCCAGATCAGACGGCTCCTAGAGGAGCAGTCTGATCAGGGTCTGCTCTGGTTGCTAATAAAATTTGATAGATCTGTTTATTTACTTTCTAAAATGTCTACAATGTTCTACCTTCCATATTTCTTTATAGCTATTATGTTAATGAATATTCAGTAGGTATTGAAATTTGGCCTAAATACAGAACAGGGAAAGGGTTAAATTGAGTCTTATCAACATCATATATACAGATATAGATCTACATGATGTTAGTAGCTATACGCCGTTAATTCTAATTCTAAATAGATGGTCTAGGTTGGCAGACAGATGAGCATTCTAGGGACAATCCTGTGGTATTTTCTTTTGAAAAAGACAGCATGCCATCGAAGCTATGGATGAGTTGTACAGGTCGACGAACACTGTCTATTCCATCTTCCTATAAGGAATGCTGGGGAACTAAACGTCTAAAATGTCTAGTCTAATCGATACAGGTCGAACGGAATATAGATCTCATTTGTATTATAAATAAGATAAATCATATTTCTTAAATTCTTACCTCGGTTTCCCAATCCATCCTTAAAATCATGTCAATGACTCTCGCTTATACATGTACTAATCCGACACATGCAACATTTTGTACACAACTGATTATGACGTCACTTTGTGGTGTTTTTTTCCTGACGTCATTTTCTATAGATATGAGTCTGCCTAAAGGCCATTTTGTATTGAAAAGTTCCGAGGTCTGCCAAAGGTCTAGAAGATATTATTGAAAAAATTAGGCAGACTGCGGATGATATATATTCTTACAAACTATTTTAAAAAAACTTTTTTATTAAATCGAGCTTAATTGGGTGATTTGAATACAGAATATGTTCAAATGGAAAAGTAGTAAAGTCAAGCAGGCAAAGCCACATGCAAGACGCAACCACCACCAAAACACCGATAGACAGCATGACACACACACACAACCACACACCCAAACGCACACGCACACACACACACACGAAATGAACACAGAAAACACCAAAAGACACACAAGAACCAGGGACAAACGTTCCACAACATGAACAAACCACAAGCACAAAGACGCAATGCAAACAAAAGGAAGGGTGACAAAGAGAGTACCGCCTTGGCACGGTCAGCAGCAAAAACACAACTGGGGGTTTAAACCGGTTTACGGACGTCCTAACCTCACACTTCTCTCAAAGTCACCCTAGCTTTACAAATATTGTAAATAAAGGTATCCCCGCTGGACTTACCCACAACATAGACGACGGTGAACACAGGACAACATGTAAAACATAGCATAATAACTGTGACAATCCGTCAAATATGTACTCAATGACTTTGCTGAAGTCAGAGCACCTGCAGGTAAGCCGTTAAGGGCACGACAGGGAAAAAATAATACATGAGTCTGGTAAGCTCCTCCTGTATCCAAGTTTAAGAGTATACCATCATAGAGTACTACCCTCGGCCTGTCATCGCGCAAGCAAAGAGGGAAGCATAGCTACCGACTGTAAAAGGGTCGATAACCAAACATGCAGTGTGTTGCAATATAATAGGATCATAACCTTTCTTTTTAAATTTTTTAATGCGTTTTATAAACAAATCATGAAAATGGATATGACCCCGAATTTTCCTAAGTTTGTAGATAACATCCCCATAAAATTCTGGTTGAGAAATGCCTTGTCGCAGTAACGTCCGTAGATTGCAATTATATTTACTAATGAGAGGTAAATTTCGATAATAAAATTTAGAAAAGGTTTTCCGAAGTTTGTGATATCTGTAACCTTGCTTAAGAAGTTTATCAGTTATAACTAAATTACGTCTGTTAAAATCTTCAAGCAAAGAACAGGCTCGGGCAAACCTAATAAGTTGAGATAGTTTACGAAAATCTAAAAGTTGAATTTCGTCTGCCTATTGCCTGTTTTAAGGGGGAGTCTGCCTATGGCTGAAAGTAGATTATTATTATATATATATATATATATATATATATATATATATATATGAGGCAATATATCACGTGTAGTGTTGTATTCCATACATACATACACCCAAACCAGGTGGTTCTGGATCAAAACTGTGACGTACGTCATACACTCTACATAGAATGTTATATTTGAGTTTTGATGATCTGAGTGAGCTGACACAATATAGTCACAGTATGCGTCCATTTCGCTTGATTTACGGGCATATTTAAACTTATCGGAAAAGATGAATTAGTTTTATGATTCTTGAATTAATTACACTTTTATTATTCTTATCGATATCCATATCTTAAATAGCATTTGTTTTACAAGTATATATGGATGCATTGGATCTACTCAATGTGTACATGTAATTTATTCAAATTAACAATTTTCTTAATAATTATTGTACATAACAAATACCAAGTTTTATGATGTTATTGAATTTTTACGTCTCGAAGAGACGGTTCTAAAGAGTGGTCACGTTATAGGGTTCGGTAGAGAAATATAACGGAGTTATTCTTGAAAATGTTTACATTTACGCGTCTTATCTGGACCTCTGTAATAATAACTATACAGTGCTCCCTCCCTACAACGGCCCTCTCAATAACGATTCCCTCCTTACAACAACGTATGTCACTGTTTCAGAAACAACAAGGCTCCAGAAACAACCTTTGTCCATCGTATTTCTTTATGCCTCCATCAAACCCTATGTTGTGACCACTCTTTAGAATCGTCACTTTGTGACGATTCTAAAGACTGGTCACAACATAGGGTTTGATAGAGGCATAATGGTTTTAGTTCTCGAAATACACCTTATCTGGGAATCTGCAAACAAGCTAATTATGTTTGATTTCCCCTCCCTATAACAACTCCCTCTGAACAACACATACAATCTTCGTATCCCAAAGGGTGACGTTGTAGAGAGGGAGCACTGTATATTATTTGGATTTACTACCCAGACATCTTAACTACGGCTATGAGCTCTACACTGCGCTATGTAGATACTGTAGAACCTCTCTTAACCCTTTCGCTGCCAAACTCTGTCGTCTGCTAACTTTGTCGTCTGCTACACATTTTCATTCTTTTGACTTTCTTCATTTTTGTTTCAAAAACATAGTAACAGTAACAAACAGTTTGGATCCTGATGAGACGCCGAGTTACTCGGCGTCTCATCTGGACCCAAACTGTTTGCATAGGTAATCACAGATCCGGCACTGGCAGCGAAAGGGTTAATATTTTTCCTATTGAATATTCATATAAGAAATAATGGAATCATGCAAACCTTTAGCTGAATTTTTTATATTGGCATATATACAGTAAACCCCCTCTCATGCGACCACTTAATGAACAAACGTGGTTGCTTAATGCAGGACGAAATTTATGCAGAAAGCTCCCATAGGAGCTTTCTGCATAACTTTCGTCCTGCATTAAGTTATCACATGTCTTTACAACTGTGAATTATGCCCTTTTTCGGTGGTCGCATTAGAGGGGGTTTACTGTACATATGAATATTTGGTATTGGTAGTAGGGGTGCGTTAAGATCTATTACAAAAATATCATAAAAACAAATCAGACCATGATCAGAGAACTCTTACACGAGTCGTCTGATTTGGATCTAGTCTGCTTGCAAAATTTTAAGCGACAACTAAAAGAGGTCTGAGTGTGTCTTTAAGACAAGCGATAGCTTAATGCAGGTTGAAAATACTGCAGAAAGTTGCTATTTGAGCGCCTATGTTCAATTAATGAATTGTGGATTAAGACAGGTTCTACTGTACTAACCTGGATTTCGGAGTAAACTGTCTTACCCCTTCCCCTGTTCATGTGGGAAATGATGACGACATTAATATTAATAATATCATTTTTATATGAGCAGACCCTGGCTAGACGGCTCATATAAAAACCATATGGTCTGGGTCTAATCTGTTTGCAGATGCGTGAAAATGCGCTTATACATAATGGAAAGGGTTAAACACGTGTCGAGCATTTTGGATCCAGATGAAACGCCGAATAATCCGACGTGTCATCAGGCACGGTCGACGTGTCATCTGGCCCCGACGTGTCATTTGGCCCCGACGTGTCATCTGGCACGGTCGACGTGTCACCTGGCCCCGACGTGTCATCTGGCCTCGATATGTTCGCAATGATTATCGCACATCCCTTTGTAACGTGTTAAATGTTTATCTAGTCCGATTCAGTACCCCATGTTTCATAACCAGTTACATAACTAAAACCCGAATTCTTCCAAGTTGCTTCCACGTCGATATCTCCTTGTCGCTTACACTATTCTATAAGAGTAAGATAAAACTGACATTTCAAATTCCACTAGCAAACCGAGCAGAACCTGGTAAGACGGCTCCCATAGATGCCGTCTGATCTGGGTCTACTCTGTTTGCAAATGCGTGAAACACGTTTATATGAAGGAATTGGTGAAGGTTTGTCTAGTCCGATTCAATATCCATTGTTTCATAACCAGTTACAGAACTAATACTTAATTTTTCCATATCGCTTCCGCTGTCGATATCCCCTTGTCTCTTACAATACTCTATAACCGTAAGATAAATTCGCTGGCGCAACTTTTTCTTGTTCTCATGTCTCACGCTTCTTACACACAAATTTCTTAGGATCTTGGGAAGAGCGCAAATGAACAAAACAGTGAACACGTGCGAGACAAGTGACAGATCCTGAAACCTGTCAAAGTTAATTAACAATTCTATCGATACATATAGTATCGATACAACCAATACAACCTTTAAAATGGTACTACATACTTTCACCCTTTTCGGCTGGTGTTTTTCGACAATTGTATTGAATAGCTGTCGAGGCATGGCGCTTTTATACAACAAATACTGGGCGAATTCATGTTCACCTTTGCTCTGAACCCTTTCACAGGCTTCTATGCTGAGTTTTAGCAAGTCTCGATAACTGGTACCGAAATGTTGGATACTCTCCATAAGGTAGTAGAACGTCATGAAAGCGAGAATGATATAACCGTAAGAGAGCTTTGGGAATTGAACAATGCCGGTAAAGGTGAACATGATGATTCTAGACAGAAACCAAAAGCCGTCGAAGTAGATTATACAATACATGTACCACGTGATAAAGAAAGCCACAACAGTGCCTACTAGAAAGAGCTTGCTGAGAATAAGAAGCAGTCGAGGAGGGTCGCCCAAATGAGACACGAGAGAAGTGATGTAAGCATTCAAAAGTAGGAAGAAACAGCTAACTACAGGGAAAGCAAAGAACGTCAGGGACAACACAGTTTCAACAACACAGAACGTGATGTAAAGTGGAAATATTAACACACGGACAGATGTCACAATCACATCACATGCGAACATCTTTTGGAGTAACTGTTTAATATTCACAGACCACCTCTTCACAAATATATTCAACACGAGGCGCCAAAATTTCCTGTTCAATATCATGTAAAGTTGTAGAAGGAGATAGTTGTGAAACTTTTTATACCCGGTGTAATTCCGAACAGATACCCTACCAAGTTTTTCTCGAGATTTCAGGGAAATTGTCAGAATGAAATGATGATACGTACGTGGATTGAATAAACCATTAACTACCAGCTGTTCAAGATCTCCTGGGAACACTAAGAACATCGTCCCGAACACTAGATACATTGATATTGCTTTGTAAGGACCGCCTAATAAATACAAGAACTGTCTAGCATAATGCGGTCCAGCAACTAGTGAACTTAACCCAATCGTTGCACCATTCTTAAGAGCACCGCTGATGAAATCTTTTGAATACTTCCAATCCAAATATATCCTAACAGCGGGTAGAGCCATAGGCAGGATAATTATCAACATTCGCCACATCCTCAGACAGATAGATGCTTTACACTTGCACACAATCAATACTGGAGAAAACACCGTGGATAAGAAAGTCACTGGAGGGTTCTGCTTTGGACGAATATAGTCTAAGCCGTTTTCAATAGCGCCATCCTGGTCCGATACACGCCGTTTCCTTTTCGACCTGTTTCGCGTTATCTGCTGAAAGTTGCGTCCGATTTTTGAAAGAATCAGCGGACAGAACGCAAAAGAAATCTCTCCAAAGACGATTGGCAGTGCCAACCACAGGTGACTGAAATGATAGCGTTCATTGGAACATTCGATGCTCCGCTCTTTCGTCACGTAACTTATGATATACTTGCAACACACGTACTCGATGTTTTGTATAGTGCAGATAGAGTTGGAACAGGCACGATACATAACACTGGAATCCGTAAACATAACTTTGTTGTAGCACCAGTAACTGGAATTGTAATAGTCCCTCCTGGCAGCAATATCGCTTGTCATATTACCTAGAGCCTCTCCTATCAGTTGATCACTGCTGTTTTCTCCAATTATCAAACCGCTACAGTTGCCATCCAGCTGAATCTTTATTGTGTATTTTGAACTATTACATTTAGACCATAGGAGACCAAAAGAGAGATAACCAAAGTCTTGTGGTATAAACAAGTATTCATATCCCCCATTCTCGCCTTTGTAAGTCCAGATCCAATGGGTGGGCGTAATAACATATTTCTCTGAAGTCACAGTATCATTCATATCCTCAAACAGGAGACGCATGTACATGAAATTATAGTTTCTCCGGAGAATAGTGTCGGTGAAGATAGCTCGCGACTCGTTATTTACCCTTAACCTGCACGTATCGCTTAATACATCGTTACTTACAACTGTAGCATTTGTGATCGCAGTTGTGGCACCGACTATCAAAACAAAAACAAATATAGCCATCTTTTTGAATATAGTGTATCTGTTGTACAAGTGGCAGGGTAATCCAACACAGAACTTTGTTTAATGCATATTTTTTTATATAAAATTATGAAAAACGCCTGTCCTTCGATAGTTTGGCGATAAACATTTGCAAACGTTTTAATTTGCCTCAGAATTTCTTTTTATTACAGTTTAAATAAAATATTTACAAGAAAGTAACATTTGCGTTCACAGCAAACCGTGACTTCAATTTAAAAATATCTTAATCGTTCCTCGTGCTTCACTATCAGATTATTTATCGTGAAGAGATGTTTTCTCATGTCAGTAACTCAATGTAAAATGAGTTTCACATGAACTTCCTTGTTTTAATTTCCTTGTTGCCTTGTGCTTTTTACAGGTCACTAAGAGTGTACCGCCAGAGTGTATCGCCTTTAACCCTTTACCACATGAATATTCATGTAAGATATCTTGTATCTATGGATGTTTACAGAGGCGTAGAAAGGTGTATATATGGAGCCTGGAGGAATGGGTTCTGGATGACTTTCATCCTGCATTAATCAGCCACCTGCCTTAAATGTCATCAATTCTTCATCACTAACATTTCGAAGTATCAAGCTGTTACTGTACCCTGTTTGCAAAGGTATCAAAAGGTGTATGTATGAGATAAATGGCTAATTATTTACACTGTAAGCAATAGTCTTCTTCAAAAAATGTTGTCTCGTACAGTTACCAACAAGGAAATGTTTGGCAAAGAATTGTGAATACTGTATTGTCGGACCCTGACCATGGTAAATAGGATAAGGAAGGAAGGATCGAGGATTGATTGCAATACTGTAGTATCTGCTTTATTTAATCCCTTCCGTGTACAATATTCATGTAAGATTGACTTCATTAATATTTATAAGCTGAATTTGTATTATGTAAACGTCTCCTATAGGAGCCGTCTGATCTGGGTCTATTCTGTTTGCAAACGTGTGAAATGGCGTTTATATGAAGGACAGGATTAACCTTTAAGCATTCAAAATAATTGTTTTCCTCAATTGTTAAAAATGTTTTTTCTGCCAATTTTATTGAAAAACAGTATCAGAAAGTCAAACAGTTTTGATTTTTATTGGGGTTCTGAGTGACTCGGCGTCGTATCAGGAGCCAAACTGTTTGCAAGATCATCACAAGTTTGCCCAATAGATTGTGGTTACAACAATTTTCCACTCAACATTCAATATAGTATTTAATTTCAACAAGTCATCTCCTATCTGATGGTCTAGCTACTCATACCTTACAGATGTCATTGTATAAACAAGTGTTTCACATATGGTGTATGTAGAACATCTTTGTTTTCTTCCTCAGGGTTGGTGTGGCTGGAAGGGACCAGAATTCTGGGATCAGCATGCTCACTACAACATGTGTCTACCACAGAGACCAGCCATGATTTAAACCTTGACAATCGAAACTCTCTTTCTGTATACAGTCCAACCTGCTGTAAGAGGCCAGTCCTGGGAACTGTCCACTTTGGCCGCTTACAGCATGTGACTGACTAAACCAGGTGCTGGATACCAATCATACTTTCCAGTGATGATGATAAAGACATGAATTATGTGTATACTGATTGATATTTATTTAGACTGTTCTCACTCAAAGTACTTGTAATAATTGCAAGCCAGATCAAATTAATTGTCTAGTTTTGTCATTCTTTAATCTCTTTGTTGCTTATCCATAAGTGTCAGACCTCTCATTTGAGTAATACAGGTAGATATTGAAATCACCTTTGGCGAAACTTGTAGATGACACAACTAGCTTCTCGAATATACTGTTTGCCTACATGTATTTGTTGAGCTGAAACCGGGTACCAGTTTGAGTCACATGGTTCACACATGATTTAGAATTTCCGGTGACTCAAAACGGGTGTGTGTGGGGGTGGGGGGATTCTCAAATTGATATGTTGTGAACAACGGAATGTCCGATGCGTTTGGTAAACAAATGAAAGAAACTGTGATAATTGAATAAGGGGTCCAAAAATGGGTAATGACCGTCATTACGTTACGTTTACGCTTTAATACGTCAGTATCATTGAAGCAGGTTGGACTGTATTCATCAATTTATGAATTGTTATTACATGAACGTTATTGGCAATCTTGTTCTGTGAAATTTTCACAATGGGTATCTATCAAAGAGTAAACAGGATTGTTTGGTATTGGTAGAAATTGTAGAGTCAGATCTATTACAATTTCATAGGTTTCTACAGGAGCAGCTTGATCTGGGTTTTCTCTGAGTTCAAAAGCATGAAAAGGCATTTATATTAGGAAAAGGGTTCAGCTTGTACATGTATCTTGAATCTGGCCCTGCACTTCATATGTAGACATATTTAGACATAGGCCCTGATCAGACAACACCTGCAGGAGCTGTCTGATCAGTGTCTGCACTGTTTGCTTAACCCTTTCCCGGTTCTGTATTTGGGCCAAATTTCAATACCTACCGAATGTTCATTAACAATATAGTTTTAAAGAAATAAGGAGGATGGAACATTGTAGACATTTTAAAAAGCAAGGAAACGGATCTATCAAATTCTATTAGCACACAGAGCAGATCCTGATCAGACTGCTCCTCTAGGAGCCGTCTGAACTGGGTCTACTCTATTTGCAGATGCGTGAAAACACGTTTATATGAGGGAAGGGGTTAAAATATGTTATAGACTAGATTCTACATTGTCTGCTATGGCAAAATATTATCTTTCTCAGTGTAATTATAACAGTTCAGTTCATTAACATTTATGAAATCATAAAATTGTGCATGAGTATTCATGAAATAAAAAAAGTCATGAAATAAAGTCTCTTGTTGCCATCTCAGTATATTGCATCCATTTGCCATGGGGAATTAGGGGGACCAATGCATTTTGAATTCAGATTCAGTCTGAATAAAAGTGTACATTATAATTATACTTATCAAACAGGGCAGGTTGCAATTATGTTGGAAATTGTACATGGTTTTATAATGTAATGAGCTGCACACTAGATGAAGGATTCATGATGATGTATGCAGCCTGTTTGGATCCAGATGAAATGCCATGTAATGCTTTGCATGTAAGCAGGGATTTAGTTATATTCTATGTAAACAGTTTGGTTCCAGATGAAATCCAAACTGTTTGACACTGTATAAATTTCTGAATAGAAATGAAAGATGACCAGTTTCGCAGGTGACAATTACTTAGCATGCAAAGTACTTCATATAATTCTTTAACCCTTTCCCTGTTCTATGTTTATACCAAATATCAGTACTTACTGAAAATTTATGGACAAAATAGTTCTAATGAAATGATGTTGTAGGTGGATAGTAAAGAAACATATCTTGTTACTGGTGCTTATAGATGAGAATAATGGTAAACTTTATGTATTTTCTATGTTATCTCTCTTCACAGTTATCCCTTTACTCCATAAATATTCGTGAAATAAATAATGTCGTCATGCATATGAATTTATTGATTCTTTATAATGGCATGTGAGATTTAAAATTTTGTTCACTGCAGAAACTGTATAATCAGATATACATGTATATTGTTTCATAAGCAAGCAGAGCAGACCCGGGCCAAATGGCTCCTACGGGAGCTACCTGATCTGGGTCTCCTCTGTTTGCGAAGACCTAACTATGGAGTGAAGGATTAAGACAACTTTTGGGTCTGGATCCAGTTGCAATTTTGAGTAACTCGGCTCTCTTCAGGATCGAAAATGTTTGTCACACTGAATGCAACTTTTGAAGAGAAACGTAAGATAAAGGTAATTATGTCTCCCCCCATATTTATATGGGGGAGACATATTGTTTTCGTGAGAGTTGTCTGTCTGTCTGTCTGTCCGTCTGTCCGTCTGTCTGTCTGTCCGTCACACTTTTTGTCCGGACGATAACTCCAATATGCCTGATGCCAGTTGATTGAAACTTCATATATGGAAAGAGCATAATGAGAGGAAGTGTCATGCAGAAGGTACATAACTCTGGCTTCACTAATATAGGAGTTATTGCCCTTTTAAAAAAATCACATTTTTTTTGTCTGGACGATAACTTCTATATGGCTCATGCCATTGGATTGAAACTTCATATATGGAAAGATCATAACGAGAGGAAGTGTCATGCACAAGGTCCATAACACTGACTTCACTAATATTGGAGTTATTGCCCTTTGTAAAACATATAATAATTTTTTGTCCGGACAATAACTTCAATATGCCTGATGCCAGTTGATTGAAACTTCATATATGGAAAGAGCATAATGAGAGGAAGTGTCATGCAGAAGGTACATAGCTTTGGCTTCACTAATATAGGAGGTATTGCCCTTTTAAAAAAAATCACATTTTTTGTCCGGACGATAACTTCTATATGGCTCATGCCATTGGATTGAAACTTCAAATATGGAAAGATCATAACGAGAGGAAGTGTCATGCACAAGGTCCATAACTCTGGCTTCAATAATATTGGAGTTATTGCCCTTTGTAAAAAAAAATCACAAGTTCTTGTCCTGATGATTACTCCTATGTGACACATGCCATAGGAGTGAAACTTCATACATGAAACGATCATGATAAGAGAAAGTGCCATGCATAAGATCCTTAACTCGAGCTTCAATAAATTTAGAGTTATTGCCCCGTGTACATTTGTTTAATTCTTTCTTGTCCGGACGATAACTCCTGCATGGCTCTTGCCATCGTATTGAAACTGCATACATGGAAAGAGCATGATGAGAGAAAGTGTCATGAACAAGGGCCATAATTCTGGCTTCAATACTTTTGGAGTTATTGCCCTTTGTTACATTTTTTGGTCGATCAATAACTCCTGTTCGACTGATGCTATTGGAATGACATTTTATTTTTGGAAAGAGCATGATGAAAGTAAGTGTCATGCACAAGGGCCATAAATCTGGTATAGGTATTTTTGGAGTTATTAGCTGTTATCATTTTCTTCTTGAAAAATGTAGTGTGGAAAACGCATAATGAGGGGAAGCATCATTCATCAAGACCATAACATTTTTAGTGATTTCCCTTTACATATTGTTTTTATTAGAGGGGAGACATCGGGTTTTGTGACAAAAACCTCTAGTTGAGAATTGTTATAGACAGCAATATTTTGCAGTCTGCTATTACAGAGCGTACAAAGAGTTTTGTTATGAAGGATACAAATACAAGGATACTTCAAGCTGAAATGAACTTTTTTGTCATTGATCTCCTGAGATTTTTGTCCACTTGACTTTTAAAGTATTGGCACTTTTAAAATCTGTATATCATCTACGAAGATTATCATCTGGATCCGTCTAACCTGGGGTTAATCTGTTTGCAAATGTGTGAAAACACGTTTATATGAAGGAAAGGGTTAAATCAGACGGCAGCTTAAGCACCACACTCCTTGGGTTGGGGCCACATTTGACCACAGGGCCATGTATTTTGTAGAGTACCAGAACATGATGCTATGTGCCAAATATGAAAGCTGAGAACCTTTCAGTTTCAAAGGAGAAGATTTTCAAAGTTTTCACTATATGTTTCTATAGAATACTGGCCAACCCTGTGGCGGGGCAACATTTGAACCCAGGAGCATGATTTATATAGCTTTTGTTGAGGATCTGAACATTTTTAGCTACTAGGCTTAGAAGAAATTACATCATGATCTTACACAGAGTTGCACACTCTTGATGGGTATAAAACATCTTGCAGAATAGTGGTCGTTCTCTAGTTGCGAACTGTTACCAATAACCGGGCGTTATCGTTTACTGAACGCACGGTTGCGGCTGATCGGTTTTGTCGGAACCAGACAAGGATTGTCGACGCCCGTTGTTATTGACGAAGTGAACCATTTAGATAGTTTCTATTGTATCTAATCATAAATGTGCGGTAAATGAGTTATATAAAGCCTTTGATACACTTGTGTGTGTAACCCTTTCGGCGCAAACATTCTAATTGTCGTCTGCAATCCAAATTTTGTTAAATCATACGGTGCAATAAGGAAATAAATAAATGCACATTTCAAAAGAATAAAGCACATATATAGAGAATGAGACAAAAAGTGAAGTCTTTTCAAGGCGGCGTCTGATCTGGGACCACTATTTGCCGTGGAGCATTTATGCGACTTCGGCGGTGAAAGGGTTAATTAATATTCAGAAAAAGTCGAACTTGTTCTAATTATTCAGCTGATTATGGTTGCATGCTTGTTTGTATATCGTTCCGACAAAAACAACATCATTTCTTACAAGAGAGCTTCAAGAAATACACAGACTACACTCATTCTATATATAAGCTTTATTACGTTTTAACTATATCAATCCTTTCAACGCTAA